>JAYESA010000016.1:63708390-64188899 GCA_036927795.1 Iris macrosiphon
GTACAGAACTTCAGGAGGTGAATCATCATTATCTTAAAGAGACCGCACCATAAATGTGTTTCTTAAAATAAACTAGCAAAAGACGAGAAGTCGGTGGCATTCTCACCTGAAGGCGGATTTGTCTCGGAAATTAACGAGGAGTTGTCACTTGTACTAGTACCGGACACAAGTATTGCCCTTGTCCGATGCCTTTGTTTTGTGGACTTTTCGTTTGTTAAATGTAAGAGCATCAAGCTGCTTCTGTAAAATTTCACTCCTTTCCTGAAGAGACATCTAATAATCAGACAAATGTACATATAACCCTCTTCAAACTACATAATGTATGGATGATCTTGTTTTGTACTTATATGACAGGTTAAATCTGGAAAAGGCGGAGAAAAGATACCCACAATTATGGAACTCACAAGTAGCGTGAAGCAATTTCAGGATTAATAATGAAACTGAGTTAAAAACATTATTGTCATCCAGAAAGGATAGAGGTCCCTTTATGTTTGGACTCCAAAGAATGGAATATACCAAATAGCTAGCATACAGGATGTATCAAATGTCTTCAATAGCATGACTAGACTACGGCATCAAGAACTTCGAGTATAAATTTTGCACTGAGCTGCGTAAGTAGCAATTCCAAGTGCTAAAATTGATATACAGCATCTAAATGACAAAAGATCAAGTTCAAAATGATTGGGAAGTTTCTTGTGCACGCTTCTAGAGAGTTTTAAATAACATGGCAAGGCTTTAAAAAATATACAGTTTGAACAGCAGAAGATCTTCAGTTTGGCGTTCTAATTAAAATGTGAGAATACTCCTGTTTGTTGTCGCCTAGCACATTGACTCTCTTGCCGCCCAGCCACTATCATATTCATCCACCTACCAAACAGCCTATAAGTTGTTTGTTTTATACCAATGCACTAAATTTTGACAGCCATCATGAACAATGGAGATAACTGTAAAGATTATAACATAGGAAACAGACCAGAACATGTAGCAAACTAAGTAGTGAACAAACTTTACAAGAATTGGCAGCCAATACGTCCTATGTATCATGCAAAACAATAGTAGGCACATAACACTGCTTTATAGCATAGTTTGCAGTATCGGCCGATACCGATCCGATACGGCATATACCGATCCGATACGGCCGATACCGATACAATTTGGCATGTCCTAATCCGATACCGTTCGATATCCGATACTGACCGATACCGACATTAGAGGTCTCTTTTTCGGCCAATTCGACAAAGAAAAATGAATGAAAAAGACCAATTAGTAAGGGTGTCAAAGCATAGTAAGATTGTAGAAGCATATAAAAGAGGAAAACTTATCTATCGCATTTAAATCAATCGACAAGGGTGACTACTATTTCATTCAATTTCAAAAATACTAAGAAACAACACTGGAAGTACTTAAAATTATGCATAAATGTATATATTTTCTAAAATGTTAATAATTTACTAGTTATTTGCTTTTCGATACCAAAAAATTTGATACTCCAATCTGAAACCGTCGATACTACCGATATCACCGATCCCTATACACATAGGAATGGTACGATACCGATACCGATTCTGATACCGATATTTTGAACCTTGCTTTATAGTGGTAAGAACATTAACCATCAAACTCCAAAGCTAGTAGGAACACCCTAGCACTATCACCAACCTTAATGTGGGGGGCAATAGCGAAAATTGGGTCGTACAAATGCACAAGTGGAATGGACAATGTTGACGAAGACGAAGACGACAAAGCCGAAATAAACGCCATAAAGGATATATAGCACCGCCAAAACGTTAAACTCGCCAACCCACTAGCCATTTTCCTTCCCATTCCCATGAAGTGAAGGAAAAAAAAATAGTACCATTCCCTCTAGAAAAACTCTCCCTCTTCCTTCTCTCCCTCGACCGTAGTCAAACTATTGGTGCCTTGGCATCGCCAGCCGGCCTCCAGATATCGATGCGCAATCGAGTAGGCAACAACATCCGTTGTTTCGACAGTTTCTCCGCCATGTCATCGTTGTCAGGTTCCAAGAAATGAATGTTATTCCACTTTTTGATGGGTCAATACAAGTAGAGATTACCCTTGATTGGATTATTAAGGTGGAATGTGCATTCAAGTACTCAAAAATTCTTCCAAGGTGTCAAGTTCTTCAAGAATCGATTCAAAGGAAAAGCATTGTCATAGTGGACTGTAGAATAATCTACAAATTCCATGCATCCGAAGGGAAGATGCTCATAGATTCATGGGAGATGTGGAGGTTGATTCGAGCATGGTTTGTATCATCTGGTACTGAGGAAGTCCCCTCCCATAGATCCCGGAGATGCGTCCAAGTCATTCGATCCAAGTGAGATTCAAAGAGTAGTTGAGCACATTGATGAAGAAGAGGAGTGTGCCTTGACGAGTTTCGGAGGAGACAACTCATCCCTTATCACGTCATCGCGGTACCGTAAATTACACAAAGCATTTCTGGAAATCCCCATGGAGAGACCTACAGTATTCCGATTCTCTACCTTCACATTAGCCACCCGACCCTCCTAATCTTCTGGATTGTTGGATTTTCTTCATTGAAAAGATACTGCATCACCATCGTTCTCGTGTGTCGTTGGTGGGTACGTTCCAAGACACCCCTACCGACTTGCTATCCATCTTGTATCCTTGGTGACATGACCCTGGCATTTTATGTCAATGTTTTCCGCACCCACGCTATTCTTGGTTAATGTTCGGCAAATTCAAGTGTGTTTCTGGGGGGTGCGGCCATTACAGCCGGCCCAATGTTCTTTTGATCCCGCTTCGCTTATCTTAGTGTGTGCTTGTATCTGGGATGTGAGCATCCTCTTGATTTTTGTATAAGACAATCGACCCAATATTGTTTTGGTCCGCTTCGCTTAATCTTAGTAGGTGTTATCCCATGGGT
This sequence comes from Iris macrosiphon, assembly GCA_036927795.1. NCBI lineage: Eukaryota > Viridiplantae > Streptophyta > Magnoliopsida > Asparagales > Iridaceae > Iris > Iris macrosiphon. The sequence continues at coordinate 63,711,299 of JAYESA010000016.1, forward strand.
GGTATGTTGCACCATCTACTTCATGTGTCCCTATGCTTGCCTTTGCCTCATTTCATTTATTCTCTTGCAGCATGGAGCACAATTTTTGTCGATGTTGGTTCCTTGGGAAAGGGATCATATAGACCGAAGGTGGAGCTTTGTGATGTCTATGTTGATCCATACCTTTGTAGGCCTTCTAAAGAGCTTGAGAAGAGGATGAAGATCAAGCTCCAAAGATTACTTTGCCCCATTGCGATGTTGTGAATTGAGAACAAAGTGCTAAGAAACAGAGTCTACTCCAAAAGTATCTATTCTGATAGCGAGGAAGAGTCCAATTCTTAAAGAACTTGATGACGAGCTATATTCACGCAAGAGAGTTTGATGTAGGGACACAACCCCATAGTCACAACAATCGAGATGTGTGTGAAGAGCAGCCAATAGTTTGGATAGTCAAGATATTACACAATCTGGTGACTATGTAAACCAACCAAAACTAAAGACACAGAAATTAGTCTACACTAAATCTGTAGCAAATAAGTAGTTGCTTACTTTTTCAAAAGATAAAGCTCCCTTCAGTTGTAACAAGCTCTCATGCTCTGGATCCATAAACAATACTCTGCATTAGTACAGTTGAAGCATGGACTGAATATCAAGAATATAAATTTCATATTAGCTGATCATAAAGAAAGGAAATGTGTAATATAATGTTTACACAAGAGCCTAGGAAGCATGGAAACTCCACATTTCGGACATAATGCAGAACTAAAACTTACAAAATGACAACATTGACAAGCCAAAATCTATGCCTGCTTGTATGGTGTAGTATTAATGTCCGTTCAACATAAGCAGAATCTTGTCGGTGGCATCCTAACAGGCACTAAGAAAAAGGTAGAAAACTAATTCAACATTTTCTGAATAAAATTGCATTTTATCTATAGAAGGAATGGGTACATGAGCATGACCAGAACAAGCTGAACAGACCTCATATGGATATTTTTGTATGCGAAAAGAAGCAAATTCATGAGCATACGGTATAACCTGAAACTTTACAGCCTCCTTGCCAGTTTATCCTCGATAAATCCGAATACATGAGAGGTAGAACACTGAACAACGTGATATAGCATAACAGAAAGAAAGAGAGAAACATTAAAGTTGATAAAAATATGCAACAGCGGAAGGCGTCAAGGAGATTACTACAGGACAATTATAATGCCACTCTTCCTTAAAACTATCTATTGACTAACTAAATTGTCACCAAAAAACTGCATGTGAAAATCAGTACAAATTATATTATAAGAAATATAACATAGTCGAGCCAGTAACAACCATGAAAGGATGAGTCCTTTATAGTTCAATCATGAGGTCACCAACTCTAAAACATGAGGTGGTAAAGCTCCTTTTAAAGAAATATAATAAGAGAGAAATGTTCATAATACAAGTGAATGGCTTTGTTCAGTTACACAAATAGAACTGAATGGCTACAGAACTCAGAACTACGAATCATGGGTAATGAGCGAATGAATTAAGAGAGTATTCTTGGTAAAAAGATGCTAGTACCTTGTATGGCATCATTATGCTTGTTCTTGAATGCTTTAAAAAGTGCCATAGAGAAATTTGCTATAGCATCATTAGCTGATGAGTTCATGACCCTGTTGAGAGGAATAGAAATGCGAGGCAATCCCTTCGACTTGTGAGCTATTATCTTGCCATTTCCAACACCTGAATTACCAAAAGTTCAAAACTAACATGCTTTAATATCATTTTCTTACAAAAACCCGGAATGCAGAATGCTATGCAATTGTATGCCAGGTTGTGGGCCATTATGTGGCCAAAAAATTATAATAAATAAATTACCATTTCAATATATGTTAAGCATCTTGCATACAACCCGGCCCGAAGGCTCACAACACCTCACAACACCGGCCCGCTCCACCCGGCTGCCCAATTTAATTTCCCATGGGAATTAAATTGCTCCCCCAAAGTCTAGAACCCACAACCACTTGGAGGGATGCCTCACACCTTAGCCACTTGAGCTAGAGGTGCTTGGCATATATATATATATATATATATATATATATATATATATATATATATATATATATATATAAAACAAAAAATGGAGTTAGGTTCTCATCAATTTTTTATAGTTTTAATATCATGAAATTCAGAGAGAACTCTTAATTTATTGATGTGAATAAAAAATAAGCTTGGTACATTTATAGGAGCAAGTCATGACATTATCCTTTAATCGAGGCAAAGTGGGACTAAAGTGAGGTATACAATAATACTTAACTGACAAAAATCAATGGAAGCAACAATGGGTCAACGTGAGTGGAAACATGAGGTTAAACCACATGACCAAAAAGGTAGTCTACTGTCTATCTACAGTCAACTAGCCTTCAAGTTCTTATGGTACGGCCAACTCTTGCTTTCAGCTATATTACCTGGAAAATTAGTGCCAACAACAAGGGTTGATGTCATGTTGACAGTTCTCACCTGTGCTATCAATAAGGAGAAGCCAGACAATCATGAAGGTTTTGTCTCATGCCCACGGTTGATTCCATTTGTAATTTGGGAAAGCCTTATGTGATGTTGATGATGACTATTGACCTTATACCCACATGACTACACACCAGAACTCCATCAACTGGTTTGAAGGTTGTATCAGCTTCAAACCAATCGGCTCTAGCCTCTTACTAGAAATACCTCTTGTTAGAGTTATTTTATTTTGTTATTTATCATATGAGGGTATAATAGTAATTATGGGTGTATTGCAAATCAATATAAATAGACATGAGATGCAACCTAGGGTTTAAGACCCTTGCAATCTCCTTTCTCATATTCTCTCTTCTCCTACTTTTTTTCCTTCTCTTCTCCATCTCCAAATTTCACTTGGTATCAGAACATATATTTGAAAGTAATGTACATCTCATCCACGACAGGACCGATCGAACTGTTTTTCGTCTACTTTTCATGATTTGTCGTTCGTCGTTCGTTGTTCGTCGTTCGTTTATGAGATCTAGGGCTTCTACAGATCTTCGTTGGTTATTCGTCGTCGGTTAAGGTTCGTTGTGAGATCTAGGGTTTCAAAGACCTCGTCTTTCTGTTGCATCTACAAGTATGGTAGGGACCGAACCTTCTAGCGAGGTTAATAGTGGTGGTGGTAGCGGAGGTGATTCTCCCTTTACTGTTATTCATAATGATGAATTGGGAAAGTCGATTACAGCGGTGAAACTCAATGGTGCGAACTACCTTGCCTGGTTTAAGTCTATCAAAGTGGTGTTAAGGGCGAAAAAGAAGTTAAAATTTTTGATGGAAGAACCTCCGCCTGAAACTTCCGTTGAGTATAAAGATTGGATGAGTACAGATGCATACGTTATGTCGTGGTTGTGGTATAGTATGAAACCACATATCGCTGCTAATGTTCAGTGGTGTGAATCAAGCAAACAGATTTGGGCATCTCTGGAAGAATCATATTCGCAGAAGCGAAACGTTGCCCGTATCTATAAGTTGTACGAGTTATTGTTTAATACAAAGCAAAATGGGAAGCCTGTGAATGAATATATGGCTTCAAAGAAGGCTTTGTGGGAGGAACTGCTTCAATATCATCATGTTACTACTGATTTGAAGGAAGCTCGAAGACAGGAGGAAGAATTTCATGTTTCACTTATCCTAGCCGGCTTGGATCCTACGTCCGAACCTTATAAAGCTCAAATCCTTGCTGGAGAGCAATTACCTACGGTGGCAGATACTTTCTCCCGTCTCAATCGTTCCTTTCTGGGACAGAGTTCTGTAGTGCCGAGTACTGACTCTTCTGCCCTAGTTTCTAGTGTTGTTGGTCGTGGTGGTGGACGTGGTAGTGGACGTGGCGGTAGAGATGCTGGTCGTAGTTTTGGTCGAGGAGGAGGCCGTGATGGCCGCGGTGGTAGTGGTGGCCGTGGTCAACCACGAAAGTGTAACTATTGTGGAATGCTCAGTCATGTAGAAGACTATTGTTGGGACAAGTGGGGCAAACCAGAATATACACATCAAGTGCATGATAAAAATATGCATTCCCAAGTCATTCACCACTTCTGCTCCCAGAGATGATACTTCGGTTACAATCAGACTTCAACGTCTGATACCTCATCTCCATTTGAACAGATCCTCCAAAAGTTGAACGCGCTTGCTAGTACCACCTCCCAACCTACTGCAAACATGACACATATAGGTAATCCTGCTTTTGGCAACCCAGTCACCATCCACCTCTTGGGTCATCGACTAAGGAGCAAGCTCTCACATGTCTAGTATAACATCTCTCTTTCATAATCGTAGTTCCATGAAACATAATATTATCTTGGTTGATGGGTCTACTCGTCCTATGCTTGAAAAATGTGTCATTCACCCTACTCAATCGCTATCATTATTTGATTCATTATATGTGCCTAAGTTTTCATTTAATTTGTTATATGTGAGCCAGTTAACCAAATCTCTTCAATGTTCTGTGACATTTTCTCCCAATTCGTGTGTTTTTCAGGACCTCGGGACGAAGAAGATGATTGGTTCAGAACATGAAAAAGATAGACTGTACTACTTGGATCTACCTGAAAAGGCTTTCACTTATGTTTCTACTTCTCCGTTGCAGTGGCATTATCGTTTGAGACATCCGTCTTTAGCTAAGTTGCGTCAAGTTGTTCCTAGTTTGAGTCATGTTTCAAGTCTTAAATGTGAGGCTTGTCAGTTAGGCAAGCATCACCGTAGTTCCTTCCCTCGTCGTAGTGAGAGTCGTTAATTAGAGTCTTTTGATCTTGTTCATTCTGATATTTGAGGTCCGTCTAGAGTCAAAAGTCCGAAAGGATTTCAGTATTTTGTTATTTTTATTGATGATTATTCCAGAATGACTTCGTGTTATTTAATGAAAGAAAGATATGAGTTTCCAAATGTGTTATCTGTCTTTTATAATGAAGTCTATGTACAGTTTGATAAACGTATCAAAATTCTGCGTTCTGATAATGCTTTGGAGTATACTCAATCTTCTGTGAACAGTTTCTGTGTTAATCGTGGTATGATTCATCAAACCAGTTGTGTCCACATCTCTCAACAAAATGGTATAGCCGAACGCAAACATCGACACATTTTAGATGTGGCTCGAACTCTCATGTTGAATATGCATGTCCCTAAACAGTATTGGGCAGATGTCGTTCTTACTGCATGTTATCTAATTAATCGCATGCTATTATCTGTATTAAATTAAAAAGTTTCATTTACCATATTACATACAGATATCACACATTTTTTCTTATCTCCTCGAGTGTTTGGGTGTGTCGCTTTTATTTATAACTTGGAACCTAATCGAGATAAGTTGCTCCTAGATCTCTGAAGTGTCTTTCTTGGTTATCCCCGTACTCAAAAAGGTTATCGTTGTTACAGTCCACAGTCACGTAAATATTATGTCAGTGCGGATGTTACATTCTTTGAGTCTATCCCTTTCTTTCCTTCAGGAGACTTTTGTATTCCTTTTACAACAGATTTGATATCTTCCATACCACTTTCGGTCATTCCTGAATCAATTTCTGTCTCCATTCCCCATTTAAAGGTTTATCAGAGATCCAAGGACAGGCCAGTGGTTCTGCAGAATTCAGCCCTTAACCAATCATCTTTCGTGCCTGAGGTTTCTGCTCCCGTCACCACAGATCCAGATGATCTTCCTATTGCTCTCAGAAAAAGAAAACGTCTTTGTACCACAAAGAATAAGCATCTAATTTCTAACTATGTTTCATTACACCGTGTTTTATCACCTTTTCATGCATTTGTTGTTTCATTGTCTTCTATTTCCATTCCCAAAACTTACAAACAGGCTATGTTATCTTCTAGTTGGAAAAGTGCAATAGATGAGGAGATGTATGCTTTACTTCAAAATCAAACTTGGGAGCTTACATCACTTCCTGTTGGAAAGCAGACAAGGGGTTGTAAATGGGTGTACACTGTTAAGTATCACCCCGATGGTTCTGTTGAGCGCCTCAAGGCACGGTTGGTTGCCAAAGGATATACTCAGACATATTGTGTAGATTATATGGAGACTTTCTCTCCAGTGGCTCGGCTGAATTCAGTTCGAATTCTTATTTCTGTGGCGGTTAATCACCAATGGCCTATATATCAGCTGGACATAAAAAATATTTTCTTGCATGGTGACTTACATGAGAAGGTTTATATGGATCAACCACTGGGATATGTTGTAGCAGGAAATGAAAACTCGTATGTCGATTGAAGAAAGCATTATATGGACTGAAACAGTCACCTCATGCTTGGTTTGACAAGTTCAGTTCAGTTCTCATTCAGTATGGCTTTCGGCGCACCACATCAGATCATTCAGTATTTTACCATTCTTCCTCAGCAGGTATTATCGTGTTGATTGTTTTATGTTGATGATATCATTATATCTGGGAGTGATCATGCTGGGATTGTGGACTTGAAGGCCTACCTTAGTCGTCAGTTTCATACTAAGGATTTGGGTCTTCTTCGATATTTTCTTGGAATCGAGGTTGCTCGATCTAAGAAGGGTGTGTATCTGTCACAACGCAAGTATATTCTAGACTTGCTCTCCGAGACTGGGTTGTTGGAGTGTCGGCCAGTTGAGACTCCTATGGATTATCATGACAAGCTTGATGTTGACAGGAGAGAGTTATTTGAGGATGTTGGAAATTATAGACGTTTGGTTGGCAAACTTATATATCTTACTGTTACTCGACCAGACATCACATATGAAGTTAGACAAGTTAGTTTATGCATGCCCCTCGGCAACCACATTGGGAGGCTATCTCTCGCATTCTTCGATACTTGAAGGGTGCACCTGAAAATGGTTTGTTGTACAAACCTTTTCAGTTGCTTACGGTAACTGGGTTCAGTGATACTGATTGGGAAGACAGTTGCAGTGATAGGAGGTCTACTTCTGGCTATTGTACGTTTGTGGGTGGCAATCTTGTCACGTGGCGTAGTAAGAAGTAGAATGTTGTGGCTCGTTCTAGTGCAGAGGCCGAGTACCATGCGATGGCTCATACCGCTTCTGAGATGATGTGGGTGCAGTCGCTTCTTCATGAAATGGGGATTATAATTCCTATTCTGATGGAGAAGTATTGTGATAATCAGTCGGCAATGTTTATCGCAAGTAATTCGGTGTTTCATGAGCACACGAAGCATATCGAGGTGGATTGTCATTTTATTCGTGATTTGTTGCTGAAGAAACAAATTGTCACTCCTTATGTTCGGTCAGGGGATCAATTAGGTGATATCCTCACCAAACCACTTGCTCGTGGTCCATTTTCTGATTTATGTAGCAGGTTGTGCATGTCTGATCTATATGCTCCTTCTTGAGGGAGGGTGTTAGAGTTATTTAGGGAGGGTGTTAGAGTTATTTTATTTTGTTATTTATCATATGAGGGTATAATAGTAATTGTGGATTTATTATATATCAATATAAATAGACATGAGATGCAACATAGGGTTTAAGGCCCTTGCAATCTCCTTTCTCATATTCTCTCTTCTCTTATTTTTTTTTCCTTCTCCTCTCCATCTCCAAATTTCACTCCTCTCAAATAAGAAAAGACTTCAGTTAATCTATGCATCATCATCAAAAGAATTAGAAAGAACTTAGGACCTTTTTACAACTATAACTAAGACAAAAAAGAAAAGGTTTGAATAATCTGTAATCCTTTCCTAAACAAATAGAAAACCAGAAGCCCATCATAATCATACTTCTTATGACTTCTTTATAACCTTGAGCTTCTAGGATTAGTCCCCATCATGGTAGGACTCCATCCACTCCATTTGAGTTTCTTTGAGTTTACTGCTTGCATTTATTTTTGTTAATTGTGATAAGTGAACAAGTGAGTTCAAGATCCCTATACAGTTTTTTGTAATGATAGTTCTGTAGTTATGAGGTATACGATGTCATGACATATTCATCTATGTTTGTTCAGGGTCACCATTAATCCAAAAGAATATATTTGTCTCCGATTTTCATGTAGATTTTCTGTATTTCTCACACAAGATAAAAATTACCCAAACCGCACACACTTCGAAATTTTGATCACTTAATGTTAAGTTTAAAGGAAACATCCATGCTGTTGGACCATCAAAAGAAACTTATCAATGAGTTTGTCTTACAACCATCAGGTTCAAGATGACTCATACTAAAACAAGAAAACCTATGGTTAGCAATTTGCACCATGAAAATTATTGTGATTATCAAACAAGAGTTACTTATTAAAATAAGGTTTTACTAGGAAAAGGACTGTAAAAATATTCCTTTTAAAAAATACCAAAATAGGGTAGATTTCAAAGTCACATATTGAAACACGACTTAAGTAACGAAACCACGTTTTGGAAACATGTTCTCATTGGATACGCTGTGTTTCAAAAACACTACTTTACTTTCTTTCGACATGAAGTAACGTTTCAAAACGCAATTTCTATAGTTTAAGATCACGATGAAAACACGACTTTGGAAACTGTCATATTTTGGTAATATTTTCCAAGATATCGTTTTCAAAGAATTTACTCCAAAAAAACTTTCAAATAACACAATCCAAAACCCCGAGGAAGTCCTATAGAGCTATCAATATAACAAACAACTATATGAATCAAACACGGAACATCTACTAGCAAAATTAACTCTTAACACAAACTACTCATACTAATATCCAGAAAATACCATGCAAGAACATAAAGGGCAATACAACAAACACCTAATATGCACAAACTGAAACATGTGACCCACCAGATCCGACACTGAGCTTCACATCCCCCGACGAAAGTGATGCTATGAAGTAATCAAGAAACTCGGACCAAGAGCCACCAATACCAATCTCGTCTCTCTGCACCACCGTATACAATTGAATCAGTAGTAGTAAAAGATTGTGTATTCAAGAATGTGTTTTTGCATATCCACCTCTAAAATATTCACTTTGGTATGTACAGCCCTATAAAATTTCTAATTGAACGTATACCTTTGAAAAAAAATTGTTTATATTCTCATGGATAACATTGACACAAACTCCAATCAGCATACGTACATTTGCCTTGGTCAAACATGTTTTGAGATCCATGCACATAATAATATGAACCATATTAATAAATCTATAACGAACCTAAAGTGTGTTTTGTTATATTATTGTTAAGCTAATTTGCATTTAATACCTTCAGTTTTCACACATTTGCAGGTTACTACTCCGTATTGTTTTTTATTAGCTCTTTCCTATCTTGGACCTTTTTGTAGGGGATGAGAGTGAAAAAAAAAGAACGATGGGTATGGTTTTTTAAGGCCAAATTCTGCCCCAAAGCAGTCACCCTCTTTGCGCGTGACCAACAAATGTGAATGAAGGTTAACAGACAGTAGCTAGCTGCAAACAATGAAAAGTTCATGGTAGTGATTTGCTAATAAAAGATAGTACGAAGTAGACATGAAAAAACGTGGAAGTTGAGGGTACTGAAATGCAACTAACCTTATGATAAAGCCGAGTTGATCATTCAATGATTTCTATGAGCAACTATTTTCTCTTTCTTACTTCTTAGACCTAGCTAGGGAAGAAAGTTTGCTAAAATGGAGGTAGGTCACTTTTGGAGTTTGGGATTTTGGAAATGGAGTTTAAAAAGATGAAACTCCATCAAGAAAATTGGATTTATATTTAAGTTAAGGGGCTTTGGGAGTTTGGAGATAGTGTTTGGAGTTTGGATGCCTTAGGCATGGTTTAGGATAGCTGCTGCTTTTCGAAAAGCAGTAGCAAAAGATGTTTTTGAAATTAACTCCACCCGCTTTCAATAACCGTCCAAAAATCGAACTGGCTTTTCAAATTTGGGACTGCTTTTCAAAAGAATAAGCAGAAGTGGCCACGATAAGCAATCCCAAAACCAGCCTGGGTCTAATTTGTCATGATCCAAGCAGAAATTGTAAGCTAATTTGCAACTCTAGATATCCTGAACTTCTCCGATTTGCAAAACTATATAATTAGCAAATAAAAACCCTAAATTTCCTCCTATTTCAACACGCTACCCTATGTCCCTAAGGTGGCATTTGGTTCAAGTTTTTGAGGCTTGAGAATGGGTTTTAGATTCCTTACCCTTGTTTGGTATGTGTAGGATTGGAAATTTGGGGGATAGTAATTCCCAAGCCCCCCCCCCCCTTTAGAATAGTTTTGCTTTCCAAGAAATGTTGTTTGAATATTTTGTTTGGACAATAACACCCTCACTTTACTTTCAAAATTTTAACTTATATCCCAAACATGTAAATTTAGATAATAAATACATGAAAAGGTATTTATGAAAATTTTAATAAATTATTTTTTTTTTCCATATTCCCAATCTAATATAACCAAACATGGTATGGGAATGTTGAATTCCTTTCCCATGGAAAAGGAATGGAAAATGAATTCCTAGTAATACAAAACCTTGATCCAAACGAGCCAACAGTGACACCCTTCATATTTTTCATATTTCTTACTCATACCCTACCTTACCGGCCTATGGTATCAGCTTGCAAATCAAATAAATTCAGGGCATTTATTTGCTAATCTAATCCAAATTCTAGAGATGTTCTAAATAAGGTAGAAGCGAAGCATAAAGAATTATTAGGGTACACATGCAAATATTAATATTTAGAGGGTATAAATGCAAAAGAAATCCACTTTCAAGAAAATTGGAGGGTGTTGATTTCTGATTATCACCAGATCGTCGAGTTGGTCGGCGGTGAGGGTCCGTTCCCAGACGCTGGAGTGGAAGTCGGTGGTGACGATCCGGAAAACTCCGGAGCCGACGGCATGGGCGTGGAAGAGGAAGGGGCGGAGGGATTCGGCCGGGGTCGGTATTCCAGGTGGCGGATCCGCCGTGGCCTCTCCGAATATGGGTTGGAAGTTCTGGAACCCATTGATGTTCCCCTCTGCCATTTTGAATGACATGGCCTGGGTTTTGAGTCTTTTAATTATACTTAAACTAGCACGTGGTTTTTACGTATTTTATGACAAATACTATTTATTCTAATATTTACTTACATGGCTTAGGAAGTCTAAAAAGTAAAGTCTTAATTATATATAGATATTATTTAATACGTAAGACTATTTATGAAGATCAAAGGACAACTTTTGTAACTACATAGTTGTCAATATTAACTTTAATTAACACTTTTAATTAGTCAATATATGCATGGGTATATTTGGAAAAAAAATATGTTTCACGGTGAAGCCAACTTTTGGCATTATAAGTAGTATAGATTTACGTCCGTGTTACACTTATCAATTTTTTTTATGATATTATTAAAAAAGTTAGATAAAAATTTAAATTATATTAGAATATTTTAAATATGATTTGTATATATTTGAATTATAATTTGTCATAAATATATTTTTAAAATTTTTGGATATGCGTTTAATTAGATAATATATAGTAATATATATGTTGAATACATATGTACTAAATAGAGAAACACATTATATATATGTATACGCGTATATATATATATATATACGAATAATACATACACACTAATATATATACGCATACGCACAAAATCCTGAAGGAGGGCAGGAACAAACCTGCGCACGGGCACGACGACGATGACGGCGACGTTGACGATGGTGATGATGTTGACGATGACGAACAGGGAGGAGGTAGGGTCGAGGCTGCTCGGGGTGGCTGCTGTCGATTGGAAGCGGTGGGAACGCCGGAGTTGCAGGCGGGTCGCTGACGGGATGAGGCAAGGAGGGTGCAGCGGGTTCAGTCCGACGTGGGGGGAGGAACTCGAGGAGAGGATGAGGCAGGGAAGAACGGCGAGGGGGAGGTGGCTGTGGGGGTGCAATGGTAGTGGAGGTGATGGTGCAATGGTGGTGGTGGAGATCGGCTATGGTGGAGGTGATGGAATGGCGAAGCTCGCCGGAGCTCGAGACAGGATTGTGCAGCGGCTCGGTTGGCTGGAGACAGTGGATTGGAGGTGATATAGGTGGCGCCGGATCGGGGATCTCGTCGGAGAAGACGCCGACGAGGGTGGAGGAACTCGGCGGGGTAGCTGTACCTGAGCTGCGGGTTCGTGGAGAAGGGTGGCACCGGTGGGCTCGGGTTGGAGGTTGAAGGAGGAGGGAGCTCGGAGGTCGGGAGGAGGACGTCTACGGGTCTCAGGCGAGGTGCAGCAGCTCGTGGGGGATAGCTCGTCGGAGCTCGTGGGTGCTGCAGGCTCGGTTGGGCGGCTCGTGGCGGAGCAGCTCGGCTCCGGAGGGGGAAGCTCGGGCTCGGCAGTCAGCGAGTGGGGTGGCGGTTGCACAGCAGGCTGCCGGGGGAGGGTGGTGGTGACGCACGGGGACGCTCGGCTGGACTGGGTCTGGATCGAGGCGAGGCCGGGGTGGAGCTGCAGTAGCTCGCCGGAGCTACAGGGCCGATCGGGTGGGATGAGTGGTGGAGGTGGTTCTTTTCCTCGGGAGGAAGGAAATGATTCAAGAAGAAGAAGAAGAAGAAGAAGAAGAAGAGAAGAAGAAAGGAAAAATGAAAAGAAAGAGGGAAGCTACGTTGGGTTTGGGGGAGGAGTGAGGTGAGAGAGAGGTGGGGGCTTTCCTAGGTTTGGGGATTAGGGCATGGTTGGGAAGAGTGCCTTGAGGAGACATTAAATAGGAGGTGGTGAGTGGGAATGAGTGGTGATGATGCTCCCATTTTGAATGGGTGGTCAGGAATTGACATGAGGAGTTACTCATGCAAGGGTGAGGGTTGGGTTGACTAGTCAATATTAGGGCTTCTCCATTGGTTTGAACCAATGGGGTGTTGACACCTAATACAATATTTACAAATGAGCCCCCTTAAATTTGGGTATTTGCATAGACACATGAAATAATAAAAAATTGGTGGGAGAATTGGTGTTTGGTGTTTTGTAGGGTGAGGGGGTGTTGTGTGTTTTGTATGGGCTTAATTAATAGGGCACTTGGATTAAATTGGGTTAAAACAGGATTAGTCAAAGTTGGTATCCTCAATTTAATTAGAAACAAATGCAAGCGGTGTTCTAAAATCAATTAGGAGTACATGGGGCCAAAATTAGGTTGGGACACAAATATTATTAGTGAAGAAGACTCAGAACAGAATATTACCCTAATTTGGGTTGCACGAAAATGGGTCAAGATTGTCTCCAATTTTGATTGGAACGCACAACGATACAAAGTCAGATTTTATTTAGAAATTAAATAAACGTCCGCGACGAATATTGTGCGGCTAAAATGCAGCACAAGAGTGCATAATTATGAGTTACAAAAAGGTCAGAATGGAAGGCAGGCACGTCTAGGGCAAGGTTGTAAAATTTGTTGGAAGGCAAAAGCTAGGGTAGCGCTCCAAATATCGAAGCAACGGTAAGGTGCAACAATTAAATAAAATTACCGTAATTAATTGCAACCTCAAATAATTAAATTCTAAATAATACAAATAAATTCACAACCCTATAATTCGGTCAGGTGTTCATCTAGTGGGCTTCTAGGTCAAGTCTACCAGCTCAAACATTAATGAACAGTGTATATATATAATATTATAAATACACATCTCATGTAATTATTTAAATTAAATACACGCAATATTAAATATATATATAAAGTCAAAAATACCCCTGTTTTTGGAACGTGGTAGTGACAAGCGACTTGTAATCACAGCCTAGCGCCGCCTGTAACACTTGTTCAATATAAATAAAGAGTTTGTTTTACTTCTACTTGTGTTATTCAATGCTTCCATTATTGACGACTCTGTGAACTTGTAACCAATCGCCTATATATTTATAATTCCGCTGTACTCGAACAATTTGTGCGACTCTGTGTCTTAGACCTCTTATCGTATGTTCATATCATGGCCTTGCACGGACGTGGCTTACGCTCGTGCGGTATTACACCCAAATGGGTCAAGCGATCGTCCCGCGGGAGTGCTGGCGCTGTGATTCGTGCCCAGCGGGGACGGCAGATTAGCCTGTGGAAGATCGGGACGTGACATATTGGTATCAGGGCATGGATTTACATCTTTGGACTTCGTTTCGATTTTTTCAGTTTCAAAATCTTGTTTGTGGGTTATGTGCATACGCTCTCTCTTAATGTCCCATCAAAATGTTTTAAACAATAAGTCTAAATACTTTCAAAAGTACATGTGAATTATATGATTGCTTGTACGAAATTATGATGCTAAGGCCTTTGTGTCGACCTGTGTCAGGTTTGTGGGATTAGACTCGTACTAAAATTTGCAAGATATGTGCGAACCCGAATACCTATACATGATTACCCAACTGGATAGTATGCGGGATAGAATATCGTTCAAACGGTTAGCTTTGCACACAGCCTTTCGACGAAGTTGTGTTGAGTATCGCACTCCATGACCCTTTGGTGCAAGCTAAGTTACAACGTGATTGGAATATCATTCAGATAAGAAATAAGTCAGACTTAGAATGTCAACCGATAAAAATATTATCAGATTATCGCTTAGGCGAATATAGAGAATCGTGCTTGAATTTTAGAAAATAGCTCGAACGGTATTTCGTGTCAGAAGATACAAATTGAATATGGTTTACTTGGATGACTATAAATAGGATATATACGAGACTAAGATTCATCAGGCGATGCTAAGTATCGTACACGAATTCTAAAGAACGTCTTAGTGAATATGCTAGCAATTAATGCGAATTCGATTGAGGATTTGATTGGGTGACTCAATTCTGAGTGGTGCATGGATCATTTAGAAATGTCCAAACGGATTCATAGGTCTCGTGCGATAGAGGGATTGAACGATTTAAGAATGTCTTGAATAAATGATAAGGCTTATATCAAATAGGGACTCAGGGAATGGAAATCGATATCTCGTTAAGGAAACTTGTTGGAAACTTGGAGGGTCGTGTGAGCGATTTTGGATTAAAATAAACGAATTAAACTTGAATACAATATCGCTTGAATAGAAGTTAGCCCGAGAAAGAATATTGTTGTTCGATGAAAGAGATAAGCGATAACGGATTTGACTTGGAGTTTGGAAGAACGATCTTGAATCTAGTTCAAAAAAATATAACATTCGAAATCAGTCCTAGCGAGAATGATTATCTTGCGGGAGCGCTGGCGTGGTGATTTTACGTACGGCCGGGATAATCGAACTCACGGGGACATGTTCGGTGATTATTCTAAACTAACTTGATGAATAGAACGTATCAAAATAGAATAGACTTTAGCTTGGATATTTAAAACGTAGTTGTTTGAGGAATGCTAGAAGTAGACTATGGATCTACCGAACGGTAACATTAAAGTTGGATGAGTTTGCTAAACGAATTAAAATCACTGCATGAATGGACATGACTCGATGGATTATATATATAACTTGGATGGAGCAAGGTAAAATATTAAGGTATCTCGATCGTGCCAAAGATAACCATAACGTTCAAACATTCTTGTCTTATGTGAGCGTAACTCTATGCTCGTGCATGCGTCACTCCCAGATTAGATCGATTATCCAGCGGGAGCATTGGTGTGGTAATCTCATGTCCAACAAGGGTGATCAAACTTATGGGAGACCAGAGCGTGACAACTGATCGATCATTTTGACTTGTGGTTCAACACGATAAGACAAATTTAGAAATGCAAATGAATCAAAATATTTTAAGGATAAGTTAGCCGAGAACCTGAAATAAATTACGCTTAATGGTTTCGTGAAAGGATACATAAATCAGGTTGGACGACTTAGAAATTTTAATCTAAGGTTTAGAATTGAATCTTGGCTTTGTGGTCTAGACTTAGAATGGATAGGGATTCTATCAAAACATGTTTGGAGAGATAAACTATGCAAAATACTAGGCTTGTCCTGTAACTTGGGTATATCATGAATTTTACTGAACGGACTGGACCCCTGTACAGACGAACGTGTTAATGAGAGTAGGATAATTCGTGCTCGATGTTTAGAAATCTGAGTGAAACGAGGTTGGGTAGAATATCCCGTGCAAATGAACAATGGTTTGACCCTAGAAATTGAGGCGAGCATCGTGCGACGAATTTGTACAATGAATCGTATGCTTGAACTTGTACCTATGACCTTGTGAGCTGACCTAGTAATTAGGTAGACGACCCTGTGCCGAGTGAAAGAACCAGTGTGACCGACTTTATCATATTGCTTGAACAAGCTATAGAACTGGGGCAGCAAGACTTAGTGTTAGACTTGGAACAGTAAGTGTGTGCTATGTTTAACCCGAATAGATCGTGCTTAACGGCAGTGCAAAACTTGAATTGAGTTGAAATGGAAATAACTTGGGATTTGATTGACCCTGTCGGAGTATCCTTATGATTCATAAAATGAGAATCCTAGAGATTTGCAAGTAGCTTGTCTGATTTCACTATATCTAAGTTTGGTTGAATGCATATATTTGTGGGATGCCTTGAACGTGTGCACGATCCAAGACTCAATGATATATGAAACTCGAGTGCTAAGACTTCGCTATCGCTAAGTTGGTTGACATGCATATGTTTGAAGGATGCTTTGAATATGTGCACGATCCAGACTCGCGATATGCTGATCTCGAATGCTAATACAAGTGAATATCCACGTGAACAAGTATAACAACTTGTATAAGTTTTTCTCAGCCTTAGATCATTATTCAAGATGGATTATAATGTACCCCGCATTAAGAAACATGTTCCACGCTAAGGCACAATTAAGACCGATCAGAATTTGGACTGAATGATAAAGTCATTTAGGGAGACTGACCCAGCATACACGCGAACTGTATAAGAAATGAGTAGGAAAGTGTGTTCAAAATGACCTAGTGGTACCGATCTACGCTTAGAAAATATTCGATAGTACGGTAGACCGGTTGCGCTCATTAAGTCTCGAGGACGAGAATTTTTCTGAGTGGTGTATAATGTAATAACCCGTTCCGCTCAAGCGGACTGCCGATTTAAACGGCAAAAGTGCGATGACCCGACCCACTTTGCTCAGCAGAAAAACTCGTTTGAGGCAAAGGATTTCTAGACTTGGCACTTCAGGAGTTCTGACTTAGGCTTTCAGAGGCTCGTTCGGAGTATCGCTCGACCGAGGCGAATCATCGCTAAGGTGGGTAGCTACGATGAACTTGTCTTTGCTTAGCCAGCACACTTAAAATATTAATGATATATGCTAGTCTCTAGGTGAATCACCCCATGCATACTAATAAGAATACAATGCACCTAGCTAAGGGAATAATCCTGACTTGTATTGCTTCTGTTAGAACATGAAAATAAAATTTTGCTCATAAATGGACCCTCGCATGCTACCTTTGCCTTGTGCAACTAGACCCCACTATACCTCGAGTAGAACGTTATACTCTTCGTAGTGCACTATTCACTTGTTTACACTGCACGTCCCTAGATTATATCGCTCGGTATGTCCCATTACGGTTTTACTCCTCGCTTTACCCTTAGACCCGTGCCAAATGTAAATGCTTATATTTTCATAAAAATGCATGCTTGTCTGCTTATATGTTAACTTGTAATGTTGCCTTGATCCAATACTTGCCACAACGAAACTTATGCCACAATCAAGTAACACTATCGCGTATCGTGCATGCATCTTGTTAGCCAGAAGACTATCAAATAGTCCTTTTGTGTAATATGAACCCGCAAGTATCCGTCGCCAAGGCAATCATAGAACCAGGGGAATGCATCAAGGCAAGTTGTTCACTGAACGAGAATCATGTCAAGGAAATCAAGTAACACAGCTCGTGGAGTAATACTCGTTTAGATCAAGAATCAAGATCCAAACATCTCGTGTATCTCGTGCATCTCGTGAATCTAGAATGATCCAAGACTTGCTTGGTCACGGATAACTCGTGCACGAGGTATCTTATTCCTCGGACGATCATCGGGGCACCGACATCGTACCAGCCTAGGAGGAATGCATGGTATATTACTGTTTGAAAAACAAATTGAAGGAAGAAGAGGCTTTATACCAAACCTTTCTTTTTGTTTACAAACAAGAAAAAGAGTATACTTAATCCTATACGAGGATGTTAAATACAATAAAAATGATTCTGGGGAATAATTGCTATAGGAGTCTGATCTGCGGTCGATCACTTTGTCCCTTGGACCACACGATGATGAAGAAGTGCTGTAGAAGAAGAGGAAGCTTCAAAAGTTGCGAGTGAGATTGAATTCTCGTTGCCAAAGTTGTTAATCAACACTCTCTGTCTGTACTCTTTGTCTCTCTGATCTCTGATTGTGCCTTGTTTGATCGTTCTGATCGATCCTTCGCCTGCCCCTTTGCCCTGTGATCAGGGGTCTCTATTTATAGAGATCATTCAAGATAACTGTCCAGTTGGCGTAGAAGCCAAACTGTGAATAAAGTTGCATCTTTTACGCGGCGGTTATAATAACTGCTACACACGTTCAAATAATCTTCTGAATCTGCGTGTGACACGTATCCCTTTATAAGGTAATGCATATAACTGCTTCTCGAAGATCACGGCATGCAAGCCACGTAGGTAACTACCCCTTGCGTAAAGATGGTTGGCGTAAAAAGCCAAATAGCTGTCTTGTTGGCGTGAAAGCCAAATAGCTGTCTTGTTGGCGTAAAAGCCAAAGAGCTGTCTTGTTGGCGTAAAAGCCAAAGAGTTGTGTAGAACTTGATGGTTCATGAAGAATAGATAACTAGCGTAAAATAGCCACTTATCCATTACGACCGATATCTTGATCGTATTCTGGGCTAAATAGCCTTATCACATACCTTTGCAAATATGGCCGAGTTGGCATATTTCGAGGAGATAACATACGACATACTCCTATAGTTGAAAATAGCTTGGTTAGCATAAAATGAAAGGATGGTGATGTGAGCATATTAGTCACAGTTTTAGCTTTCCCAGTCAATTATCCATCACGACTGAGGTCTTGAGCGTATTCTGGGCTAAATAGCCTTACCACGTACCTTTGTAAATATGGCCGAGTTGGCGTATTTCGAGGAGATAGCATACGGCATACTCCTATAGTTGAAAATAGCCTGGTTGGCATAAAATGCAAGGATGGTGATGTGAGCGTATTAGTCACAGTTTTTTCTCTCCCCATCATGACAAAATCTGAAGAATAGAACCAAATCTCGTGCATTAAATACAGAGATAAGCCTCCATCTCGTGTATTAAATACAGAGATATGCCTCGAGCTCTGTATGAGAAACAGCTTTTGACGTGGCACTTGATTTTGTCTTATCTTGAGCGTAAAAACTCATTTCTGCCCATGTAGAATAGGCAGCGTATTCTTTGAATGCGTACAAACGACTTGTATCAAGAATATGTCGCTAAACGACAACCTGGGTCTCTGTACGAAATCATCATCACAGCCATCCTCTCGATCATCGTTCAGTACCTTTGCCAGGTGCCAGGTTCACTGATTTGTCTGACAAATTCATCCGAGGAATACGAAGAGTTCCTCGTACAACTTTACGCTGCATTAAAAACAAACATATTTTAAACTTTACGCAGGAGGGTAAAGCAACCTTTTACGCAGAACAACCTTGAAGCACTGCTTTACGCGGACAGCTCTACTTTATGCCAAACAGATTTGAAATGCTATTTTACGCGGACAGTTCTGAGGCCATATTTTATGCCACACGGCTCTGAAGCTCTATTTTACGCGTACTGCTCTGAAGCTTTACGCCAGACAGTTCTGAAGCCCTGTTTTACGCGTATAGTCTGAAGTTATATTTTACGCCACACTGTCTTGAGGCTCTATTTTACGCGTATAGCTCTGAAGTCATATTTTACGCCAAACAACTCTGAAGCTTTGTTTTACGCGGACTATTCTGAAGTCATATTTTACGCCACACAGTCTTGAAGCTCTGCTTTAGCGGACTTCATATATGTTGGGGGTTTTGACTGTATAATACGCGTATAATTCCCCACCATATTTCATGCTTCTACAAGACCCCCTTCAAAGTTTTCGGACTTGGCTAAGTCTAGAATACTTTGAATAAGAAGCATGAAATCAGCACATATTCACTGTCCACCTCTTTCTGCTAAGTTCGTCAGGTTGGAGTATGTGGGGACGATAGCTCAGAGATGACATAGACGTGAGCTAATCAATGGCCAAGGAAGAAAAGTTCTCTTCCAGTGAAGACAGACACTTTCAGGGAACTCCTTGGCCCTTTTCGTCTGATGAAGTCTTCTCGAATGAAAAAGAAGAGAAAATGCTGATAAGAAGAGCATTTCCTGCGTAAACTCTTGTAACTGGCTTCTTCAAGCGTAAAACCCAGATTATCAATATATACGCGTATTCTGCTGACTGATCTGTTCCGCGTAATTTAAGATGTGCGTAAAATCATAGATCCATAGCTTCTGAGCGTAAACTTTACGCAGCATGGTGACCTGTCTCCCTTTTCAAATGATCGGCTGACGTGGTCCCGAATCCTAACCGACTATAATAAAAATCGAATTTGGTTAAGTATTCGGAGAGTCACCTGAACTCTATAAATAGACCTAGGTCATGAGAGAGAAACACCCCTCGCCTCTTTCTGAAAACTCTTCGTCTCTTTCTAAAAAACTCTTTGTCTCTTTCTGAAAAAGACCTCAGATTCGCCATGGCACCAAAACAGTCCTCCATCGCTAAGGGAAAGAAAGCCGCTTCATCATCTCGCTCCACCGCTCAAGCACGAGCGAATCCTACTAAGCCAAGCGAGCCTCGTTCTGAACGAAGTGCTCCGCCGTCTAGCTGTGCACCGAGCATCACAGGTAAAACTTTGAGAGAAATAAAAATCCTCCGCACACGTTGTACGTGTATGCGCAAGTACACCCACATTCTTAATGTGTCAGCGTAAAACTCCATATTTTTGCAGCATGGCGTAAAAACTCAGACTGTCAAATTTTGGCATATACTACAAACCTTGAGTTTTACCCACTGGAAGTACATTCCAGCGTAAAACTCAAATTTTTGTAGTCTGGCATAAGAATGCAGACTGTTAGGTTTTGGCGTATACTGCAAGAGTGTAGCTCCTTACGTTTTACGCGCTGAAAGTAAATTCCAGCGTAAAACTGACTTATTCTCTTGCTTTTTGCAGTGGACCTACAGATCCCTCCTCTGGCTGAAGTAATGGGCTCTGCTGTTGGAATGTTGAATTCTAACTACTTGGAAGACTTGTCCCACGTGACTTTCCCCATCTCTGGAAACGAGTATCCTCAAGAAAGGGGAACTTTAATCCCGGCCCAAGGAGAAAGAATGTTGCTGAGTATGATCAGTGGGGAACCCTTGACGTACATAGACGGGACTGAATATAAGAAACCAGCTTTCTTATTTGGGGATGTTATTGATAAGCTGTCACGCTCCAGTCCAAAAATACGTAGGACTAGGAGTACGTAACACGCCCAGCCGTATGTAGATGAACTCCAATATATGGAAACCATATACACACGTACGCTGTTCATGAATATCCAATCCACCGGTGGTAATATACTGTCACAATAAGTCACATGCAATCTAGATCCCATCCACAGTATAATATAATCAGTAGGAAATAAAGAGCTGAATAATAACTGGATATCAAAAATGAGTATCAAGCCTGATAGTCGGGTGGAAACAAATCCACTACAAACGACTATCCAGAGGTAGCAAAAGATCTCTAAACAGCGGTAACTGAATCAGACGCTACTCCAAGGATAAGATCTCTTCAGTCTGGTAAGTAGCATCAGGTCCAGGACCGTACTCCTGTGGGTACTCCTGCTCGTCCATATCTGGAAAGGGACCAGGTCCTCAAAGGGACGTAACAAGATACATAAAAATATGCCAATAAGTACTGAAATATAAACATCCAATGGGTCGCCTAACCGTCTAAGTGAATACAATTTGAGAACAACTTTCCACCAAGTGGGCTATCTGGTCAAATAATGGGATTGGCATAATTTTCTCGGAGAATTAGGGGCCTAAAAGCTTGTCGTCTTTTGAACGGCAGAGGCCGCCAGTAGTATATAGTGGTCATCATCACCCGTTTCTTCGGTGGAGAATCCGGGCGTACAGAAGAAAAAGTGCAAAGGAGCCCAAACGCCTTACTTGTTGTTCTCTCAACCCCATGCTCTAAGTATGTCATATCTATGACACGATCAACCTCTAATAACTGCCAGGTCTACTAGCATACAAAGTTTCTATCAGCAGTTATCCCTAATGTACGCTCATACATACAGGCGGCCAACCCAATATGTAGTCCGGGATCTATATGAGACTCACAACTCGTGTAAAACTGTGTCACGGCCAATGAACCAAATAATACTCCATAATACTGGGGTGGTCTCATAAACAAGGTCCAATGCAAATACATAAATAAAACAGAATCATGCTTCATATGGAATGTAAATAATAGTACTGTGGCAAGGTATACTTGCTGAGCAAAGTTCTGTATAGTGCCAGCATCCACAATAGTATTTAAGTTTGAAGAAGTGAGGGTTTAGGGTTTTACGGTGTATTGCATGGATATATATAGAGAATAAGAGGCGGTGGGGAAACTTAATGTTTAAGAAAACTAAAACTATTGTTGCTGTTATTTTCTTTCTTTCCATTGGTTCTGTTTTCGGCTGGGGGTGTTTAGTAATATTAGTGTTAAGGAGTGGTGGAATGAGAAGCTTACACGTGTAGGCAAGCAAAGCAAAGCAAAATTGGGTTTTGCTTCTGCTGCTGATATTTTCTTCTCTTATTGGGTTGTGGTTTGGTTTTACGCGCGGTGGAAAGAAAAGTTTACGCGGGGTAAAATAAGCGATGGTTTTGATACTGCTGTTGCTGCGGTTTACGCGCGGAGGAGTATACGCGATGTGGTAAGCGGTTTTGCTGTTGACTATTTTATGTGGGGTGAGCTGTTGCTACTATTTTCTTAATTTACGTGCGGTAAAATATACGCGGGGTGATGAGCTGCTACTGATTAACTCTTTATTTTACGCGGGAAGGGTGGTTTAATGGTTTGCGGGTTTTGGGTTTGATCCAATAGGAAATTCTATTTTCTCTATTTAGCTCATAATTACTAATAATAATACATTACATAATATAGAATACGATTTTCAGAATTAGGGTTTTTACATTCTACCCAACTTATAAAAATTTCGTCCTCGAAATTAAAACTAAGCCACGGTAGAAGTTAAGGACGGTATAGATATAAAATAACAAAGTTAAATTTATACCTTGGTCAATGAATAGGTTCGGGAAACGTTGGCGCATGTCATCCTCGCGCTCCCAAGTAGATTCTCCTGGCGAGCCATGCTTCCATGCTATGCGGACCAAGGGAATAGATTGGTTCCTCAATACTTTCTCTCGACGATCGAGAATTCCCACGGGTTGCTCTTGATATAACAAGCTGGGCCCAATGGTGATCTTCGAATTATCAAGAACATGACTGCTGTCTGCCATATATCGCCTAAGCTGCGACACATGGAATACGTCATGTACTCCCTCAAGTGAAGGTGGTAGCGCAAGTCGATATGCTACTTCTTTCACTCTCTCTAGCACGTCAAATAGTTTAATATACCTTGGACTCAACTTACCGTGCCCTCCGAATCGAATAGTGCCTTTGGTAGGTGATATCCTTAAGAAGACATGATCGCCCTCTTTAAATTCCAAAGGACGACGATGAAGGTCTGCCCATTGTTTCTGCCTGTCTTGTGCTACTCGCAAGTGTCCTTGTATCTTCTTAACTATCTCAACAGTATTGATCACTAACTCTGGTCCCAGAATTTGGCCTTCTCCCACGTCACTCCAACACACAGGAGACCTATACTTTCTTCCATACAATGCTTCAAATGGGGCCATCTAGATGCTTGCCTGATAGCTATTGTTGTAAGAAAACTCCACAAGATGTAGGTGGTCCTCCCATGATCCTCCAAAGTCTAACATACAAGCCCTCAACATATCTTCTAAGGTCTAAATAGTACGTTCTGACAGCCCATCTGTTTGTGGATGGTAAGATGTACTGAACTTCAGACGAGTTCCAAGACTTTCTTGCATGCTCCTCCAAAAGTGTGATGTAAAGCGCGAATCCCTGTCTGATACAATGCTTACTGGTACGCCGTGAAATCTCATGATCTGTCTCATATATAAGTCAGCTAAAGCTTTTGTAGGTTGGCCAACTCTAAAAGGCAAGAAATAGGCTGACTTGGTGAGTCGGTCTACTATTACCCATACTGCATCTCTTCCACTTGGACTCTTGGAAAACCTATGACGAAGTCCATAGTGATGTACTTCCACTTCCACTCTGGAATCGGAAGTGGTTGCAATAACCCTGTTGTTCTCTGGTGCTCAGCCTTTACTTGTTGACATACCAAACATTTAGCTAGAAAGCGAGCTATCTCTCCTTTTATTCTATGCCACCAAAAGTGCTATCGTAAATCACGATACATCTTGGTGCCTCCCGGATGAATAGAATATATCGAACTATGAGCTTCTGTCATCAGCTTCTGTCGAATTTCTCCATTTGGAACATAAAGACGATTACCACATCGTAATGTCCCATCATCATGGATGTGCAATCCTGTTTGTTCTCTGGCCTCTGTCTTTTCTTTTAATATTCTGAATCTGGCATCTGTAGGCAATGCTGCCTTGATTCTCTCTACTAGTGATGATTGTATTTGTAAGTTGGCTAGCGTTCCGTCTGCTCCAGGTAATATCACTTCAATGCCAAGACATTGCAAGTCCTTCAATAATTCTCTCTGTGTCGTCAAGAAGTATATTGTTGGCTTCCGGCTTAATGCATCTGCTACAACGTTAGCCTTGCCTGGATGATAATGTAGCTCTATCTCAAAATATTTTATCAACTCGAGCCATCGACGTTGCCTTATATTTAACTCCTTCTGTGTGAAGACATACTTAAGACTTTTGTGGTCTGTATATATTTCTACTCGTTCCCCATATAAGTAATGTCTCCATAGCTTTAGAGCAAATACAACGGCTGCAAGTTCCAAGTCATGAGTTGGATAATTCTTCTCATGTACTCATAACTTTCTAGATGTATATGCAATCACCTTGTTATACTGCATTAATACGCATCCCAAGCCTTTCCCTGATGCGTCACTATAGATCACATAGCCTCCTGATCCTGATGGAATAGTTAATACCGGTGTTGTAGTCAGTCGCTTCTTTAATTCCTTAAAAGCGGCTTGACACTCGTTGGTCCATATGAACTCTTGATCTTTACAAGTCAAACGAGTCATAGGTGTTGCTATCCTTGAGAAGTTCTCCACGAACCGTCGGTAATATCCCACAAGTCCAAGGAAACTTCTCACCTCTGTTGCTGATTTAGGAATGGGCCATGTCTTGACTGCCGAGATCTTTTTTGGATTAACAGAAATACCATCTCCTGTAACCACATGTCCAAGAAATGATACTCTATTCAAGAAGAACTTATATTTACTGAGCTTTGCATATAGCTGCTCTCTCCTTAAGGTCTCTAGCATAATTCACAGGTGCTTCTTGTGCTCCTCATGGCTCTTTGAATAGACAAGTATATCATCTATGAAGACAACCACGAACTGGTCCAAATACTGATGGAAGACTCGATTCATTAAGTCCATAAAGATAGCTGGAGCATTGGTCAATCCAAATGGCATGACCAAGAACTCGTAGTGCCCATACCTTGTTCGGAATACGGTCTTCGGGATGTCCTCCTTCCATACTTTCACCTGGTGATATCCCAATCTCAAATCTATCTTTGAGAATATCTTGGCTCCACTAAGCTGATCAAATAGGTCATCAATGCATGGTAATGGATATTTATTCTTTACTGTCACTGCATTCAAGGCTCTATAGTCAATGCACATACGTACTGACCCATCCTTCTTTGGTACAAACAATACTGGTGCTCCCCAGGGAGATACACTTGGTCGGATGAAACTTTTCTCTTCTAGTTCTTTCAATTGTGTCTTCAGTTCATCCATCTCCTTCTTTGCCAGTCTATAAACATGTGATTCTATGGGTACTACTCCTGGTGTTAATTCAATCAAAAACTCTACGTCTCTATCTGGGGGTAGTCCTGGTAATTCTTCTAGAAAAACGTCTGGGAATTCTGAAATAATAGGATGATAAACAACGTCGTCCATTGCGAGCTGTATACCATAAAGGATTTTTGTGGATCCTCGTGCAAACTCAAGTTCAGGCTAACCTAGTACCTTAAAAAAAATGCTTCCTCCAAAACAATCGAAGAAAGCATGGTACTTGCTTAGCCAGTCCATTCCGAGCACAATATCAAAAGTCAGCATGGGAAGGACTAAAAGTCGGCCATTCATCTCTCTGCCACGTATCACTATAGGACACGTTCTACAAATTCTACTAATAAGTACAACTCCTCCCCCGGTAAGAATTCTAATACAACTAGGTAAAGGTGTGGAGGCAATGTTGTGTTTGGCAATAAAACTAGATGATATGAATGAGTGGGTGGCTCCTGTATCAAACAATGTCACAGCAGGAAAAGTAAAAGCAAGAGTGATACCTGCTATGACATCAATCTCCTTATTCATGTCATCCACTTCCATTGCAAAAGCTTGTTCGTTCCTCTGTGGCTGTCCCTGTCTGGCCCTTGTGAATTGATCCTCCTGGGTAGGTAGCGGTGGTCCTCGCTAAAATTCTCCTACTGTTGGAGGTCAAGGTGCTCCTGGTCTCATCATTTGCTGTGCTGGCTTGGGTGATGGAAGTGCTAGCCTCTGTGCTAGTGGTGGAAGGGTCAATGCTTGCTGTATAGGACAGTCTTTCAATACATGCTGTCCGGAACCACATCTCATACATTATCCCAAACAGACCCGACAGTCCCTTGAGATGTGCCCGCGTCTCCCACAATAATTGCATTGGGGTTTTTCTGGAATCTGGTACGGTCCTGCTCTGTGTTGGTACTGTTGTTGCTGAGCTAAAGGACGTCTAATAGGTCCTCCTTGTTATGTCCTTGCTGGTCCTTGATACGTCTTCTGCTGACCTCCTTTTCCTCTACTGATAGTTTCTTACAATCTGGCTTCTGTCAGTAACTCGGCATAAGAGATTCGGGACTGGAAGCTAGTGTAGTGTTGGAGCTCCTGAGTCAGTCCGCGATGAAACCTCTTAGCCTTGGCCAAGTCATCTGGTATCAAGGCAGCACCATATTTACTGAGGCGACTAAACTCAACATCATACTCGTCCACTGTTTGATTTCCCTGCTCTAGGTGGAGAAACTGATCGTACAATGCATCTCTGACGGTGTCCGGGAAGTACTTCCTTTCAAAGCACTCCAAGAACTGCTCCCAAGTCTGGTATGTACCCAGATGACGTTCCATGAATTCCCACCAGTGATGAGCATTACCATCTACAAGCGTCCTCATACCTGTCATCCACAGCTCTGTAGGTAGCTGCGACGCTTCTAATAACTTCCGAGTGTGAGTGATTCAGTTGGTAGTTTCTTCTGGACTCTCAATGCCTTTGTACGGCCTTGGACCCATCTGTACAAAGTCTTTTATCGAACCAGCTCTAGCTCGAGGTTCTAGAGCTAGTGCTTGAGCTGGTGTAGTAGTCTTTGCAGCCATCCTTTCAAGTGCTGCCAGAAATTCTTGTCTCTGCTCGGCTGCTTGTTGTCTCTGTTATTGTATCATCATCTGGAAAAATTGGAATAGTTGTACCTGGCCATCCTGCGGTGTCGATGATACTGGAAGATTCTTATTTGGTGGAACAGGAAAGTCAGATGGAACTGGATTATGAATCTGTCCATCTGGTCCTGAAAGTCTAGGATTCGTTGAGGTCCCTTCTTGAGTCTGACCATTGATTCTAGGAGTTGTGTCACCATCGGTGACAGTACATCCCTTCTGCATATTCATCTCTCTGCAGGTGATGTACACAACGTTTAGAAGAAGTACAGGAATCAAAACAGAGATGTAAAATTTGTCGTCGTAAAACATGGGTTCAGAAATATCCGCATAAACAGAGATTTTAAACTGTCAGCGTAGAGTAAGATTTCAGAGTTGCCTATGTATGTTTAGGATGATAAACGGGAAAAGATTGATAATATGGAAAATGAGGTCTTATACGAAAACTCGCCCTTCTTTTATGTTTACAAACAAGATTGTACAATTTAATCCTATACGAGGATGTCTAAGTACAATTTATTTAATCTGGGTAAATATTGCTATAGGTGTCTGATCTGCAGTCGATCACTTTAGCCCTTGGACCATACGATGTTGAAGAAGTGCCGTGGAAGACAGAAAGCAGCTTCGAAGGTTGCTAAAGAGGGTGGATGCAAAATGCCAAAGTCGTCGATCCCTTCTCTTTGCCTGAGCTCTGGATTCTCCTCTCTCTCTCTCTCTCTCTCTTGACCGTTTGACCTTCGATCTTTGCGACCGTTGGATCTGATACTGGATTTCTTGATCAATTTTTCGATCAATTTCTTCGACCTTTTCCTTTGTTGATAGAGGTCTCTATTTATAGAGTTTTTAGTGACAGTGACCACACAGTCGGCGTAGAAACCGAGTAGTGGAAAGTACAACACCCTTTTACACGACGGTTTAAAATAACCAATGCCTGCGTATAGATGAACTTTTGAGTGAGCATGTGACGCGCGTCCAACTAAGGGACAGAACGCGTATATCTGCTGCGAAGATCACGGCGTAGAAGCCACGTAGGTAGTTATCCCTTGTGTAGAAGAGGTTGGCATAGAAGCCAATGACTGTCACCATGGCATAGAAGCCAAAATAGGCATAGAAACCGAGTAGGCATAGAAGCCGAGTAGGCGTAGAAGCCGAGTGGTCATAGAGGCCGGGTGGGCATGGAAGCCGAGCGGGCGTAGAAGCCGAGACGATGTGGACGTTTTAGCCAGAATTATGGCTCTTGGAGATATAATCAAATCTCTTGCATTAAATACAGAGATCTGCCCCCATCATGCGCATTAAATACAGAGGCTTGTCTTTAAGATTTGCCATCATTCTGCGCATTAAATGCAGATACGTGTCTCGAATTCTGTACGAAGAGTAATTGCTGATATGGCGGTCTGTTTGCCTTTTGCGGAGCGTAAGAAGCTCACGTCTGCCTGTATAAAACTGGGCGGCATATTCCTTTATATGCGTAAGAGTAGTTTACGCAAAGGGGATATCACTAAACGACGGTTCGGTGACATTTAATCAAATCTCCAGCATTAAATATGGAGATTCGCCATTTATCCTGTGCATTAAATGAGGAGGCATATTTTAAAGGCCTGCCACCCTTCTGTGCATCAGGTGCAGAGACGTGCCTTGGGCATCTGTCAGTATTCGGCACTTTAAATATAGAGACGTGCCTCGAGAAACTGTCACTGCTCTGCGCATTAAATGCAGAGACGTGCCTCGAGCCCTGTACGAAGTACAGCTTTTGACGTGACAGACTGTTTGTCTTCTACGGAGCGTAAGAAGCTCACATCGGCCTGTGTAAAACTAGGCAACATATTCCTTCGTATGTGTAAAAGTGGTTTACGCAAAGGAAATGGCAGTAAATGACAGCCTGGGTTGCAGTGTCACGCCATCATGATACCCGTCGCTTGGGTTGTCGTGCAGTACTCTTTGTCAGGAGTCTAGACGTCAGGTTCATTGCATGATCTGACAGGTTCATTTCAAAGAATACAAAGCGTTCCTCGTACACTTTAATGCTGTATTAAAAGCGGATGAGTTTTATGCCATAAAGGCGATGAAGCACCCTGTCTACGCTGAAGCAGCCTGGACATACTGCATTACGTGGATGGTCCTTAAGCCTATATTTTTATGCTGTACTCAGCGGAAAAGCTCTGTTGCACTTTTGATGGCTCTGAGGTCCTCTGTTTATGCTGTCATGTATCAAGATGCTGCGTATAGCTATCTAGCGTATTTTTTATGCTTCTACAAGACCTCCTTCAAAGCTTTTAAATTTCTCGTAATTTGAAACGCTTTGAATGAAGCATGAACCGTTCCTCATAACTCGAAATGCTCTGAATAGAGCCTGAAACGGTCAAGCTTGACATGTTCTTTCATGGCTGACTTTATGGCAGAGTTATTGGGGATCGGTGAGATCTCTTTCGCCTATAAAAAGGTTGAGGAGTTTTCCTGTCTTCCCACACTTCCTTCACCACACAGAGATGATGGCCGGAGTTCATCGGGTCGACTTGAGGAAGAAGGAGATCATGCTCTTCCTGCATGTAAGGAGCTGAAAAAGACGGCATCTTCGAGTAAATGTCCTCTGCAATGATGGATCATTGAAGGATATCATAGCCTCCTTTGCTCGGGATAATCAGCAACTTTGTATGGTGGTTCTTCGGGAGAGAAGAAGGGTCATATTTTGCCATGTCGCTTGCAAGCGGTACCTTCTCCCGTTACCTCTGTGGACGAGGGTAGACCAACTAGCTGCTGTCCGGGATTGAGTTGAGTGAAATATCTCAACTCAATCTGTCACGGCGCTGGAGGTAAGAAAGCAGATTTACTTTGCTTTTCTTCTGTTGGCGGCTGGGTCTATGCCCAGTTTTGTATCCTCCCGCCGTTGACCCATATGTCAGTCAGTTTACGGTTACTGACTGACTGCCGGAGAAGATGGATGAAGGATGCTGCCCATGCGAGAACCTGGCCGAAACAGATTCTGGGCGCGATCTTTAAATAAAAATGAGAAACCCTTTGTAGACGGGATTTCCCTCATATTTAACCACGAAAATGGAGAAAAACCCTTGTAGACTGGATTTCCCTCATATGTAATCGTGATTTTAATAAGATCGTCTTCTTCTTCATATGATCATCTTGCCATACTTTGCTGTGAAGTCTGAATATGTGTAGCTTCGACATATCTGATTCTTTACGCCGACTATGTATAGAAAGAGTGCTAGGTCCTGTCCTGTCTTTTACGCATAACTAAGGATGCGCAGAAAGCCGCTTTAGCAGTCGAGTGTTCGAACTGTCTTGCTGTTTAGGAACCGCGTAGAATTCTGAACTGTTTTTACTTCTGATAAACAGAATTTTTGTTCAGACCGTCGTCTTCAAGAGTGACTTCTCAAAAATCTCTTAGAACAGGGCGAGGAATGGCTGTCAAGAACTGAGCTGCCATCTTGAATTTGCAGACGAAATATTCAGACTAGATTTTGGATGAACATCGAATCGACCCATAAAGAAGAGTAATTTTCAATGTTGAACTCTGTATGCTTCGGGTACTTGGGGTATCTTGAGGTCAAGAGGGAGTATCTTCTGTGTGAACTCCTGCAATTGACCGCCTTGAGAATTTGTTCAGATGTACTGTACTGGCCTGCGCATCTTTCAGATGTGCGGAAAGTCATAGAGCGTGAAATTATGAGTTTGCAGCCTCTGAGCGTAAACTAAACGCCACCGAGCATGAAATCATAGACTTGTAGTTCCTAAGCGTGAAGTCGTAGGTTTGTAGCCTCTCGAGCATAAAAGCTACCGAGCACAAAGGCATCCGGGCGTAAAACCATAGACTTGTAGCCATTGAACGTAAAACCGTAGATTTGTAGCTGTCGAGCGTAGAAAGCTCCTTGGTGCAGAACTGTAGATTTATAGCCTGTGAAAAGGAAATCTTCCGAGCGTGCAGTTGTGGATCTGTTGCCTCTGAGCGTAAACTAAACGCCACCGAGCGTGAGATCATAGATTTGTAGCTGCTGAGCGTGAAGTCGTAGGTTTGTAGCCTCTCGAGCATAAAAGCTACCGAGCACAAAGGCATCCGGGCGTAAAACCATAGACTTATATCCTGTGAGCGTAAAAATCGTAGATATGTAGCTGTCGAGCGTAGAAAGCTCCTTTAGCGTAAGAACCACGAATCTGCTTTGCGCGAAAACTTTTCGAATTTCGCTGACTGTCCGCCTTCTCTGAGTAATAGGCTGAAGTAGTACCCAATCATAACCGAATATTAATTAGGAGATTTGGTTCGGGATTCGAGGAGTCCATCCGAACTCTATATATACCCCAAGTTTCTGAGAGAAAATTTTCATCCGTCTTCTACGAAAGAAAGCCTTCGTCTGTTCGAGCTCTTCTTCGTCTCTTCTCCGAGATTTCAAAGATTCCAGTAATGGCCCCGAAACAAGTCCCCTCCACTAAGGGAAAGAAGGTTGATTCTTCTTCTAGTTCTTCTGCTCAAGAGAGAGCGTCTTCAGTCGGACAAGGCGAACTTCATTCTGAGCGAAGTATCCCGCCGACGAGCAGTGCACCTGGCCTTAAAGGTAGAGCATTTGGGACGAAAAAGAACGACTAAAAATTCTTCGCACACGTTGTACGTGATCGCGCTAGGTCATCTTCTGTGCTGATAGCCTCTTTGAGGAAGATGATGCACAGAGATATTTCATATTTTACGCCCATATTTCTAATATGTCAGCGCAAATACTCCATATTTTCGTAGTCCGGCGTAAAAGCTTTGACTGTCGAAAGTTGGCATATAAAATTTGAGTGTTTATGCTTTTGGATGAAGATTCTGGCATAATACCTCAACTTTATCAGTCTGGCGTAAAACACAGACTGTGTACTGCCGGCCTTGAGCTTTACGCTTTAGGAAATGGATTCCAGCGTAATGGTCAAGCTTTTACGGTCTTGGCGTAAAGCACAGACTGTTAATTTTTTGCGTATGCTGCATGATCTGTAATGTCTAGTTATAGGAATTGACGTTTTTTCTTGCACTCCTGCAGTTAACTTACATGTGTCTCCGCTAGCCGATGTGATGGGTTCGGCCGCCGGGATGCTGCACTCCAACTATCTGGAGGATCTGTCACACGTGACATTTCCTATCTCTGGGCCCCAGTATCCCGAGGGAAGGGAAATTTTGATATCGGCTCAGGGCGAGCGAACGCTACTGAACTTGATCAACGGAGAGCCCCTGACGTACATAAACGGGGACCAATACATAAAGTTGGCTTTCCTCTTCAGGGACATGATCGACAAGCAGTCCCAGACGAAGCCCAAGAAAGAACTCTGGGTTTTCCCTAACGGGGGCTTGGTTTTGTATCTGCCCAAGATGCCGAGATACTATCCCATCTCAACTTTCTTCCATGCTACATATCCCAGGAGGATGTCATGGACGCTGACTCCTGATCTTCACGGCAGGCCGGGGAAGATCTTTCATCTGAAAGGAGCTGACCAGGGGTCGTTTGTTAGCCGCCCTTCCGGCAATGTGACGATGTTCAGGGGACTGTACCCGGGCAGTATCCCGAGTGAAGACAGCTTAGTGATCCAGCCGGTCCAATTATCGACCTTCTACAATGATTTTATGGGACACGGGGGAGTATACCCTAAGGTGAACCCTCGGTGCGGTGGGTGGATCACCCCTACAAACCTTCGATGGGCTCGCTTAGTTGATTGGGCCCTGAAGCATTTTCAGACCGAGTTGGAGAGCATTGGTCTATTTACAGCTGTGAGTGCCACCAGTGTTGGGTTACCTCCTAACCCCAACTTGTTTCTGGCACTGATGGAGCGATATATTTCGCTCACCAGGACTTTCGCCACTCCACTGGGGGAGTTGGGATTGGCCCTTCATGAGATGGCAGAGATCTCGAGACTGCCGATGGGGGATACTCCGTTTGAAGAGTATGTTCCTACGAACCGGGAGCTGCGGGATTCAGACCCTCGGGTACTGGAAGTGTATCAGGAGCTGATGTGCCACTACCTCGCTTGTACCGCTTTTTATGGTGAGCCCTCAGATTTGGCTCATATCAATAAATGGACGTCCTACCTCTTCTTTCACCGGTCTCGGAATGCTAAGCCGGAGAAGGTATTGGAGGGCAAGGATCTGCTTGTGAATCCTTTGAGCGCGCTTAATGCTCAAGTAGTCGACGATCTCATGGTAGACGCTGGGGCTCCGGACTTGATCCTCGACGAAGGGATAGGACAGTATCCTATAGGCACTAAAGCCTATAGTTATTTGAGGCGCTGCCGCAGGCCTCTGTCCAGGGAAGCTCAACTGGCTGGCTTCCTCTCTATATGGCTGTGTCGAGTGGTGGTACCTGGCGTCGCATCTGTAGACCGCATTCACCGTAACACGCTATGGCCTGCAGTGCGTCTGGTGTTTGGGGCAAGACTGGACTTGCTTCCTGCCATGGTGTGCCGCATTCAAGCTGGCCTGAGGGCCATGACTGACGGGCTGCTCGTCGATGAAACTCGGCGTGATAGCTTTCCCAGGGTAGAATTACCATACCTGTATCTGATGGGATGGTTAATTCTTCATAACCCCAGGGTTATATCTCCCGGCTCTGGCAGTAGTTCGGGGGCTAGTTTCTTGTTGAACTACCAGAAATCTTCCTGGAATGTGGCCACGGTTCTAGACTGTCGGCGGGTGCTGGGCTTCAGTCACAGCTGGAAGCTCTTCTGTATTGTCCCTTCTATACATCGCAATCAATCGAGGATTAGGCTTAAAGATTCAGGTAGAGAGAAGACCAATCTTTCTCCTGAAGCTTTTAATTGGTTTATCTGCATTAGACCTTCCTATTTACTGTACAGGAGTGAAGACCATTGCTTCTTGGAGCCCTACCTGCCTAGTCGGTTTGTCAGGCAGTTTGGGTACGATCAGTTGCATGTGGGCAACGCCGTCACCAGCTTCCGGTCCAGGGGTGGACTCATTGATGGAGCGAGAGGATGGCAATATTTCCTCATGGACTGCACTAGAGCAATTTTTATCGTGCCGGTCATTACACTCTCCACGGAGCTGCGCATTCTGCACTCGTATGCCCAGTTTTATGTGGCAACGAACACCTTTTATCGCGATTTTGACATGCATGGAAGTTTTAGGGTGCCCTCTTCCAAGTCTGGGGGAAGAGTCGAAGTCCCCTCGATTTCTTCTGACGAGGGTGAGGAGTTCGTCAATCTAGATGAGCCTCTGTTGGCAGTATCGAGGGGTAAAGTACCTCTGCCTGCAGGCCTTTGGTAATCTCTGGGAAGCGAAGGGCTCCTACTCCGAAGAAGACTTCCCCTCGCAAGAGGAAGAAGAAGATGGTTAATCGTCCTCTCCGGATTCCTGGTATTGAGGCTCCTGGAAGTGAGCCTGCATCTCCCCATGTTGGGGATGATTCTTTGATTGGAGGTTCCTCGCCTTTTAGAGAGGGACCCTCTACAGTTCCGGCTGGTGGTGCCGGAGAATCTCTGCTGGAGGCCGCCGTCGCTGTCACGCCCTAGTCCCAAAATATCGAGGGACTAGCCATGTGGCAATGGCCAGCAGCACACACCGATGGACTAACCCAATTTAATGGATCCATCGGGGTATAATTAAGCTATATTACAATGATCAGGGTTTACTAATCTCATCCACAGAATAAACACAAAAATATCAATAGAAAGAAATAAACATTAACCAGTCACAAGTAAATAAAATCGGGGAACAACCCGATATTAAGTCTGTTACAAATGTTCTCTTAAACAGGAAATAAAGAGTTTATTTGCCATTTAAACTGAGCATGGAAGAAGCAGATGTTCAGAAGAAGTCCTCAGCGATCACCTCGTCCTCAGGTTCTGGTACTGCTCCGAGAAGTTCTCATGTTCCGTACACCTCAGGATAGATCTCGTCTGCTAACCCTGGGGACATAATCCGGATCCAGGTCCTCAGGGGACATAGCAAGGTACAATTAATACAAGCCAAAATAAATACAGTGCAGCAATAAAGGAAACAATAGGGTAAATAAATAAACCAGCTAAGTGATATGCAAGTGAGAGTTTTAGTCATACTCAGGCTGAGACTACTACATGATCAGTGTCGAAGAAACCATAGCAGTATTTTCTCGAAGGGCCAGAAATTGCGCCAAAGCTCTGTATCAGAGACTAAGATACCTCCAGATGATATTATTTATAATATAATCAGCCTTTGATATGGTAATACTCTCTCCACCCAATGTAATCTCACGTCTCATGTCCATGACACGCAGGATCAAAACTAATGCAATAAGTCAGGATAAAATCTAAGCATCTAAAGATGTCATAAATTGGTATCCTATACAGAATCACCTTGAATATTTCAGGAAGATTCTGTCTCATGATTCGTGTCAGGTGTCCTAAGTATAATGTACTTGATATGGCAAGTACGAGAATGTAAATGTCACGATATCCATCTCTAGATGACCTTACACAACCCCGCATACGGTATTAGCATCCGACTATTAATCGGACGCTAAGTAAGTCACACGGTCCTAGGTTTAAGCATGCACAACAGTCACAGGAATAAACCAAGAGAACAAAATGAATCAATATACTGCAATTATGGCAAGGTACACTTGCCTGGGGTTCCGGCTCCAATTGTAGCTCTGACAGCAGCAGGATTTGCAGGCGGTACTTCGGTTGCTGAAATAGACATCACCATCAGATCCAAAAAATATCAATCAGCTAGAAACGCCTGTCCTTGAGTCCAATTTGGACACAGGGGCAAAAATAATATTTTCAAGTCAAAGCGGGGTCCATATGTGGGCCGCTTTGCACCAAAAAACGTGTCAGGGTCAAAGGTCTCCAAATCTGTCAAACTTAGTGTCAACAAGTCAGGAACGATGATACAAACCCAACGGAACTTCCAGAAATGGATTCATATGAGCCGATCACAAAATCGCCTGTCAAGTGGAGCCTGTGGGGCCCACGATATGCGATTTTGTCAAGTTCTCAGAATCGAACCAAACTTGGGTCACAGGACCAGCGTATTTTTATGAGTCCGATGGCGTAAGTTTTGTCTCGATCCGACGTGTGTACACTAAGTTACAGTGAGAACCAGAAAGGACAGATACGGGGCATTGTCGGCAGATACGCGTTGATTCCGGTGTGCACGCACATCCAAATCAACTTTTGCAAAATCCTGTACGTCCATATCAACTGCGCGCACGTATCGGTGAAGACCGCACGCGACCAAGTCGTCCTGTTTGGCGGAGCGTACTCAGTTCTAGGGTAAAATAGGGCGTTGGTTTTCCTGTTTTTGGATCGCGGTTCGCGATCACCACAGGACGCGATGCACCGAGCGGGTTGCACGGGCATCGAGGGGGTCATGCAGTCTACGCATCATAACTGACGGAACGAGAAACAGAGCTACGAGAAGAGAGATATGGGTACCTGAACAGGATTCCAAAAACCTGAATTATGCATGTCCGAGTCGAGTCTACCATGTCCTGGACGTGTCTGGGCCGTGTCCTAGCTAGGGCTTGGGCTCTGCCGTGTCCGAGCTCGCCGGAGGCTGTGCTGGACGGCTGAGGGTGTCACCGGAGTCGGCCGAGGCGCGGGTGGAGGCGGCGCCGGTGCTGCGGTGCCGGCCGGAGTCGGGGTCAGTGCTGGCCGCGGGTTCTGGAGGAGCTGGGCTTTAGGAGCTGGCCGGAAGGCTGGGCGTCGGGTTCTGGGAGGCCGGCGTGGTCGAGGGCGGCCGAATTCAGGTGCTGGAGGGCGGCGCCGGAGGCTGACTGGGACGGAAAGAAGTCGCCGGAGTCGGAGGCTGAGGAGAGGGGAAGGGGAAATTCGGTGGCCGGACGCGGGGATTATATAGAGGGATAAGGGAGAGGGACGGCCGGGAGTTCAAGGGGAGAGGAAGGGGAGGCGGCCAGAGGTTGAAGGGAGCCGAAGCGGAAACGTCGCCGGCGGCAGAAACGGCCGGAGATGAAGAGAAATCGGGGAGGAAGAAGAAAGGTTGGTTTTCCAAACGGGTCGGTTCGGGTTCTCAAGCGGGTCGGGTCTGACCCGGATCCGACCCGCTAAGGTGGGTTGGGTTTGGTTTGGTTCGGTTCACAGCATGGTTCGGTTTAATTTGGTTCAATGAACCGGGTTAATTAGGGTTTAAATCGGTTTAATTATAACTTGATTTTTAGGTCTTTAAAAATACTTTCGGGGTCCAATAAATTCCCAAAAAATTACCCTATGTCTAATTTTTTATTTTACACCATAAAATATTATTTTTATAATATTTTAATATTATTTAATATCATGAAAAATCATTTAATAATTAAAACACCTTAGTTTAATTAGAAAAAATCTCAAAAAATTCCAGAAAATTGTGAAAAATTCCAAATTTTTAAAAATCAGGGGGTTTACAATCTACCCCCCTTAAGAGGATTGCGTCCTCGCAATCAAAGAATAACTGGTCAACATAGATGACACGGTTGCAAAATTTATTTAAAACACAACACGATAAAGAAAAGTCAAGGTTGAGGGTTTAAATACATAGGAAAATCATTTCCCTAAGTTATGAAAGTTATACAATTTCCCAAATGTAGGAAATCTAGAAAATTACAGTTTTGAAAAACAGGTTATCCTTTTAAAACATATTAGACTAATAATGATAAAATATTCTAGGTTATTCTTTAAAAATATATTAGGTTAACACTAGGTTATCAATTATTAGCAAGTTAAAACTATCAGGTTAAGTCTAGGGTCACGAACCAATGGGCATGAACTAAAGCAATACTAGAAACAGAACTACAAAAACTTACACGCATTAGCTACTCCAAGAGTTTGAGCATCCTCCAAAGTCATCACTGGAGCTTGTTCGCGTCCTCGAGGTAGATTCTTCTGCTGCTGCTGGACCTGCTGGAAGAGTACGGCCTGGGGTATCAAAGGTAGCCTCGGCTGATACCCTCCTGGAGCTGGTGGTAGGACTCCTTGAACTCCCGTTTGCGATGCTCCCAATGCTGGATAGGCTGGCCTTTGTACTGGTATCGCTTGTTGGTTAACCATTGGTGCTCCTTCTCGACGCTCAGGGCATTCCCTCAATAAATGTTGACTGGATCCGCAAGCTAAACATAATCTTCTTTTGCGTCTGCACTGGCTCTCCAGATGGCCTCTCTTGCGACAATATTGACAGATAGGGAGAAATAGGGCTCTTAGTGCTGCTTCCTGTGGTGGATTCATCTAAGGTCGCTTTGCAGCTCTTTCCTGCTGTGCTTGGTCTGGTGCATGAGGCCGCTTCTGGCTGGACTCTATCCTGGTGATGCTCTCCATGGCCCGCGCTGCAGTAACAACGTCCGAGTAAGAGGTAGGTGCAATGAAGCTGATTAACTTCCGTAGCTCAGAGCTAAATCTGTCGATGAACTTTTTCGCTTGGTTTTGCTGAGCTTCTTCATGAACCTTCTGATGAGCTTGCATCATCGCGTAGAACATTCGAAACATTTGTTGTTCGTCCATAGCATGCCCTTGTGGGAATACAGGCATTAGTGGGGCAAACTACGTCGATGGTGGAACGTCATCTTCCTGGATTCTCGAGGCATGCTGACATGCTTTTTGTGATGATGGACCTTCACTAACTGGTGTCACTTCATCTCCGTTGGTTATCACAGCACCTTGTGGTATTTCTGAATGAGTTTCGTCGCCGGCTTGTGGATCCATAATTCTGCAACCAAAATAAACTATAAGAAGCGCACAGGAATCAAAGCAGGATGCAAGTCAAGAATTTTATTCGAATTCGATACAGATATCAAGAACGTTTCAAGCAAGTGGATGAGATCCTAAAAACTTATCATATTCTTATTTGCAGGCCTGTTCGGTCCCTAAGTTGAAACTGAACAATTTAGTCGTTGACCTACATGGGCCACCACAAAAACCATGTCACGCCCCAGTCCCAAAATATCGAGGGACTAGCCACGTGGCAATGGCCAGCAGCACACACCGATGGACTAACCCAATTTAATGGATCCATCGGGGTATACTTAAGCTGTATTACAATGATCAGGGTTTACTAATCTCATCCACAGAATAAACACAGAAATATCAATAGAAAGAAATAAATATTAACCAGTCACAAGTAAATAAAATCGGGGAACAACCTGATATTAAGTATGTTACAAATGTTCTCTTAAACAGGAAATAAAGAGTTTATTTGCTATTTAAACTGAGCATGGAAGAAGCAGATATTCAGGAGAAGTCATCAGCGATCACCTCGTCCTCAGGTTCTGGTACTGCTCCGAGAAGTGCTCCTGTTCCGTACACCTCAGGATAGATCTCGTCTGCTAACCCTGGGGACATAATCCGGATTCAGGTCCTCAGGGGACATAGTAAGGTACAGATAATACAAGCCAAATTAAATAAAGTGCAGCAATAAAAAAAACAATAGGGTAAATAAATAAATCAGCTAAGTGATATGCAAGTGAGAGTTTTAGTCATACTCAGGCTGAGACTACTACAGGATCAGTGTCGAAGAAACCATAGCAGTATTTTCTCGAAGGGCCAGAACTTGCGCCAAAGCTCTGTATCAGAGACTAAGACACCTCCAGATGATATTATTTATAATATAATCAACCTTTGATATGGTAATACTCTCCCCACCCAATGTAATCTCACGTCTCATGTCCATGACACGCAGGATCAAAACTAATGCAATAAGTCAGGATAAAATCTAAGCATGTAAAGATGTCATAAACCGGTATCCTATACAGAATCACCTTGAATATTTTAGGAAGATTATGTCTCATGATTCGTGTCAGGTGTCCTGGGTATAATGTACTTGATATGGCAAGTACGAGAATGTAAATGTTACGATATCCATCTCTAGATGACCTTACACAACCCCGCGTACGGTGTTGGCACCCGACTATTAATCGGACGCTAAGTAAGTCATACGGTCCTAGGTTTAAGCATGCACAACAGTCATAGGAATAAACCAAGAGAACAAAATGAATCAATATACTACAATTATGGCAAGGTACACTTGCCTGGGGTTCCGGCTCCAATTGTAGCTCTGGCAGCAACAGGATTTGCAGGCGGTACTCCGGTTGCTGAAATAGACATCACCATCAGATCCAGAAAATATCAATCAGCTAGAAACGCCTGTCCTTGAGTCCAATTTGGACACAGGGG
Organism: Iris macrosiphon; assembly: GCA_036927795.1. Classification (NCBI taxonomy): domain Eukaryota; kingdom Viridiplantae; phylum Streptophyta; class Magnoliopsida; order Asparagales; family Iridaceae; genus Iris; species Iris macrosiphon. Next base: position 63,751,938 of record JAYESA010000016.1, read on the forward strand.
CAAAAATAACATTTTCAAGTCAAAGCGGAGTCCATATGTGGGCTGCTTTGCACCGAAAAACGTGTCAGGGTCAAAGGTCTCCAAATCTATCAAACTTAGTGTCAACAAGTCAGGAACGATGATACGAACCCAACAAAACTTCCAGAAATGGATTCCGATGAGCCGATCACAAAATCGCCTGTCAAGTGGAGCCTGTGGGGCCCACGATATACGATTTTGTCAAGTTCTCAGAATCGAACCAAACTTGGGTCACAGGACCAGCGTATTACTACGAGTCCGATGGTGCAAGTTTCGTCTTGATCCGACGTGTGTACACTAAGTTACAACGAGAACCAGAAAGGACGGATACGGGACGTTGTCGGCTGATATGCGTTGATTTCGGTGTGCACGCACATCCAAATCAACTTTTGCAAAATCCTGCACGTCCGTATCAACGGCATGCACGTATCGGTGAAGACCACACACGACCAAGTCGTATATATTCAGGACCTGCATGGGCCACCACCAAAAAATATGTCACGTCCCAGTCCCAAAATACATAGGACTAGGAGTACGTAACATGCCCAGCCGTATGTATATAAACTCCAATATATGAAAACCATATACACACGTACGCTATTCATGAATAACCAATCCACCAGTGGTAATATACTATCACAACAAGTCACATGCAATCTAGATCTCATCCACAGCACAATATAATCAGTAGGAAATAAAGAGCTGAATAATAACTGGATATCAAAAATGAGTATCAAGCCTGATAGTCGGGTGGAAACAAATACACTACAAACGACTATCCAGAGGTAGCAAAAGATCTTTAAACAGCGGTAACTAAATCAGACGCTACTCCAAGGATATGATCTCCTCAGTCTGGTAAGTAGCATCAGGTCCAGGACCGCACTCCTGTGGGTACTCCTACTCGTCCATATCTGGAAAGGGACCAGGTCTTCAGAGGGATATAACAAGATACATAAAAACATGCCAATAAGTACTAAAATATAAATATCCAATGGATCACCTAACCGTCTAAGTGAATGCAATTTGAGAACAACTTTCCACCAAGTGGGCTATCTGGCCAAATAATGGGATTGGCATGATTTTTTCGAAGAATCAGGGGCCTAAAAGCATATCGTCTTTTGAACGGCAGAGGCCGCCAGTAGTATATAGTGGTCATCATCACCCGTTTCTCCGGTGGAGAATCCGGGCGTACAGAAAAAAAAGTGCAAAGGAGCCCAAACGCCTTACTTGTTGTTCTCCCCACCCCATGCTCTAAGCATGTCATATCTATGACACGATCAACCTCTAATAACTGCCAGGTCTACTAACATACAAAGTTTCTATCAGCAGTTATCCCTAACGCACGGATCATACATACAGGCGGCCAACCCAATATGTAGTCCATGATCTATATGAGACTCACAACTCGTGTAAAACTGTGTCACGGCCAATAAACCAAATAATGCTCCATAATACTGGGGTGGTCTCATAAACAAGGTTCAATGCAAATACATAAATAAAACAGAATTATGCTTCATATGGAATGTAAATAATAGTACTGTGGCAAGGTATACTTGCCAAGCAAAGTTCTGTATAGTGCCAGTGTCCACAATAGTATTTAAGTTTGAAGAAGTGAGGGTTTTGGGTTTTGGGGTGTATTGCATGGATATATATAGAGAATAAGAGGCGGTGGAAAAACTTAGTGTTTACGAAAACTAAAACTATTGCTGCTGCTGTTTTCTTTCTTTCCATTGGTTCTGTTTTCGGCTGGGGGTATTTAGTAATATTAGTGTTAAGGAGTGGTGGAATGAGAAGCTTACATGTGTGGGCAAGCAAAGCAAAGCAAAATTGGGTTTTGCTTCTGCTACTGATATTTTCTTCTCTTATTGGGTTGTGGTTTGGTTTTACGCGCGGTAAAAAGAAAAGTTTACGCGGGGTAAAATAAGCGATGGTTTTGATACTGCTGTTGCTGCGGTTTACGCACGGAGGAGTATACGCAGTGTGGTGAGCGGTTTTGCTGTTGACTGTTTTACGTGGGGTGAGCTGCTGTTGCTATTTCCTTAATTTACGTGTGGTAAAATATACACGGGGTGATGAGCTGCTACTGATTAACTCTTTATTTTACGCGGGAAGGGTGGTTTAATGGTTTGCGGGTTTTGGGTTTGATCCAATAGGAAATTCTATTTTCTCTATTTAGCTCATAATTACTAATAATAATACATTACATAATATAGAATACGATTTTCATAATTAGGGTTTTTACATAAGTAATCCCAAACGAAGCCCAAGAAGGAAGACTGGGTATTCTCTGCTGAGGGCACGGTCATGTTCCTGCCAAAGATGTCCAGGGACTATCCCATTTCTGCATTCTTTTATGCCACACATCCCAGAAGGATGCCATGGACTCTGACTCCTGATCTTCATGGCCAGCCAGGAAAGATCTTTTATAAGAAAGGATTAAACCAAGGATCCTTTGTAAGTAGTCCCTCCGGCCCTGTCATGCCCTTCAGAGGATTACTACCAGGCAGCGTCCATAGTGGGGACTCTTCCTTGATCCAGCCATTTCAAATGGCAACTTTCTGCAGTGAATTTATGGGGCAGGGAGGAGTATATCCCAAGGTTAACCCTCGCACCAGTGGATAGCTTAGCCCCCATAATCTTTGATGGACCAGTTTAACTGCATGGGCCCTAAATCACTTTCAGATGGAGCTGGAAAGTATTAACTTACTTGAGGCTGTCAGTGCTACTAGTGTTGGGCTGCCTATCAACCCCAATTTGTTCTTGGCTTTGATGGAGCTATATAACTCGTTCACTGGGACTTTCGCCACTCCGATAGGTGAGTTGGGCCTAGCCCTTCATGTGATGGCAGATATCTCAAAGCTGCCAATGGGAGACATTCCTTATGAAGAATACGTCCCCACCAATAGAGAGTTGAAGGATACCAACCCTCGGGTAGTGGCAGTATACCAAGAGCTGATGAGCCACTATCTTGCATGCACCACCTTCTATAGAGAGCCCTCTGATTTAGCCCATATTAACAAATGGGTATCCTATCTCTTCTTCCATCAGACTAGAGATGCCAAGCAGGACAAGGTTGTAGATAGCAAAGATAAACCTTTGAATCCTCTGAGCATTCTTAATGCCAACACAATCGATGATCTTATTAAAGATGCAGGGGCTCAAGATTGTATTCTTAATAAAGAGATAGGGGGTTATCCTGCAGGAACCAAAGCCTACAGTTATATGAGGCATTGCCGAAAGCCTCTGTTAAGAGAAGCTCAACTGGCTAGCTTCCTTTTTATTTGGATATGCCGATGGATGGTGCCTGGTATCGTGTCTACGGATCGTATTCATCGTAACACCTTATGGCCCGCAGTGCATTTGGTATTTGAAGCAAGATTGGGCCTGCTCCCTGCCATGGTATGCAGGATACAAGCTGGCCTGAGGGCTATTACTGATGGGCTGTTGACTGATACTACACAGCGTGAAGGATATCCCAGAGTAGAATTGTCATTCTTATATCTGATGGGATGGTTAATGCTTCACAATACCAGAGTAATGTCTCCCGAATTTGCCAGTGCTTCGGGCAATAACTTCTTGTTGAATTACAAGAATTCTTCTTGGAACGTGACTAGCGTCATAGATTGTCGACTAGCACTAAATTTTGCCCATAGTTGGAAATTCTTCTGCACCCCCCCCCCCCCCCGTACATATCAATCAATAGGGGACTAAACTTCAGGATGTAGGTCAGGGGAAGACTATTCTTTCTCCTGAAGCCTTTTACTGGTTTGTCTGCATTAGACCTTCCCACCTGCTGTACAGAAGTGAGGACCACTGCTACTTGGAGCCTTATATGTCTAGCCGTTTCGCCAGACAATTTGGGTATGATCAGTTGCACGTGGGAAATTCCATCACCAACTTCAAATTCAAAGGTGGGCTTATTGATGGAGTTAGAGGATGGCGGTATTTCAATATGGGTTATACTGGAGCAACCTTTGCTGTGCCCGCGACTTCTCTCTCCATAGAGTTGCACATTCTTCATTCATACGCACAGTTTTATGTGTCCATCAATACCTTCCATCGTGATTTTGATGTACATGGAAGTTTTAGAATGTCCTTCCATAATTCCACTGGAAGAGAGGAGATACCATCTGTCTCTTCTAATGAAGGTGATAAAGCTACTGGTGCAGATATTTTTTTGTTGATTTTACCGAGAGGTGTAATAGCTCCGCTAGCAGAGCCTCTCATTATTTCCAATAAACGAAAGGCTTCTACTCTGAAAGAGCCTTCCCCCCGCAAGAAGAAGAAGACTACCAGAGGTCCTAAAAAGACTTCCACCAAGGGGGCCTATTCCAGGAGTGAGCCTATTGTTTCCTCTGTTGGGGATGATTCTTTGATTAGGGGTCCTTCACCTTTTAAAGAAGGTGCCTCCACAGTCCCAGCTGAAAGTGCTGGAGATTCTTTGCCCGCGACTGCAGCCGCTACCATCGTTACTGGTGGTGCTTCTATATCGCCTTCGAAGCCGAGCTCAATAATGATCAGTATCCCTTTACCAAGACAAATAATAGGGGCAGCCCCTCCTTCATCTGTAAGTATTTCAAGCGAGATTCTACTCGATGAGCCTCGAGTAGATCTGGGTGATGACTGGGATGACTACCTTCAAGCGTCAGTTGGTGTACCCTCATCTCCAGGTATGACAGCTTGTTTAGCATCATTAAGAAATGATTTAGCTATACGGGCTGCAGACGCAGTATACATACCATCGACCATGGATAAATGTTGTCTTCACGCTTTTTTCAGGAAAATTTAACATCAAATTGATATTAACTTTCTTTTGTCTTAGTTTCAGGCGAAGACATTTTTGGGGAGGGCAGAGCTGAAACAACCTCTGATTTTATTGCGGATCCAGCTAATGAAACGGCGGTGACCACCGTCGAAGAAGCATCTCTTGAAGTCGTTGATCTTTCATCCACAACATTCTCAGACATAATCCCGCCAGCAGCAGTTCAAATAACATCAGAGGTAGATGAACCCACCATCTCGACTGTGCCTCCTTCGTCAAGCACGCCAGCAACTTCAACTGTTGTTGGTGTCTCTTCTTTTGTCGCGCCATATGTTGAAGCAACGACTGTGGCAACATCCTCTGCAGTCATTCCAGATAGGAGGTTTACCGATATTGTGGCCACTCCCAGCGTACATTCGATCTTTGCTACGCTAGTTGAATAATACACTAGCATATTCTACCTCACTTTAAAAGAATTGATATCCATGGTGCTGGAGAAGAATCTAGGATTTGATGCTCTGAAGACGTTCTCCAAGCTCATTATAGCGCCGATTAGAAATTTCATTGACGCTGAAAGAGCTAATGCGCTAGAGCAAATGGTTAATGGTTTAGAATAACCCATTAACGAATATTTACAACTATCTTGAGGCAGCATCGATGACTTGGTTCAGGCTGAGTATGACTTCCTAACTGCTGAACTTGCTCAGAGGACTGAAACTTTAAACAAATCCATCCGGGAACATCAACAAGAGATGGAGAAAGAGCAAGCAGTATTGGTGGAGAGTATTCCTCAGCTAGCTCAGTGCCATGCCGAATGTGAGGGATGTGAAGCAAGGGTTCAAGAATTGGAAGCTGAACTTGCTCAAACAAGGGACAGGCTTCTCAAAGCATCGCTAGTTCGTGATGTATTGAAGGGCCAAGTGGATACATCTCAACAGAACTTGACACATGTGGGTGTCATCCATGCAAGTTTTGTTGATTTTCTGTCCGAACTATCTCTCTTGAGCAATGACGAAGCAAGGCTGGAGCTGGCTCGCACCAACATTTTAAACTCCAAGAATGAGAGGATGGCTGCTTTGGCACAACAGATCAGGGATTTAACTGCTCCTCCCCAATGATATACCTTTTTGTTTCTCCTGTAATTTCTCAGAGATAATAAAGATACATTTTCTTACTTTGTGGACCCATCACTTTTAGAATATAAATGATAGGCTAAGATGAAAGTGATATCAGAGGTAATATGAACATAATATACTTTCGGTAAGGTTTAGCTGAAAGTAAATCTATTCAGAGGCAATATGAACCTGATAGAATATAATCCAACTAAATTTGTATACAAAACACTATAGAGGTAATATGACCATAATAGATTTATAAATTAGTTAAGCATATCTATTCAGAGGTCACATGAACCTAATAGAATACGATTCAGCTTACATTTGTACGTGGTATGTCAGAATAAGATCTTCATCATACTCCGTTAAGCAAAGGAGATCAAGTATAGTACTTCTTCAGGAATTTGACGTTGATAGGAGCTATTTATCAAATTTTTATTAGGCTTGGCTAATCTGTAAGCACCATTTGAAATCATATAAGGGCCCTCATTTCTTTACGATTATTTGTGCGAACTTTGGACATCGTACCAGAGGTAATATGGACGTAGTACAATACCGTGTTTGTTGAGGACATCCCACTGGGGGATCTTTGGTGGACCTATTATTTGTTGCGCACGTTGAGTGCAAATAATAAGTTCGAAACAAGCCCTATCAGAGGTAATATGAACGTGATAGGTTTTGTGGTTAGTAAAGACATCCCGCTGGGGGGATTTTTATGGACCCATTACTTTTTTGCACACGTTAGTGCAAGTAATAGGTTTTAGACAAGTCCTGACAGAGGTAATATAGCCACGGTAAAATATGACTCTGTGGGGATAGTGGAGAGACGTAGTCCAGAGGTAATATGAACATGAACTGACTTTTTCTCTGCTGGGGAAAATGAGGATAGTTCAGAGGTAATATGGATTTGAACAATTCATTTCCATTGCGGGCATCCCATCGAGGGTTTTTTGGTGGACCTATTACTTATTGTGCACGAGAGTGTAAGTAATAAGTTTAAGACAAGCCCTGCCAGAGGTAATATGGACGTGGCAATTTTTGTGGAACTAACACCACTAGCGTACTTAAAGTTAAGTACAGGTGCTAAGTTGAGATGACAACCGATATCAGAGGTAATATGGACATACAAATCGATAGCCAGAACTCGGAAGGTTTGCTCAGAGGTAATATGGACATGACAAACTCAGCTTGAGAGAAATATTATGACAGCAGTTCAGAGGTAATATGGACATGAACTAATGTCCGAAAAATTCATTGAGGAGTAATTTGTTGAGTGTGGTCTATCCAAACATGAAGATAGACCAAAGGATTATTCCGCTGGGGAGATTGATGGGACGAAGAGAATGAGGTACAATATCATATACAGGTGATGTAGTATATGATCTAAAATAGAGAACTATAACTATTCTAAGTGTTTGAAATATCAGTCTATCATGTGATCGGCTTGGGACAGGATCAGACTGGTTATATATGATTAGCTATGATTCATGTAAGGTCAGGCTAACCATTTGGTTAGCTATGATGCTAGTAGTGGTCAGGCTAATCATATATAACAGCTATGAGGCATGTAATGGTCAGGCCGCACCCGACGTGAGATGTAGGGTGAGCTATGATGCATGTAGAGTTGGTTATGATCACATAATCTACTCATATTTCCTCGTCCCCAACTAGTACAGTGGACCCAAATCATGACACGTCACGATATACGAGCAATGTACAATGTATCAATGTCGTGTACAACAGCTCGTGACTGCAGATCCAATCTATATACTAGTCCGTGTAGCACAGTGTCAAGAATTAGATATAACATTTCTAGATACTGAAATTATAGATATTATCAAATAATTAGAAATTATCAGAGAATGTACTCGCCTTGGGTCCTTAGCTGGTGACACCAATATCCTGTTCCAGAGTATCGTCTGGATGATCTAACAGTCCTATAGACATATCATAATATAGCATTTGCATCAGATGCTATACTAACACACAATCAAAATACATAAAACTCAGGGGCTATATCAGGTATGGCACTAGTTAACTAGGGTCAAGTGCGTCAAGTTGCACGGGCGTCGCGTCTGTGATTATTGTGAATACAGACAGTCGGTGATACGGGTCTCGCCAGTACGTCAGTGTACATGTGGCAGTCAACTAACAGTTCACAGGGCCACAAGGTCATGTGTAGTTACGGGTATCCGTATTTACACTCGGGTTACCTAGTAGAGATACATATATAAATATACATATTATTAATTATAAACATTAATACTCAATACATATATAATATATGTAGTTGAACAATATATATATATATATATATATATATATATATATATATATATATATATATATATATATTGTATATGAGTATTGTTCAATTGGTATAGTATAGTATGTACATATATTTAGTATGTGTATATATATACATCATATTGAATAATGTACACATACTAAATATATGTACATACTATACTATACCAATTGAACAATACTCATATACAATATATATATATATATATATATATATATATATATATATATATATATATATATATATATATATATATATATATATATATATATATATATATATATATATATATATATATATATACATACATCCTATGTATGCCAAAAATACATTTAATTATATATCTATTAGTTTGAGAAAAAGCTATATATATATATGTACCAATTTAATACATATACCATATACGTATATAAGTACATATATATACCAATATAAATATATATATGCTACAAATATATACATACCAAAATACACATATATATATATATATATATATATATATATATATATATATATATATATATATATATATATATATATATATATATATATATATATATATATATATATATATATATACCAAAAATATGTATTTATTATACCTATTCTACATGAAAATATACCAATCGATACATATATATATATATGAATACATATACACTAAAATATATATACTAATACATATTATGAATACGTATATACTATTATATACCTATATACACTACATAGACTCAATTCCTCAACAATGAAGGAGGGAAGGAGGCTCACAGTGACGATGGTGGCCGAAGGGGAGTGGTCGACGGGGTGGAACTCGCCGGAGAGAAGTCGTGGTGAGGCCGGAGAGGTGATGGTCCAATGGTGGTGGAGATCGGGCTATGGTGGTGGTGGAGGTGATGGTGTAATGGTGAAGCTCGCCGGAGCAAGGAGGCGGGGGAGGACTGGAGGTCGAGGGGTGCTCAGCCGGAGAGGTGATGGTCGGCTACACAACAGTCCGCCGGAGAGAAGTCGCTGCGCCGGAGCAGATCTGTTGTGCCCGGTTGTGGACTCGCACGGTGGTGCTAGGGCCCACCGGAGAGGTGAAGCTCACGGGGATGTTGTTGGATCGCCGGAGGAGGTCTTGGCCGGAGCAGGGAGCTCGGGCTGCGAAGCAGTGGTGGCGATGAAGAGGAGCAGTGGAAACGATACTGATGACGATGGTGGTGCGGCTGGTGGAGGGACGGTACGGTGGCGGTGGAGCTTCGGGTTGGCCGCCGGGGTCGGGAGGGAACTCCGGTGCAGCATAGCCGGGGTAGGGAGGCTGCAGCTCGTACAATGGAGGAGGCTGGCTCGTGCAATAGAGGAGGCCGGGGTGGAGCTCCAGTAGCTCGCTGGAGTTACAGGGCCGGGGTGAGTTGAGGGCCGGGTGAATAGTGAAGTATTCCCCCCCCCCTTTTTTTCTTTATTTAAAGTAGGAGGAGAAGAAGAAGAAGAAGAAGAAGAAGAAGAGAAAAGGAAAAATTGGAAAAATTTACCTGCGGTTGAATGAGGAGGGAGGAGAGAGAAGATGGGGGCTTCCCTAGGTTTGGGGATTAGGGCTTGCTTGGGAAGAGTGTGTGAAGTGACATTAAATAGGATGGTGAGTGGGAAATGAGTGGTGTTGATGCACCCATTTTGAATGGGTGGTCGGAGAATTCATTCATGTAAGGATGAGGGTTGTTGACTAGTCAAATATTTGGGCTCTCCATTTGGTTAGAACCAATGGGGTGGTGACACCTAATGCAATATTTGCAAATTAGCCCCCCTTAAATTGGGTATTTGCACAGACACATGAAATAATAAAAATTGATGGGAAAAATTGGTATTTGGTGTTTTGTAGGGTGAGGGGGTGTTGTGTGTTTGGTATGGGCTTAATTAATGGGGTATTTGGATTAAGTCGGAATTAAACGGGATTAGTCAAAATGGTATCCCCAATTTAATTGGAAATAATGCAAGCGGTGTTCTAAAATTAATTTGGAGTACATGGGGCCAAAATTAGGTTGGGTCACAAATATCATTAGTGAAGAAGACACAGAACAGAATACTACCCTAATTTGGGTTGTACGAAAAATGGGTCAAGATTGCCTCTAATTTTGATTGGAACGCACAACGATACAAAGTTGGAATTTATTTAGAAATTAAATAAACGTCCGCGACGAATATTGTGCGGCTAAAATGAAGCTCAAGAGAGCATAATTATGAGTTGTAAAAAGGTCAGAATGGAAGGCAGGCACGTCTAGGACAAGGTTGTAAAATTTGTTGGAAGGCAAAAGCTAGGGTAGCGCTCCAAATATCGAAGCAATGGTAAGGCGCAACAATTAAATAAAAATTACGGTAATTAATCACAATCCCAATAATTAAATTCTAATTAATAAAAATTAATACATAATCCTATAATTTGGTCAGGTAATCATCTAGTGGGCCTCTAGGTCAAGTCTACCAGCTCAAAAATTAATGAACACTGTATATAATATAATATATTTAAATACACATCTCATACAACTACTTAAATTAAATACATATATCATGAAATCATTTAATATAACTACCATAAAATTAATAATATATAAAAAGTCGAAAATATCCCTGTTTTTAGAATATGGTAGTGACAAGTCTACCCTCCTTAAAAGAATTTCATCCTCGAAATTTAAATCCTCAATAGTAGTGTTTACTCATACACATTATTATTTTCCATCAAAATTTAAATTCATCAACCACAAAATCAGGAAGTAATCCACATTGTCATTTCACAATTTTCAAAATTTTGTAATTATCGTATTCCTGAAAATCCTCGAGACAAAAATCAAATTCCATTTTTATTTCCACAATTTCCTCAAAAAAATTTAAGTTAATAATTAAATACTCGAAATTTAATATCCACTCCTCTAATTTAATTTCAATCAATGCATATATATATATAATTGAAATCTCGTCCCAAAAAGTTTGAATTCACACACTAATCCATCAATGATTTTATTCCTTGATTTTCTTTTTCCTCAAAATACTCAACAATGCGATACTTATGGATTCTTCAATAATATAAAATTTTAAATTCATATCTTGCAATCAAATAAATATAATGATAATCTCCTTAATTTCCTCAAATTTTTAATGATAACTTCAATCATATCATAATCTTCCTAAAATCAACGTTTTAACAAGATTGCCTAATCCTATCATATTAAATTCTCAACTCTTTGTTTAAATTATTGTTTATCCTCGAATTTTAAGGCACATTGTCTCTTTCTGTCAAATCACATCATCTTCATTGATTCTTTACTACAGTCAATCCTCAACAATCAAAGTCAAAAAGAATCCTATCTGTAGTCATACAATGCGCAATACAACACGCAATATAGATAAAATATGCAATCTAGATGAAACACGCATTGTCATAGTCTCTTTTGTCGTAGTATTGTAGTCTCTGTCAGGGTGTGCTACTAACTACATTCTAACAAGAAAATCACGAATACAACTACGGTACTAAGGAATCAATCAATAGAGAGGACATAAGGAAAGAAAAGAACAGAACCTGCTAACACATTACCTGCAGTATCGGTCTCCTCGATCGTCATCGCAAATGTTCCGCCCTGCTGGGGTGGCTCCCTCCGCGGGTGCTGAACAATCTGCAGTTCCACAGGTGGCCTAACTGGACCTCTATAATTTGGAGCTGCGCGCTGGCCGGGAAGATAAGGAGCTCGAAGATAATCCCTCACTCGATGTCCCGTAGCGCCTCAATACAAACAAAGTCCTAGCCTCGCTCTACAGCTCTTCCTAAGATGACCTGGCTTCTTACAGTAATAACAAGTCTACTGATCCTGCTGAACACGAACCGATGCCTGGTACTGCTGGGGGTTATACTGAAACGTCCTCGGCTGCTGCTGGCCTGGATACTGCTGGTGGTTATGCTAAAACGTCCTTGGCTGCTGCTGGCCTGGATACTGCTGGTGGTTATGCTGAAACGTCCTTGGCTGCTGCTGGCCAGGATACTGCTGGACAACTCTCTCAACTGTCTGTAGCGCCATCTGGTGAGCGTTCTCCATGCTCTTTCTCATCAGTTCAGTCTGCGCTAGGTGTGCCTCTGTCTGCACTCTTAGAGCCTCAGCTTGAACTTGCTGAGCATCTGCCGTCACTCTCTGGGCATCTACCATTGCCTGGATCAAAGTAAACACCTGTGCCCCGTCAATGGGCACACCTCCGAAAATCAGAGTCGGTGAAGGAGGAAGGTTGTCCATTACAGCTGCGGCAATCCTCTGAACAGGTGGGGGAGAAGGACCCCCAAAAAGTGCAGATACTCCCACATGCATCGGAGATGTAGGAGGAACTACGGATGTCTGTCCCTCAGGTGGAGAGGTAGCAGACCCCTCTAAAGCTGGTGCTCCCACTCTCATAGATTGTGTCTTCGGTGATATCCTGAAGACAGATACAAAAGAATCAATTAAGGCAATAAATGCGATATCATCAAGGAAGGACAATAAAGTTCTAAAGAAGCAACATTCAGAAGGAATAAGGATAACAAGATAAATAGATTAAAAATATTCCTAGTTGTGATTGCATAGGTCAATGATGCATCCAAGGTTTGATATCTCTATCCCTTTAGGTACCTCTGTTCTACTACAAGTACACCCACTGCTAGTTCTCTTTTCTACTACAATTGTTCATACTAGTTGTCCTTATCACTCAAGTGCACACCAAGTGCAACATACCATACTAAGTACCGTTCTCTCTAATACAACTCTAGATGGACACCCGAGTCTGTTTGCAGTGCCATCTCAAACATGCCCAAGTCAACAGATCCTTACGTATGCATTTCATCCACTCATATACCAATATATATTTCTTACCCACCATGAAATTAATCCTCAAATAACATCATCAAAATTTTACCTCTTGAACGATTTAAAATAAAATGCATATACTTCCTCAAAAGTCAAATACTCATATCGAAATAAAATTTTAATCACTTCTAAAATCTTTATAGCTTTGACTATGTTTATTGAATCAAAGTTTGAATCCTCAAACATTTTTATAACATAAAAAAAAAACTTAACCCCTTAAAATTCTTAAAAATTGTAATCCATTTCCACTCTTCAAATTATAAATCCATAAATATACATATAAATACTCACGGTCTCTAATACTCAAGGTGCACTCAAATACACCCATTATCTACAACTCTCAACTGTGTACTGAAATTTGTACTGCCAAAATTACTTACACTATTACTTCCAAATGATCAAAGTTATCATCACACGAAGTGCTTACTGTTATTAGCATCATTCTCGACTAATCCTCGATATAGAATCATTAATATTCTTGGTATGATAACACTAGCTTCATTATTGGATCATCTCATCAACTTATTAGAACTCACGATTATTTGCACCTTCTATAACACCCATGTTTCACTTTACTCTCATGGGCAAGTATATGGTTCCTCATCTCGATTGATGCATATGTATTTCCCTTTAGTCTTTTACAGCCTGTTAAACTAATCTGTGATACGCTTCACAACTCTCATTACCAATCCTGATATTTCTCTACTCATGACATCTCATTTAAAACCCTTTAGGCATATATATTTCTTTATTTTTAACACACCCGGTATCAATCATCAAATTGAACATCACGCTCCACAATTCCTTGATACTTAGTTGTTTACATAGATCATCCAACTACATAAATTTATGACTAGCCAGGACGGGCATGCTGGCTCTGATACTAACTCTTGGAACTATCACTGATACTTTATACTCTCCTTCTACTTATAGTACTATAATAACACGTATCCTAGAGCTATTGCTACAAGGCACTATGTTATGGGTTAACTCTAGATTAATGCCTACTGCTCACATGTCCAACCAAGAAACACTTACAAGCTCACAAGTCACACTCAGTCAACACTAATACAAGACACAGACAAAATTACAAGTCACTAATTATCATACTAACCAGGAATCCTCAAAGAAAAGAAGCTCAAAAAGGAACTGGATTAAGGACCGAAGGTATTTCTACTGCTAGCAAACAAAAGAAGCGATGGAATAAAGTCTTGTAATAACAAAAATAGATAAGTGTTGAGATGATACTTTAAGAACCAATTTAAGATACAACCTGATAATCATACACGTCTGTCAGAAATCATGACACTCAGAATCCTTGCCACGCCAGTAAGCATAGGTGCGATAAACGACAGGTTCCGTAACTAAGGTATGCAACTCTATAATCATGTCATCTAGAATCTTCGCCACGCCAACCGGTATGGCTGCGAGAGACTCTAAGTTTCATAACTACAGTATGTACATCCAAGTCAGGTTCCTACGTTTTTGTCACGATAGCTAGTATGGCTGCGATAAACTCTAGGTTCCATAACCAAAGTAGACGTTTTACCTTTCTCACTGTCCTCATCAATATATGTCATCAGAAGATACCATAAATTTTAGCCCGTAAAATTCATCTTGGTAAGAAATCAACTCAACAACGATACCAAGAATTTAAATTTAACAACTGGTCAACAAGAATCAAACTCAATATCAACAAGTGAGGACGGACGGAAACAAGGGCGAAGGATTTAAATTGGAAATTATAATAAGATTCTCAAGGGATCGTCCCAGGAATCTCTCAAGAATTTTGTGATTGAGTATCCACTCTCATCCTGGTATCCTATGTCCTATATTCTATAGCAGGCACGCAGTAGTACAACTAATATGTCGCACTACCACGATATCACACAACTTGCGAAGTCTGACCTGCATGGGCCACCACTAAAAATGTGTCATGACCCGCACCCGATATAGGGGCATGAGAGCACGGGTACGTCCAGCCTACGCCGCAGCATCGATGATAGAATGTTGTCTAGGTCATGATACTATCTAATCAATCTCACATGGATATCCAACTCCATAAGGAGACACAAAAAAACATAATATAATATGAACAACATACTCAATCACATAACTACAGCACGATAAGATCTCAAAAATAAGATAAAATGCAACACAAGTCAAAAATAGAAGTATTCTAACTCAACAACATAATCCAAGTCTCAGAAAGTATGCTGGAGACAAATCCGGTACCAAAAATAATATGCTAAAAGAACTAACTAGATAACTAGTGATTCCGGCTAAACCTCCCGGAATCATAACTGAACTACCAAGTCTCAGCTACTCACCCTGTGGTCCATAAGTGTCGGACACCAGTCCTCTAGGCATAGTCTGGAAAGTATTTTCCAGTCAGGAAGTAGCAAAGTACATCTCAAATAACATTTTTATTTAATTAATAAGGGCTATAAAATAATAAACAGATAATGCTATATACTGAGAGAAGACAGTAAATAAATGCAATGGCAAAATAAAGAGACAGGCAATATAGACAATATAAAACAGTCAATGCACATATGAAACGAAGAGAATGAGATACAATATCATATACAGGTGATGTAGTATATGATCTAAAATAGAGAACTGTAACTATTCTAAGTGTTTGAAATATCAGTCTATCATGTGATCGGCTTGGGACAGGATCAGGCTGGTTATATATGATTAGCTATGATTCATGTAAGGTCAGGCTAACCATTTGGTTAGCTATGATGCTAGTAGTGGTCAGGCTAATCATATATAACAGCTATGAGGCATGTAATGGTCAGGCCGCACCCGACGTGAGATATGGGGTGAGCTATGATGCATGTAGAGTTGGGTATGATCACATAATCTACTAATATTTTCTCCGCCCCCAACTAGTACAGTGGACCCAATCACAACACGTCACGATATACGAGTAATGTACAAGGTATCAATGTCGTGTACAACAGCTCGTGACTGCAGATCCAATCTATATACTAGTCTGTGTAGCACAGTGTCAAGAATCAGATATAACATTTCTAGATACTGGAATTATAGATATTATCAAATAATTGGAAATTATAAGAGAATATACTCGCCTTGGGTCCTTAGATGGTGACACCAATGTCCTATTCCAGAGTACCGTCTGGATGATCCAACAGTCCTATAGATATATCATAATATAACATTTACATCAGATGCTACACTAACACACAATTAAAATACATCAAACTCAGGGCTATGCCAGGTATGGCACTAGTCAACTAGGGTCAAGTGCGTCAAGTTGTACGGGCGTCGCGTTTGTGATTGCTGTAAATACAGACAATCGGTGATACGGGTCTCGCCAGTACGTCAGTGTACATGTGGCAGTCAACTAACAGTTCACAGGGCCACAAGGTCATGTGTAGTTACGGGTATCCGTATTTACACTCGGGTTACCTAGTAGAGATACATATATAAATATACATATTATACATATTATTAATTATAAACATTAATACTCAATACATATATAATATATGTAGTTGAACAATATATATATATACATCATATTGAATAATGTACACATACTAAATATATGTACATACTATACTTTACCAATTGAACAATACTCATATACAATATATATATATATATATATATATATATATATATATATATATATATATATATATATATATGCCAAAAATACATTTAATTATATATCTATTAGTTTGAGAAAAAGCTATATATATATATGTACCAATTTAATACATATACCATATACGTATATAAGTACATATATATACCAATATAAATATATATATATGCTACATATATATACATACCAAAATACACACACACACACACACACACACACACACACACACACACACACACACATATATATATATACCAAAAATACGTATTTATTATACCTATTCTACATGAAAATATACCAATACATACATATATATATATATATGAATACATATATACTAAAATATATATACTAATACATATTATGAATACGTATATACTATTATATACCTATATACATTACATAGACTCAATTCCTCAACAATGAAGGAGGGAAGGAGGCTCACAGTGACGATGGTGGCCGGAGGGGAGTGGTCGATGGGGTGGAACTCGCCGGAGAGAAGTCGTGGTGAGGCCGGAGAGGTGATGGTCCAATGGTGGTGGAGATCGGGCTATGGTGGTGGTGGAGGTGATGGTGTAATGGTGAAGCTCGCTAGAGCAAGGAGGCAGGGGAGGACTGGAGGTCGAGGGGTGCTCGGCCGGAGAGGTGATGGTCGGCTACACAGCAGGCCACCGGAGAGAAGTCGCTGCGCCGGAGCAGATCTACTGTTCCCGGTTGTGGACTCGCATGGTGGTGCTCGGGCCCGCCGGAGAGGTGAAGCTCATGGGGATGTTGCTGGATCGCTGGAGGAGGTCTTGGCCGGAGCAGGGAGCTCGGGCTGCGAAGCAGTGGTGGTGATGAAGAGGAGCAGTGGAAACGATGCTGATGACGATGGTGGTGCGGCTGGTGGAGGGACGATACGGTGGCGGTGGAGCTTCGGGTTGGCCGCCGGGGTCGGGAGGGAACTCGGGTGCAGCACAGCCGGGGTAGGGAGGCTGCAGCTCGTGCAATGGAGGAGGCCGGCTCATGCAATAGAGGAGGCCGGGGTGGAGCTCCAGTAGCTCGCCGGAGCTACAGGGCCAGGGTGAGTTGAGGGCCGGGTGAACAGTGAAGTATCCCCCCTTTCTTTATTTAAAGTAGGAGGAAAAGAAGAAGAAGAAGAAGAAGAAGAAGAAGAAGAAGAAGAAGAAGAAAAAGAAAAAGAGAAGAAGAAGAGAAAAGGAAAAATTGGAAAAATTTACCTACGGTTGAATGAGGAGGGAGGAGAGAGAAAATGGGGGCTTCCCTAGGTTTGGGGATTAGGGCTTGCTTGGAAAGAGTGTGTGAAGTGACATTAAATAGGATGGTAAGTGGGAAATGAGTGGTGTTGATGCACCCATTTTGAATGGGTGGTCAGGATTTGACATAGAGAATTCATTCATGTAAGGATGAGGGTTGTTGACTAGTCAAATATTTGGGCTCTCCATTTGGTTAGAACCAATGGGGTGGTGACACCTAATGCAATATTTGTAAATTAGAGCCCCTTAAATTGCGTATTTGCACAAACACATAAAATAATAAAAATTGATAGGAAAAATTGGTGTTTGGTGTTTTGTAGGGTGAGGGGATGTTGTGTGTTTGGTATGGGCTTAATTAATGGGGTATTTTGATTAAGTTGGGATTAAACGGGATTAGTCAAAATGGTATCCCCAATTTAATTGGAAATAATGCAAGCGGTGTTCTAAAATTAATTTGGAGTACATGGGGCCAAAATTAGGTTGGGTCACAAATATCATTAGTGAAGAAGACTCAAAACAGAATATTACCCTAATTTGGGTTGTACGAAAAATGGGTCAAGATTGCCTCCAATTTTGATTGGAACGCACAACGATACAAAGTTAAAATTTATTTAGAAATTAAATAAACGTCCGCGACGAATATTGTGCGGCTAAAATGAAGCTCAAGAGAGCATAATTATGAGTTGCAAAAAGGTCAGAATGGAAGGCAGGCACGTCTAGGGCAAGGTTATAAAATTTGTTGGAAGGCAAAAGCTAGGGTAGCGCTCCAAATATCGAAGCAACGGTAAGGCGCAACAATTAAATAAAAAATTACGGTAATTAATCATAATCCCAATAATTAAATTCTAATTAATATAAATTAATACATAATCCTATAATTTGGTCAGGTGATCATCTAGTGGGCCTCTAGGTCAAGTCTACCAGCTCAAACATTAATAAAAATGTATATAATATAATATATTTAAATACACATCTCATACAACTACTTAAATTAAATACATATATCATGAAATCATTTAATATAACTACCATAATATTAATAATATATAAAAATTCGAAAATACCCCTGTTTTTAGAATGTGGTAGTGACATGCTTGGGATGAAGAACCAAGAGTTGATTTGTACATCTGGGTTATGGACTTATTACCCATGGCGTCCCTTAAGTACTGATAATAAGCTGCAACGACTAGCACTATCAAGGGTTATGCGAAGGTAATGTGAACATGGAAAAGTTTTAAAAATATCTTACTCAGAGGTAATGTGGACGTGGTAAGATATAACTTAGTGGGGATAAAGAAAAATAGGGCAGAGGTAATATGGGAATGACCATTTTTTTGGTGATAGATTTACTCTGCTGGAGAAAGTGGAGAGACGTAGTTCAGAAGTAATATGGACGTGAATCGATCGATAGCAACAACCTGGGAGGTTTGGATATGGCAAACTAAGCTGGGGAAAAATAGTTTGGACGTGAACCCATGTCCAAAAAATTCACTGGGGAGTGATTTGCTGAGTGGGGATAGTCCTGAAGGTTGCTCATCCGGGGAGGTTTTTGGGACTCATTATTCGGTACTTCTTGAGGGGGTAAATTGCCACGTTGGGTGAGATTAATTTGCAGTTACCGTCTTCTTGTTTATAAATACAAAGTGATGACTTTGGCGTTGATCAACTCCTAGATTTTCCTTTTCAGTACATAGCATGTCTTTGTGGGGTGATGAATGTACCGATGAAAGAGACAATATTCTGGGTCATCGACTTTGCCAGCCTTTTCAGGGTATCTGATGTTGGGTAGCCGAAGTTTGTTTTCCTTCATAAATATATTAAAGATTTCAATGATGTCATCCTCAATGAAGGAGAAGGTCCCCTTTGGCTTTCGGGCTCCCGATACCTGAGTCGTACGGTCCTCAGGGAAGATGGCCATAGTTGCTTTATCTTCGGACTCAGAGGGAATTCTACCCCAGCTTTGGATGCTGCTCTGTTTTGTCGAGGGAGACTACCCCCAGCCATGTTGTTGTCTGGTTCTTCTTCCTGTAATGACAAAGAGTAGTTCAATCGGTCGAAAACTGACCGTTTTGCTTCAGAACAACAACGGTTAATTACAACCTTACGACTATTACAACAATATTCTCTAGGAGGTGTAATAGACGTATTAGGAGATCTCCTATCTTTGCATTTCTGGATCAAGAAATCACGCAAATTAGGGAGATTACAAGAAGAAGAAGAAGGCTTATTCTGCCTTTTTACATCAGTAGGAAGGTGTAGATTAGGAATCATAACCCTTTCCCTACCATAGGAATACAGCAGTTCACCCATGTGAGTGGCATATGATCCATCATCTGTCTGAGGAGCATATCTTCCTGTAAAACGAGTCTTCTTTACGCGGACAGACCTGTCCTGGCATAATTTGGATTTTGTCACAGGTTCGCGTAAAACAGAAAAAGTCCTCGTAATCTGTAAAGTGGGTACTTTCTTCCCTTTTGGGCGTAAAAGACTAGAGGTTGGAAGATTCGCCACTTGTTTTCCCTTTATGTCATCAAAGGGTACATTTGCCTCATCATAGACGGAAGATGTAATTTTATGCACTGGACGTGTTTGAAATTTCTGGACTGGTACTAAGGTATTGCCAAAAATTTTGCCTACCACGTCACAGACGGGAGACACAGTTTTACGCACAGGACGTATTTGAAGCTTCTGGATTGGCACTGAGGCATTGCCAGAAGTGTTGTCTACCACGTCACAGACGGGAGACAAATTTGTACGCACAGAGCATGTTTGAAACTTCTGGATTGGCACTGAGGCATTGCCAGAAGTGTTGTCTACCACGTCACAGACGGGAGACAAATTTGTACGCACAGAGCGTGTTTGAAACTTCTGGATTAGCACTGAGGCATTGCCAGAAGTCTTGTCTACCACGTCACGGACGGGAGACAAATTTGTACGCACAGGGCGTGTCAGCACAACTTTGTTGATCAGAGAGTGAGAGCTTGTAGGAAGGGTAGAGGACGTCTTAGGCATCCATACTTTACGCAGCTTCCTGTTGTTGTGGACAGAGGAGGAATGAGAGCTACCACCTAAATGAAGCATGTCTTCATAGGCAGATTGGTCGAGCTAGACGACCAAAGTCTTCTTCTTCGATTCGATGGATATAGCATCGTGTTGAGCAATTGCTTTCTCGTCAGAGGAAAAAGTCTTCCCCAGCAGAGTCGCCATTCTGTTTGAATAAACAAATTGAAGGAAGAAGAGGGTTTATACGAAACCTTTCTTTTTGTTTACAAACAAGAAAGTGAGTATACTTAATCCTATACGAGAATGTTAAGTACAATAAAAATGATTCTGGGGAATAATTGCTATAGGAGTCTGATCTGCGGTCGATCACTTTGTCCCTTGGACTACACGATAATGAAGAAGTACTGTAGAAGAAGAGAAAGCTTCAAAAGTTGCGAGTGAGATTGAATTCTCGTTGCCAAAGTTGTTAATCAACACTCTTTGTCTCTATGATCTCTGATTGTGCCTTATTTGATCGTTCTGATCGATCCTTCGCCTGCCCCTTTGCCCTGTGATCAGGGGTATCTATTTATATAGATCATTCAAGATAACTGTCCAATTGACGTAGAAGCCAAACTGTAAAGAAAGTTGCATCTTTTACGCGGCGGTTATAATAACTGTTACCCACGTTCAAATAATCTTCTGAATCTGCGTGTGACGCGTATCCCTTTATAAGGTAACGCGTATAACTGCTTCTCGAAGATCACGGCATACAAGCCACGTAGGTAACTGTCCCTTGCGTAAAGATGGTTGGCGTAAAAAGCCAAATAACTGTCTTGTTGGCGTAAAAGCCAAATAGCTGTCTTCTTGGCGTGAAAGCCAAATAGCTGTCTTGTTGGCGTGAAAGCCAAATAGCTGTCTTGTTGGCGTGAAAGCCAAATAGCTGTCTTGTTGGCATAAAAGCCAAATAGCTATCTTGTTAGCGTAAAAGCCAAAGAGCTGTCTTGTTGGCGTAAAATCAAAAGAGCTGTGTAGAACTTGATAGTTCATGAAGAATAGATAACTAGCGTAAAATATTCACTTATCCATTACGACCGAGATCTTGAGCGTATTCTGGGCTAAATAGCCTTATCACATACCTTTGCAAATATGGCCAAGTTGGCGTATTTCGAGGAGATAGCATACAGCGTACTCCTATAGTTGAAAATAGCCTGGTTGGCGTAAAATGCAAGGATGGTGATGTGAGCGTATTAGTCATAGTTTTAGCTTTCCCAGTCAATTATCCATCATGACTGAGGGCTTGAGCGTATTTTAGGCTAAATAGCCTTACCACGTACCTTTGCAAATATGGCCGAGTTGGCGTATTTTGAGGAGATAGCATACGGCGTACTCCTATAGTTAAAAATAGCCCGGTTGGCATAAAATGCAAGGATGGTGATGTGAGCGTATTAGTCACAGTTTTAGCTCTCCCCGTCATGACAAAATCTTAAGAATAGAACCAAATATCGTGCATTAAATGCAGAGATATGCCTCCATCTTGTGCATTAAATACAGAGATATGCCTCGAGCTCTGTATGAGAAACAACTTTTGACGTGGCGCCTGATTTTGTCTCATCTTGAGCGTAAAAACTTATTTCTGCCCATGTAGAATAGGCAGCATATTCTTTGAATGCGTACAAACGACTTGTATCAATAATATGTCGCTAAACGACAACATGGGTCTCTGTGTGAAATCATCATCACAGCTGTCCTCTCGATCATCGTGCAGTACCTTTGCCAGGTGTCAAGTTCACTGATTTGTCTGACAAATTCATCCGAGGAATACGAAGAGTTCCTCCTACAACTTTACGCTGCATTAAAAACAAACGTATTTTGAACTTTACGCAGGAGGGCAAAGCAACCTTTTACGCAGAACAGCCTTTAAGCACTGCTTTACGCGGACAGCTCTGAAGCTCTACTTTATGCCAAACAGATTTGAAACTCTATTTTACGCGGACAGTTCTGAGGCCATATTTTACGCTACACTGCTCTGAAGCTCTATTTTACGTGTACTGCTCTGAAGCTCTACTTTACGCCAGACAGTTCTAAAGCCTTGTTTTACGCGTATAGCTCTGAAGTCATATTTTATGCCACACAGTCTTGAGGCTCTATTTTACGCATATAGCTCTGAAGTCATATTTTATGCCAAACAACTCTGAAGCTCTGTTTTACGCGGACTATTCTGAAGTTATATTTTACGCCACACAGTCTTGAAGCTCTATTTTAGGCGAACTTCATGTATGTTGGGGGTTTTGACTGTATAATACGCATACAATTCTCCAGCATATTTCATGCTTCTATAATTACAGCACCAAATTTGGGCAAAGTATGCTCACACCGTCTTTGTGGGTTGGCAATATACGGTATTCGGTCTTGGTAGCATATACTACCTTGGACTCTCCGTCTACCCAATAGTCCCTTGTTCTAGCGGCATGGAATGCAATGGCTCTTCTCTATCACCGTTCGCCCTGAATTACTTATCTTGTACAAAGTGTTGTACCCCATTCCTCTATTAAGACTATAAATTAAGTGGTCCTTTATGGCTATACTAGTGACCTCATGTTCATATAGATAAGTTATCCTCGCTTAGCGGCTATCCGCGTGCGAGTCGTTATATCGCATCGTGAATATCTTAAACACCTGAACGATCATGAGTATAACACACTTGTAATTATGGAATACTTTAACATCTTTTGCAATATACCAGATAATTCATATAAGTCGTGCACCCGAACATAACCTCGCTCACAACACTCGTGTTTGCATATGTTATTGCCCCTGGATTCATCATATATATATATATATATATATATATATATATATATATATATATATATATATGCTCGTGCTTGAATTAACTCGGTTTGCCTTAGACAGGAAAGGACGAATGGTAAGTTGGTAAGTCTCACCGTGTTTTCTCTTATATCGCACGGTGCACTGCTACACGAATTAGGCTATTCATCATTGCCATAAAACTAATCCTAAGACAAGATTAGAAAGATAACTTAATAGATGGTGCACTAAACCCTTATAATATGTTTAGATTTGTCGAGCGGGCGAGTAGCCTCCCTACCAGTGCATTCATATACAGATAACCTACCAGATTGCTTGCAGGGTGTAGGAGAACCTCGTTCAGTGCGGATGCTTCCTTCGTGCGTGCTAAGACATGGAGTTCACTTTGGAGCCATGGAGCGTTGTGTCCGAAACTGAAGCACATATACAGGACATAATGTTGGAACATCGCCTATACATTATTCTAAAATTATAGCCAATTGGCACGCTTTTACTATTTCAGAGAGAGAGGCTTGAGCGACTTGTAATCATGGCCTAGCGTCGCCTGTAACACTTGTTCAATATCAATAAAGAGTTTGTTTTACTTCTACTTATGTTATTCAATGCTTCCGTTATTAACAACTCTGTGAACTTGTTACCAATCGCCTATGCGTTTATAATTCTGCTGCACTCGGACAATCTGTGCAACTCTGTGGCTTAGACCTCTTATTGCCTATTCATATCACGGCCTTACACAGGCGCGGATTACTCTCGTACGGCATCATGCCCAGATAAGTCAAGCGATCATCTCGTGGGAGTGCTGGCGCAGTGATTTGTGCCCAGCAGGGACGGCAGATTAGCCTGCGGGAGATCGGGGCGTGACAATCAAAGAGGAATATTCAGACTCTCAAAGATATATTGCACACCTGTGTACTAGATTTCGGGGGATATTGGGAGGACCATCTCTATTTGGTAGAGTTTGCTTACAACAACATCTACCAAGCTAGTATAGAGGTATCACCATTTGAGGTTCTGTACGGTCGAAGATGTCGTACTCCCTTGTCATGGGACCATGTTGGAGAGAGAATTTTTCTAGGGCCTAAGATGGTTATGGATGCAGCGGAGAAGGTTAAGCTGATTAGAGACAGACTTCGAGTGGCCCAGGGCAGACAGCGGCATTGGGTCGATAGCCACCAGAGACCTTTGGAGTTTGAGGTATAGTTTTAGATTTTGGTTTGTGCTTGATATGGGTTGTTTTTTATAGATTAAGTTCTTAAGGTTGTGTTTTATTCTAGGTTGGTGGTTTGGTGTTTCTAAGGATTTCTCTGACATAAGGCACGATTCGTTTCGGTGGAGGCGGGAAGCTTAGTCCGCGATTCATCGGATCTTTCAGTATTCTCGAGAGGGTCGGTGCAGTTGATTACAGACTAGACTTGCCACCTGTATTGGAGGGAGTGTACAACATATTTCACGTGTCACGGTTGAGATAGTACATGGCGGATCCTAATCACGTGTTGGATCACTCGGAGATAGAGGTGGGCCCTACTCTTAGCTATCCAGAGTAGTCAGTTAAGATTCTGGATTGGAGAGAGAAGGTGCTGAGAAACTACATCATTCCTTTGGTACGCGTCGCATGGAGGCATCACTCTCGGGGTGAGTCTACCTAGGAGAGAGAGGATAAAATGCGATAGCGTTACCCATATTTGTTTGTGCCTGAGGTATGTTCTTTCCTGATTATGTTCTGTTTTATTTTTTGGGGATAGTTTCGTCTTTGAATTTCGAGGACAATTATTTTAAGGCGGGTAGTGTAAAACCCCTAATTCTAAAAACCGTATTAACTATTTTTATTAATTATTTTAACCTATAGTTATAAGCTAAATAGAGAGAATAGATTTTATTAGATTTTATTTTGAGGTGTTTGAGCATTTAGATTATTTATGAAGCCATTATAAATTTTTTCTAATTTATTCCATATAGGAGACCCTTTGGATAGTTGCTAGCTTAACCGTATGCACCAATATAATTTCTAAAATTTTCTATGTATATATATGTATACATATAAATATATAAAAAAGAATTCTATTGGATATCAAACCCAAACCCAAACCCACTACCCGCTTGAATCCGAACCCATTAGGAGAAGAAAATATCAACAGCAGCAGTAGCAAAAACCAACTTCCCTTTTTCCTTCTTCGCGCGTGTGAGCCTTCTCATTCCACCATTTCTTATATCTATTATTACTAAACTCTCCCCAACCGAAACCAAAACTAATGAAAGATCAACCGAAACCAAAACCAATGAAAGGAAGAAACAGCAGCGACAGTAATTCTTAACCACTAAGTTTTTCCACCGCCTCTTGATCTCTATGTATTACAACTATCCCAAACCCTAACTACAATTCTTCTTACACCAAACATAACACTGTTTTGGATGCCTGCACTATACCGAAGTCTTGTTCGGCAAGTATACCTTACCATTGTACTGTTATTCTTATTCATATGTTGCATGCATCTGTGCGCGACGGTGTTATCGTGATATGTTTTATTTATGTATTTGCATTGATCTTGTTTATGAGACTATCCTATTATCATGTAGCATTAGTAGGTTCATTGGCCGTGACACAGTTGTTACATGAGTTGTGAGTCTCATATAGATCATGGACTGCGTGACAGGTCTGGCCTCCTGTACGTATGAGCCGTGCGTTAGGGATGACTGCTGATAGAAACTTTGTATGCTAGTAGACCTGGCAGTTATTTATAGATTTTATTGTGTCATGGATATGGCATGCTTAGAGCATAGGATGGGGAGAACAACAAGTAAGGTATTTGGGCTCCTTGCATTTTTTTCTTCTGTAAACCGGAAGCTCCGCTGGAGATATGGGCAGTGATGATCCCATTTACTACTTGGCAGTACAAAGATGACATGCTTGGTAGACCCCTGATTCTCCGAGAGAATCATGCCAATCCCATTATATGGCCAAATAGCCTACTTGGTGGAAAGTTGTTCTCAAACTGCATTCACTTAGACGGTTAGGCGACCCATTGGATGTTTATATTTCAGTACTTTATTGGCATATTATTATGTATCTTATTACGTCCCTCTGAGGACCTGATCCCTTTCCAGATATGGACAAGCAGGAGTATCCACAGGAGTATAGACCTGGACCTGACTCTACTTACCTGACTGAGGAGGTCTTACTCTCAGAGTAGCTGTGATCATTTCCACTATTTAGAGATTTTGTTACTACTTCAGTATAGTTATTTTGTAGTGAATTTATTTCCACCTGACTATCAGACTTGATACTTATCTTTGATATTCAGTTATTATTCAGCTCTTTACTCCTACTTATTATTTGTGCTATGGATGAGATAAAGATTATGTGTGACTTGTTGTGACAGTATATTACCACTGGTGGATTGGATATTCATGTGCAGCGTACGTGTGTATATGGTTTCCATCTATTGGAGTTCATATACATACGGCTGGGCGTGTTACGTATTCCTAGTCCTACGTATTTTGGGACTGGGGCGTGACAAGTAGACTTGTCACTACCACATTTTTTAGGAAGGGGTATTTTGGTCATTTTATAATTAATTAAATATTGTGCATATTGTATTTTTATTTATTATATTATTTTTTTTGTTAGATGTTAGTATATTCTTTTGGACTTATTTTAGTGGACCTAACTAGTTTAGATTAGATCCATGGACCAACATTTAATTCTAGTTAGAATTGAGCCTAATAATAAGCTCAATCATTAGGAGGAGGATTAATTAGTGTAACCAATTAGACTAGAACCTTCCCTCCTTAATTATTTTTTTCATGACAAGCCCCAAGGGGTATTATAGATATTTCATAGTATCTTGGAGGAGGGGTTAGTAGCCGGCCCCATTGGAATGGAGGAAGACTCTCTCTCTTCATTTTTTATTTCAAATCTAGATCTAAAATTTTTCTCTTCCAAATTTCATCATTTCAACATCAAATTCTACCAAAATTTCTTCCCAATTCCTTCCCTAATCATCATTGGAGACTATTAGAATAAGAAGAAAGCAAGGATCTACAAGGAGGAAGTAAGGATCTACAAGGAGGAAGCAAGGATCTACAAGGAGGAAGCAAGGATCTACAAGGAGGAGCAAGGATCTATAAGTTGAAGGCTCTTGACACTCAATTTGGTACTTTCATTGGGAATCCATCTCCTAATAGGTACAATTCAGTTTTTCTCTCTAATTAGACTCTAAATATATAATTTAATCATTAGGAACCCTCCCATATACTAAGGCTATCCATAGAAATTAGAATTAGGTTCATAGAAGGCCAATGGAGAAAGTTATATGGTATTTATGTTAATTTTGGAGGAATTCGGAGATTGACACATCTTGTGTTTGTCAATAGGTCAATTAGACAAATTGACATGTGTTTGGTTGTGTGTGACTAGTGTCATGTCCACAATTAGATACGTATAGGCCGTATCCTGACAATTTGGTGATATGGGTTGATTGGGGGGGTTTTCTCCGATACGGGGGTTTGAGCATGTCATATTTTGACACGGGCACATAGTTGAGTAGCTAGCTCTTCATATTGTTCATAATTATGATTTTAGACTTGCTTTTTGTCTGTTGGGATACGTTTGGTGGTGTGGTAGAGTCGTATCGCAAGTGTATCATAGATCTAGTATAATATGGGTGCGGTGCACTCCACATGTTTGTTTTATTGCATTTTAATTCAATTTGTCTTGGTTATAGCTATTATAATATTGTAATTATAATTGTTATATGATATATATATATATATATATATATATATATATATATATATATATATATATATATATATGTATGTGTTTTCATATTTCTTTGTGATGTATTGTTGGTAATGGGAGAATAGGAGAGTGCTTGTGCATCACTAGTGTGAGTTTGTGGTAATATATATATATATATATATATATATATATATATATATATATATATATATATATATATATATATGTATATGTGTGTGTGTGTGTGTGTGTGTGTGTGTGTGTGTGTGTGGGTGGGTGGGTGGGTGGGTGGGTGGGTGAGTGTATGTATGTATGTATTAGATGTGTGGATGTGGGTATGTGAGCTAGAGGGGAGAAGAAAGCAGCGATAAGCAGTCAATAAGCAGCCGAAAAGCAGTGAAAAGCACTGAGAAGCAGCAGCATAAGCAGCAACAGCAGAAGCTGAGAAGCAGCAGCAGAAGCAGCAAGCAGAAGCAATAGCAGAAGCAGTAAGATGGGGCAACAGAAGCTGAAACATGTAAGCAGCAACAGCAGAAGCAGAAAGCAGCAGCGGCAGCAGTGATAAGCTGCATATATATATATATATATATATATATATATATATATATATATATATAAAAGCTAGTTAGTTTATATTGATAAGCTAGTAGGTTATGTATATATTGTTAATAAGCTAGTATATATATACATAACCTACTAGCTTATCAATATAAACTAACTAGCTTATATATATATATATATATATATATATATATATATATATATATATATATATATATATATATATATGAGAGAGAGATATTTATAAGTACTAGTTAGCATAGGTAGTATTATTTTTAGATTATCTTGAATTACACCAAGGTAATGAGAGTTGAGGTATCTTGGGTACGGGTATTGAATATCCGAAGGGGTATGTTAGTATATTAGTTTAATATAGTATTGTCATAAGTTTAAATACATATTAGTGTATAGTGAGGAGTATGGGTAGGTAGTTATATGTTAGATATTGAATTACCTTGTGATACCAAGGTAATGTCAAGGTATTAGGTTTTACTTAAGGTATTGAGTTTGTATATCAAGATGGGTATGTAGGTGGTGTGATACGCATTTGGTTCAAAGCCAAGGTATCCACTTAACATTAGTTTAGCTAGGAGTGTTGTGTATTTTGTATATATATATATAATAATATTTTTATATCTAATAACTTGCGTATCTTATGATACGGTATTTGGTTGGTTTCCTAGTATCCTAGTATATCTAGTATAACCTAGTTACATAACATAGTGTATGGACCCAATATCCTAGAGATGGACTCATACAACCTAGAAATAGCTAGTTTGACCAAGTTTGACTAGTTTGACCTAGAGTTGACCTAGTTTGACTGTTTTGACTTAGAAATGGCTTTAAGACCTAGAATTCGACTAGTTTAACTAATTTTTATTCCAAAACCTTGTATTGATGTAATATTCCATATTTAGGTCTCCGATCCACTATTTCGGACATCTTTGATACTGTTCACCGGATTTTAGGCGAGTACATTCTCTGATAGTTTCTCATTCATGATATCCTCTATGTCTCTTGTATCTAGTGTAGATATCCTTGATTTTTTGACACGATGGTTACACCGAATGGTATATCCGAATCTCATCATGAGATATTATTTCTTGCTATTTATGGTATATCTTATGCAAGCCTTATTCTTTGTTCTTCTTGTATATGTACAGACATTGATTCTTGGGGAGACTTGCTACCTACCCAGAGAATCCTGTGTCATAACGTACCATGGTTGGATCCACTATACTATTCGGGGGCGGAGAGTATTTACTGTAGATATGTAATCATACCCTCCTTGTGCATGTCTTGATCCTTGAATAGTGTTAATCATACACTGCACGTATGATTAACCAGGCCATTATCCTTGTGCAAGTTGCCAAGCTGATCACATGTTGAAGTTGGTGCTCACTCACTTAGTAGTAGTATTTCTTGTTCATTCCTATGATCCTCATTCTTGTATTTATTTCCAATATTTTTTATATTGCATATTTCTTGTACCTTTATATTGCATCTTGTATATTCGCTCTATTTACTGTTACATAGTTTATATCATTTATTAGAACTGCTGTTAGAGATGTACTTTGCTCATTTTCTGACTGGATATAATTTTCCAGATGACACTGAGGAGTGGTACCACACTCACTACGGAACTCAGGACGTAGTTGGCTTAGAGCCAGAGACTTTGGCTCATGAGGGTATCATCCCGATTGAGACAGACGACCCAGGACTCGTAGATCAGTAGATAGTTTTTTTGTACTGAATTTGTCTCCAACATTGTTATTAGTTTTTTTCTATGACTCATTGGATATTATCTTGTCTTGGTGAGTTGTATTTGTCTCTTCTGTTCTTTTATCTTATTCGTGCGATTGTTCTATCTTATAGATCTGTGATTGAGTATTCATATTTCCTTATTATATCTTGATTGTTAGATAGATAGTTTACCCAAACAGCGTTCTACCGTCGATGTTGTGGCATAGGCTGGGCGTTGTTCACTACTCGTGTCCCTACACCGGGTGCGGGTAGTGACAGAGGTCGAAAGTCTAATATCTCCAATCCTTCACTCCCGGCTAGCATATCGAGAGCATGGGTCCAAGGAGGACAAGCAGTGGTACCCACGGAAGCAGTTTTCCTAGGTACTCGCTCAAAGAAGAATCTATCAACTACTGGGGTAGATTTTCCTTGAGATCCCAAGTTACTCTACAAGCTGGGGATCACAATCTCCCGAAAATCTATGACAATCCAGCTTTTCGAGGAGACAATGATTCCTAAGGAACAAATGCTAAGATTTTTGGGGGTAGTCACCTACATCGAGAAGACGCAGCTTCCTACGATGGGGGTAGTATTCTCTCCGAGTCCGAAGAGGATACAACACTGCCAACTTTCCCTGAGGACCATTTACTACAAGAGTCTGAGACAAAAAGTATGACATCCACCGCCCCATCCATCTCTTCTATGTAAGAACAGTATACTATACATGGCGGGCGATGATCATGAGGGCTCTAGCGATCGACAGTGCCTCAAGGCCCTCGAGGCTATGATGCACACCATAAGCGCATCAATGTAGGACTTGACCCAAACAATGTAGGAGATCAAAGAAAATATAGCCTCACAACCACCAAGGGCCTCGGCTCATGTCACTACCACATTTCTAGAGTAGGGGCTTTTTGGTCATTTATGATATTTATTTATTATGATAATAATTGCATGAGAACTAACATATATTATATTGTGTTCATTGATAACATGAGTTAATAAACTAGACTTGATGTGACCGAGGGCCTTGCATTAGACTAGACCTAAAAACCCACTAGTCAAATCCCTATTCAATTAATTAGCATCTAGTTAAATCCCTCATATGAATTTCTAAACCCCTTAACTAAATAGTTCTTTATGACAAGCCATTGAGGACAAGAGAGACATTATACATTAGAAACCATAACCGTATGGCCGGCCCTATAAAGCTAGAGGGAGCCTCCCTCAAAGCCCCTCATCATTACATGAAGAAACCCTAGAAATAGCCTCCAAGAAAAACCTTTCTTTCCTCCACAAATTTTAGAATTTCTAGACCCCAAATCCCTCATTCTTCCCTCATTCAAAGAGACCTAGAATCTTGGGCACAAGGAGACTTGGAGAAGGAGAAGCTACATTAGAAATCCATCTCCCAATAGGTAAAAATCTAGAAATCCTCATTTATTTTCTATTTTAATTAATTGTTTGGCCATTACGAGCCCACCCATTGATTTAGGGATAACTTTTTAGGGAGAGCATGAGACTCTTTTGGTTTCATGATGATTCTCCATGGTGTCATAGGTGTATTTGGGGGTTTTTTGACCCAAGGATGCATTTTCCCCTAATTTTTGTATCATTAATCATGTATGTATATGTTTATATTTATATAGTATACGTATATGGTTTATTTGCATTTGGGGATTTATGCATGAGGATTCATAGTATATCATGAGTACCCCAGATTTTGCACACTAGGTGCTTGTTGAAATGTTTAATAGGATGTATATCTACTTATATGATCCATTCTTATGTATTGGATATGTATACTTATATATATTTTGTGTGTATATATGTATGTATATATATTGTGGTATATATGTACATATAACTTGGTGTGGGACTGTCCTTGAGTATCGGGTTTCCTCAGTGATGTGGGAGTCACTGTGCAGTCAGGATTTCTCTTTTACTATACAATGTATATCAATGTAGTTGGGTGGGCAGTAGCAATCTTGTGTCTGTGTGAGTTTGTGTGTATTAGTATATTCTTGTTAATTGTAACTGTGCAGTATCAGGTTACTGTGGTGTGCACAATGTGCACTGGGAATGCATTGCTAATGTATCAGTGAAGTTCCTGAGTTCACTGTATGTGTGTGTGTGTGTGTGTGTGTGTGTGTGTGTGTATTGTGAAGGTGTAGGTGTATAAGGACTGCATCAGATGTTAGTTGATGGTATGAGTATCGGGTTCTGTGCAAACTGTGTGACAGTCTGATAGAGAGTCGGGTTCCTAAGTTTTGTACACTCTGTGAGCAGTATATGATGAGGGAGTTGGTATATGTACGAGGTTGGTTTCTGAGTATTGTGTGTGAGGAGTTAGGGAGTTTGGATCTCGAGTGTGTATCAGTGAATCACTCGACTGTGTATCGATTTTAGTGAGGTATGTGAGTGTTGTGTGTGAGTGAACTGTGTATCAGTTTCTAGTGAGTGAGTGTTGTGTGTGAGTGAACTGTGTTCTATACTAGATACCTATGTGACTATATACTAGTATGAGGGAGTGTCTGTGCATTAGTGTCAGACAGTGGTACTATGGTTCATGCTTTAGTGAGGGTGTCCATGTGTGGTGTTCTCTTTGAGTGTGTCAATAATTGAAATAGGGGATGTGCAGTATCGGGTTCACATGTAGATAGTGCACTATGTCAAGTACAAGTGTACATATGGTATTAGTACATTTTAGGACCAAGTATCAATGTAAGGTGTATGTGTGTCAGTATGATGCAGTATCGGGTTCACAGGGAGTATCAGCAGGGCATTAGGAATTAGGTGTATAAGGACTATGCACCAGTTTGTGTGTATGATAGTGTTTGTGTAGAAGAGTGTCAGTTAGGTCGGTTGAGTATGTGTTTGTGCTTGTGTGTGTGAGTATCAAGTGAGTGTAGTATCAGTGTAGTATCAGTGGGAGGTGAATGTGACTGTGCAGTCGGGTAGGTATTAGTTTCCACAATGTTTGAGAGTGTGATGATGGAGGGATCAGTTATAGGGTACTACCTGGTTGATCATGCAAGTAGTCATATGCTTGTCTCAGATTAAGCCATGCATGTGTAAATTTTGAACAAATTCAAACTGTGAAACTGTGAATGGCTCATTAAATCAGTCATCTTGGATTGATCATATGTATCAGCTCTTAGCTAGGAACTCGAAGCCCCTGTGTTCAGTTGGGGAGACCTGGGTAGCAGTGGAGTATGGATGTGCAGTTGTGCATTAGTGCACAGTACCTGCAAGGTATAGATGGTCAGTTAAGTTGAGGTACTGATTAAGTATATAGTTAACTATATATATATATATATATATATATATATATATATATATATATATATATATATATATATATATATATATATATATATATATATATATATATATATATATATATATATATATATATATATATATATAAGTGTGTTAGTTAGCTACGTGACTAAGTACTAGTAGGTATATGTTAGTAGTTGACTATCTTAACTATATGATAGTATGTAGATACGTAGTATTGTATCATAGCTAGTATCTAAGTATTGTAAGGATATCTATATTATAGTACTTAGTATACGACAACATATAATTTGATATATGGGGATGTAATATATATACTACTATTTTTATATTTAAAACTTGCGTATCTTAGGATACGGCATTTTGAGTGTTTCTTAGTATCGTAGAATAGCTAGCATAGTTTAGTTTCATAGCGTATCGACCTAGTATCCTAGTGTTAGACTCTTTCGACCTAGAATTAGTCGGTTGGACTTAAAAATGGCCTTGTGACCTGAATTGCATCAATTAAATTTATTTTTATTTCTGAACTTTGTATTGATGCAACGTACCATATATTTAGGTCATTGTGATCCCATATTGGACATCAATCCTCACTCATTTCTCAAGATCACGGGCGAGTACATTCTCTGACAGATTTTAGTATTATGATTATTTCTATGATTCTAGTTGTAGAGTATACTTGATTCTGACACTATGGATACACGGGCTAGTATCATAGATACCTGTCATGAGGAGTCATGATTGGAATCCATCATGCTAGCTGGGGACGGGGAAATATTAGCAGATTATGTGATTATACCCCACTTTACATGCATTATAGCTCACCCCACATATCACGTTGGGTGTAGCCTGACCATTTACATGCCTCATAGCCTGTTATATATGATTAGCCTGACTATTGCTCGCATCATAGCTAACTAGATAGTTAGCCTGACCTCACATGTATCATAGCCAATCATATATAACAAGCCTGATATAGTCCCAAGCCGATCATATAGTAAACTGATATTTCAAATACTTAGCTAGAATTTCTATTTCTTTATTCCAGTTCACTCATTTCTAGCATTAACTTATATCTGTTTATTGCTAGTTTGTATTATTGTTGATTACATATTTCCAGTATTTCTTCATCTTGTATTTTCTTACACTATATTATAGTTTTTGCCAATATAAATAAAACTGATATTTAGTGCTTGTGCTTTGCTCCAATCCTGACTGGATAATATTTTCAGAGGACCTTGAGGACTTCTGTTCTAAACTTAAGACTTGGATTGTATTATTGTTGAGACTATTTATATTATGTTAGCTAGACTCTAGATTATTGTTATATTTGAGTTATTGTGCTTGACTTATGTCAGTACTTCCTTATCTTATATCTTATCGTGCCTTTTACTTCCTATAGTTATTGTCATTGAGTATATTATGAATTATTGATCAATGCATTATTCATTGTCCTCCTTATGGAGTTGAGATCATTGACAGGTTATCTTATGAGTTGTGTTTAGTCATATTGAGACCTAGACAGCGTTCTACCGCCGATGTTGTGGCGTAGGCTGGACGTACCCATGGCTCATACCCAAATTCTGGGTGCGGGTCATGACACATTTTAGTGGTAGCTCATGCAGGTCTAGACTCGCAATTAGAGCGATGTCGTAGTAGTGCCCACTTAGAGTTTGCTACGAGCCTGCTTTAGGAAATAGGATTTATGATGAGAGTATGCTCAATCACAACTAGGAAATTTTTGATCTTTATAATGCAATTCTGAATAATTGTTTCCTTTAAATTTTACTGTCCATCCTTGATGATATCGTATTTGTTGCCTTAATTGATTCTTTTTGGTCTGTTTTCAGGATGCTGCCGAAGACTAGGTCATTATGGTTGGGACCCACAGCTTCAGAGAGGTCTGCCACCTCTCGACCTAACGGATAGACATCTGGAGTTCCTCCTACCTCTCATGTTCATGCGGAAGTATCTGCAGTTTTTTAGGGTCCTTCTCCCCCACCTGTCCAGAGGGTTGCCCCGGCTGTTACGGAGCACCTTCCACCACCACCGACTCTGTTTCCTGGAGGTTTGCCCGTTGACGAGGCACAGATGTTCGTGCTGATCCAGGGCATGGTATATGCTCAGAGGACATCAGCGAAGGCTCAGCGAGTCCAGGCTGAGGCTCAGAGGGTGCAGAGAGAGGCACACCAGGCACAGACGAAGCTGATGAGAGATAGCATAAAGAATGCTCATCAGGTGGCTCTTCAGGCTGTTGAGAGAGTCGCACAGCACCAACAACATCCTGGCCAGCAGCTCCAGAGGCCAGGTACTATAGTGGACTTCAAGAGGATGATGCCTCGGAAGATCAAGGGCATCGAGGGGATACTCTATGCCGACGATTTACTAGAGGATATAGAGAGGAACTTGCACTTGGCGCAGATTTCGAAGATTCTACAGATCGAGGCCGCCGGCAGTCAGATGTTCGATATCGTGCTGACATGGTATCGTACGGAGCCGAGACTTACTATTAGAGGACTTACTTAGGAGGCTTTGAAGAAGATTTTCAAGGAGAAGTTCTTCCCCGACGTGGCCCTGGGAGCCTTGGAGAGTCAGTTCCATGACTTGGTCCAAGAAAACATGTCCGTCGACGAGTACATCGCGGAGTTTGGCGTTTGAGTCAATTTGTGCCGTCAATAATTCGGGACCCAGGAGATCAAGCCCGGAAGTTCAGGAAGGGGCTGACGAGAGAGATCAAGTCTCGTACTTCTGGACGTTGCACTGCTACCTTCGAGGGCATTCTGATGGATGCCCAGATTGCTGAGGATGACTTGGACCTCAGGCCCAAGAGAGAACACGACGTTTCTGGAGGAGCAAGTGGAAGCGCGGGATCAGCCAAGCGTCCATACTTTCAGCAGCAACAGAGGTCGTATCAGCATCAGCATCAGCAGCACCAGGCACCAGCTCGGAGATACACCCAGCAGCAGCTGCCTCAGAGGCAGACTCAGCCCACTGTCCAGTATGCATACTGCGGGAAGGTAGGACACACGAGGGACATCTACAGGAAGAGGTTGGTTACATGCTTGTCCTGTAGATCGTCAGCATATCGGTTGGGGGACTGTCCATCTATTCAGACTCGTCCAGGTCTGGGAGGAGCAGCCTCTCAGAGGGGACCAGCAAGGGTACCTACTGTACCAGGAGGCCAGCAGAGGGGACCTCCACTTCCGCTAAAACAGCAGAGGTTTGCTCAGCACTAGCAGCAGCAAAGAGGTACACTCTAGGGACGAGTATATGCCATGACGATCGAGGAGGCTCAGCCAGCCGGAGATATAATTTCAGGTTTAGTTCTTCTCGATTCTATTCTAGCACTTACATTATTTGATTCTGGCGCTTCCTATAGTTTCGTGTCTATATCATATGCTCTTAAGCATCATTTAGAGGCGGAACCATTAGATAGGACTTGCAAGATCACGACTGGCAGAGGCATTATCCTAGTCAGTGACTATTGCAAGGACCGGAGAGTATCATTGGGAGGCCGAGATTTGAGTGTGTACTTACTCGTCATGCCACTTACGGGATACGATATTATACTCGGAATGGACTAGTTGAGTAGGCACCATGCTACTATTGATTATCGTGGAGGCAGAGTGATATTTCGACCGCCAGAAGAGCCAGAGTTCGAGGTCACCAGAGGAGAAGCGGAGCAGAGCAGGGGCACTTTTTGTGGAGCCATGATGGAAGAAGAGAAGTTTCCATATCCTCTGATAGCGGAGTTCCTGTATGTCTTTCCAGAGGAGTTATCAGGTTTGCCGCCAGATAGAGATTTTTAGTTCTTTATAGACTTGGTGCCAGAAGCGGAGCCCATTTCACAACATATCTGTAGTGCCCCGTTCTCCCGGTGCGGAGATCGCGGCTAAGAAACACAAGACGGTATCGTTCGATCGGGATAGATTGAATTAAGAACTCGTCCTCGTTATGGATTTGTTTCTTCGGAATCGATTCCCATATTCAGTGGACCGTGCCCCAAGGATCGGCTTAGCGGCAGAGTCAGGAGGGACCTCTCCGCTGCTATCTTTTATTGCCTTGGTTTTCGATATCGCTTGTTGCTTTCGTGCTTTGAGTTGGTTTTGGGATTTGCTTGTTTTCCTTGAACGGTTTCGATGGTTTTCATTGTTTTCGTTCATTGAACTGCACTTCTATTCCGAGATTGGAAAGAGAGGAAGAAGTATTAATTGAGTTGTTCGTGTGCAGGTGAACGAGCAGTAGGCGGCTTGCGAGCGGAGTCGTGAAGCGCCTCTTTCCTTCTTCTTTCCAAAATCTAAGTGAGTGGCTACTAACCCGATTAGCTAGCCATGCTTCCAAGCTTCACTCCTTCGCCCCGATCAAACGATACCAAGTAATAATAAAAGAAACCAAGATAAAAGAGAATAGACTTGGTTAATACTGCTTGTCAATCAAACTGTGAACGGTTACTTACTTGCATGCTTGTTCGTTTGGGACATTTATCATATGCATAAATACAAGTTAGAATATTTGTTCTTCTTTAAATTATGCTATGAAATATACTGAATCAAGAGGCTATGCAACTGAATCATAATACTGCTTGTCCTGAACTAGCATTGCCTCAACTGCATGAACTGTTAGCTTAATAAAACAATACCGATTCGATCACGGACAACTTGTGCACAAGGTCACTGGTTCCTGCGGACGGTCGCTGGGGCACTGGCACCGATCCGATCCGGACGGAACTCACTGTAGTCTACTGCATCTGAACGGGATAGTTTGTAGCCACTACTGATTCTTCGCTGCATTCCATCCTCGTTCAAGACTAAACGGTCCATTATGGCATCCTAGCCAGTGATCCACTGTATATTTAAACCTGTTGCATACTAACTTGTGTCTTCGTGGCAGGGAAGGCATGGTAAATATTGTGCAGGTAATTCAGACGGGCAGGTAAAATCCACCTAACGGTGGCACATTCATTTCAGTAAATTCTATATGCTGCTTACTTGTAAATGAACTAAGGCAAGATAGAAACCCACAAAATATGCATGCTTCACTAAACAACGTGTTGATTGGTATAGTTCGGCTAGCTCGCCTTCACCAGCATGTTTCGATATGCTGACCCTCGTTGAAACAGGTTCTCCGCACTAAGGCGAACTGAGCGAGGAGCCGAAGTCGTCTTCCTGATCCAGTCCAGCTGTTGGCGCGTCTTCACCGTGCCTCGAAGCCTTTTGAAGTCCGAAGCTGCAACTTTTCATATACAAATACAGCTCCGTGGCAAAGCCGTCCTCCAGCCTGGAGGTCTTTATCGTCTTGAGTTTATAAAGGGATGTAATGTACAGGACTGCTATCTCATTTTGAGTCATCTCTTTTGTAAGCCGTTCGGCATATTAGCTAACTCGTTCAAAAGTTTGTAATAGATGTTCATTATCAATAAAGAGAACTTTTCCATGTTTCAAATCTGGGTTTCAATTTATCTGCGTACTCTGAATATGTGCTTGCTATGCAAATCATTAAAGCCTTGTGCGGGCGCAACCCCAGGCCCGCACGGCGGTCACGATTCGGGGGACGCCTCAATTGATTCTACGGAATTGGGTCGTGACATAGTTGTATCAGAGCACAGATTCAAAGTTCCTTAGACTTCGTGCTGGAAAAGTTTCTTTAACGATCAAATTCCTGTGCGAACTCTTGAACTCGCTAGGCCAAAATGAGATACGTTCATGCAATAAGTCCATAATACATTATGATTCTAATATAATTTACCTTCTTTTGAAGGAATAGTACCAGCGTAATCTGTAGCGCAACCACTTAACGAAACACAAGAAAGTAGTTCGGGTACTTCGGGAAGCTCTCGGAGCCAGCGAGGCATATCTCAAGTCGACCCGCTTGAGCGGGTAATGCAAATGTTAGAATCGCAACGACAACGAGACGATGCTCGCCAAGCCAAGCTCGAGAGCAATCTAAAGATCCGATTCTCAGTCCAACAAAAGCAGGTAGATGCCCTGCAACAAATCGTTCAGACTTTGGCTGCCAACCATTCCGCCGCAACAGCAACGACTCCGGTGGAACAGCCCGTACTTGAAGTGGAGATACCTCAAATCCCAAGGCCGAGGGACGTGACTGCCTTCAACTTGGGCCATTTCAAGAAAGTCTGTAACACACCATTCAACGGGACTGAGGACCCAGTGGTAGCTCTAGATTGGCTAGCCGAGCTTGAAGATCACTTCGCTCTGCTAGAGGTCCCCGAAGATAAGCGCGTCGCCTGCGCGCAACTACAGCTCCGCCTCAACGCACACGATTGGTGGGACGTGCATCGACGATCTCTCCAATTTGATCACGGAGAGGAGGCAATCTCGTGGACGACTTTTTGTGCCGCGTTCAAAGAGGAGTTTGTACCCCCTCCAGTACAACGTCAAATGGAAAATGATTTCGTGCAACTGAGACAGGGCAGTATGACTGTGAAGTAGTACTCCGCCGAATTCAACCGACTCTCCAAATTCGCTAGGGCCTATTTACTTGATACAGTGAGTCGAGCCAGAAGGTTTGAAGGTGGACTACGCCCTGCCATCCATTTGTACGTGGTCAATAATCAGTACAGAACAATGCGTGAAGTCATGAATCACGCCCTATCCCTCGAACCGCAGTATCCTCACGTTTCCACCGGCGTTGTGCATACCTACAATCACAAATGCCAAGACAACGATAGAGGAAACACCGCTGTAAAGCGCCCTAACCACGGCGGTCCACGGAGAGGTAACCCAGGGCAACCTTGTGCATATTGTAAGAAACCAGGGCACACAGTTGAAAAGTGCCGCAAGAAACTTAGGCAATGCCTCATTTGTGGTGATCCAGATCATACCGTTCCTGCCTGCCCACTGAGCCGCCCCAATAATCCTTAACGGTAGGTCCTATTCTTAAGTTTCGGGATAAAACTTCCAATTAGTTGGGTAGGATGTAGCGCCCCATTCTCCCGGTGCGGATATCGCGGCTAAGAAACACAAGACGGTATCGTTCGATCGGGATAGATTGAATTAAGAATCATCCTCGTTATGGATTTGTTTCTTCGGAATCGATTCCCATATTCAGTGGACCGTGCCCCAAGGATCGGCTTAGCGGCAGAGTCAGGAGAGACCTCTCCGCTGCTATCTTTTATTGTCTCGGTTTTTGATGTCGCTTGTTGCTTTCGTGCTTTGAGTTGGTTTTGGGATTTGCTTGTTTTCCTTGAACGGTTTCGATGGTTTTTATTGTTTTCGTTCATTGAACTGCACTTCTATTCCGAGATTGGAAAAAGAGGAAGAAGTATTAATCGAGCTGTTCGTGTGCAGGTGAACGAGCAGTAGGCGGCTTGCAAGCGGAGTCGTGAAGCGCCTCTTTCCTTCTTTTTTCCAAAATCTAAGTGAGTGGCTACCAACCCGATTAGCTAGCCCTGCTTCCAAGCTTCACTCCTTCGCCCCGATCAAACGATACCAAGTAATAATAAAAGAAACCAAGATAAAAGAGAATAGACTTGGTTAATACTGCTTGTCAATCAAACTGTGAATGGTTACTTACTTGCATGCTTGTTCGTTTGGGACATTTATCATATGCATAAATACAAGTTAGAATGTTTGTTCTTCTTTAAATTATGCTATGAAATATACTGAATCAAGAGGCTATGCAACTGAATCATAATACTGCTTGTCCTGAACTGGCATTGCCTCAACTGCATGAACTATTAGCTTAATAAAACAATACCGATTCGATCACGGACAACTTGTGCACAAGGTCACTGGTTCCTGCGGACGGTCGCTGTGGCACTGGCACCGATCCGATCCGGACGGAACTCACTGTAGTCTACTACATCTGAACGGGATAGTTTGCAGCCACTACTGATTCTTCGCTGCATTCCATCCTCGTTCAAGACTAAACGGTCCATTAT
Source organism: Iris macrosiphon (assembly GCA_036927795.1). Taxonomy (NCBI): domain Eukaryota; kingdom Viridiplantae; phylum Streptophyta; class Magnoliopsida; order Asparagales; family Iridaceae; genus Iris; species Iris macrosiphon. The sequence goes on from JAYESA010000016.1 coordinate 63,793,949, forward strand.
GGCATCCTAGCCAGTGATCCACTGTATATTTAAACCTGTTGCATACTAACTTGTGTCTTCGTGGCAGGGAAGGCATGGTAAGTATTGTGCAGGTAATTCAGACGGGCAGGTAAAATCTACCTAACGGTGGCACGTTCATTTCAGTAAATTCTATATGCTGCTTACTTGTAAATGAACTAAGGCAAGATAGAAACCCACAAAATATGCATGCTTCACTAAACAACGTGTTGATTGGTATAGTTCGGCTAGCTCGCCTTCACCAGCATGTTTCGATATGCTGACCCTCGTTGAAACAGGTTCTCCGTACTAAGGCGAACCGAGCGAGGAGCCGAAGTCGTCTTCCCGATCCAGTCCAGCTGTTGGCGCGTCTTTACCGCACCTCGAAGCCTTTTGAAGTCCGAAGCTGCAACTCTTCATACACAAATGCAGCTCCGTGGCAAAGCCGTCCTCCAGCCTGGAGGTCTTTATCGTCTTGAGTTTATAAAGGGATGTAATGTACAGGACTGCTATCTCATTTTGAGTCATCTCTTTTGTAAGCCGTTCGGCATATTAGCTAACTCGTTCAAAAGTTTGTAATAGATGTTCATTATCAATAAAGAGAATTTTTCCATGTTTCAAATCTGGGTTTCAATTTATCTGCGTACTCTGAATATGTGCTTGCTATGCAAATCATTAAAGCCTTGTGCGGGCGCAACCCCAGGCCCGCACGGCGGTCACGATTCGGGGGACGCCTCAATTGATTCTACAGAATTGGGTCGTGACATAGTGGTATCAGAGCACAGATTCAAAGTTCCTTAGACTTCGTGCTGGAAAAGTTTCTTTAACGATCAAATTCTTGTGCGAACTATTGAACCCGCTAGGCCAAAATGAGATACGTTCATGCAATAAGTCCATAATACATTATGATTCTAATATAATTTACCTTCTTTTGAAGGAATAGTACCAGCGCAATCTGTAGCGCAACCACTTAACGAAACACAAGAAAGTAGTTCGGGTACTTCGGGAAGCTCTCGGAGCCAGCGAGGCATATCTCAAGTCGACCCGCTTGAGCGGGTAATGCAAATGTTAGAATCGCAACGACAACGAGACGATGCTCGCCAAGCCAAGCTCGAGAGCAATCTAGAGATCCGATTCTCAGTCCAACAAAAGCAGGTAGATGCCCTGCAACAAATCGTTCAGACTTTGGCTACCAACCATTCCGCCACAACAGCAACGACTCCGGTGGAACAGCCCGTACTTGAAGTGGAGATACCTCAAATCCCAAGGCCGAGGGACGTGACTGCCTTCAACTTGGGCCATTTCAAGAAAGTCTGTAACACACCATTCAACGGGACTGAGGACCCAGTGGTAGCTCTAGATTGGCTAGCCGAGCTTGAAGATCACTTCGCTCTGCTAGAGGTCCCCGAAGATAAGCGCGTCGCCTGCGCGCAACTACAGCTCCGCCTCAACGCACACGATTGGTGGGACGTGCATCGACGATCTCTCCAATTTGATCACGGAGAGGAGGCAATCTCGTGGACGACTTTTTGTGCCGCGTTCGAAGAGGAGTTTGTACCCCCTCCAGTACAACGTCAAATGGAAAATGATTTCGTGCAACTGAGGCAGGGCAGTATGACTGTGAAGTAGTACTCCGCCGAATTCAACCGACTCTCCAAATTTGCTAGGGCCTATTTACCTGATACAGTGAGTCGAGCCAGAAGGTTTGAAGGTGGACTACGCCCTGCCATCCATTTGTACGTGGTCAATAATCAGTACAGAACAATGCGTGAAGTCATGAATCACGCCCTATCCCTCGAACCGCAGTATCCTCACGTTTCCACCGGCGTTGTGCATACCTACAATCACAAATGCCAAGGCAACGATAGAGGAAACACCGCTGTAAAGCGCCCTAACCACGGCGGTCCACGGAGAGGTAACCCAGGGCAACCTTGTGCATATTGTAAGAAACCAGGGCACACAGTTGAAAAGTGCCGCAAGAAACTTAGGCAATGCCTCATTTGTGGTGATCCAGATCATACCGTTCCTGCCTGCCCACTGAGCCGCCCCAATAATCCTTAACGGTAGGTCCTATTCTTAAGTTTCGGGATAAAACTTCCAATTAGTTGGGTAGGATGTAGCGCCCCGTTCTCCCGGTGCGGATATCGCGGCTAAGAAACACAAGACGGTATCGTTCGATCGGGATAGATTGAATTAAGAATCATCCTCGTTATGGATTTGTTTCTTCGGAATCGATTCCCATATTCAGTGGACCGTGCCCCAAGGATCGGCTTAGCGGCAGAGTCAGGAGAGACCTCTCCGCTGCTATCTTTTATTGTCTCGGTTTTCGATGTCGCTTGTTGCTTTCGTGCTTTGAGTTGGTTTTGGGATTTGCTTGTTTTCCTTGAACGGTTTCGATGGTTTTTATTGTTTTCATTCATTGAACTGCACTTCTATTTCGAGATTGGAAAAAGAGGAAGAAGTATTAATCGAGCTGTTCGTGTGCAGGTGAACGAGCAGTAGGCGGCTTGCGAGCGGAGTCGTGAAGCGCCTCTTTCCTTCTTTTTTCCAAAATCTAAGTGAGTGGCTACCAACCCGATTAGCTAGCCCTGCTTCCAAGCTTCACTCCTTCGCCCCGATCAAACGATACCAAGTAATAATAAAAGAAACCAAGATAAAAGAGAATAGACTTGGTTAATACTGCTTGTCAATCAAACTGTGAATGGTTACTTACTTGCATGCTTGTTCGTTTGGGACATTTATCATATGCATAAATACAAGTTAGAATGTTTGTTCTTCTTTAAATTATGCTATGAAATATACTGAATCAAGAGGCTATGCAACTGAATCATAATACTGCTTGTCCTGAACTGGCATTGCCTCAACTGCATGAACTATTAGCTTAATAAAACAATACCGATTCGATCACGGACAACTTGTGCACAAGGTCACTGGTTCCTGCGGACGGTCGCTGGGGCACTGGCACCGATCCGATCCGGACGGAACTCACTGTAGTCTACTACATCTGAACGGGATAGTTTGCAGCCACTACTGATTCTTCGCTGCATTCCATCCTCGTTCAAGACTAAACGGTCCATTATGGCATCCTAGCCAGTGATCCACTGTATATTTAAACCTGTTGCATACTAACTTGTGTCTTCGTGGCAGGGAAGGCATGGTAAGTATTGTGCAGGTAATTCAGACGGGCAGGTAAAATCTACCTAACGGTGGCACGTTCATTTCAGTAAATTCTATATGCTGCTTACTTGTAAATGAACTAAGGCAAGATAGAAACCCACAAAATATGCATGCTTCACTAAACAACGTGTTGATTGGTATAGTTCGGCTAGCTCGCCTTCACCAGCATGTTTCGATATGCTGACCCTCGTTGAAACAGGTTCTCCGTACTAAGGCGAACCGAGCGAGGAGCCGAAGTCGTCTTCCCGATCCAGTCCAGCTGTTGGCGCGTCTTTACCGCACCTCGAAGCCTTTTGAAGTCCGAAGCTGCAACTCTTCATACACAAATGCAGCTCCGTGGCAAAGCCGTCCTCCAGCCTGGAGGTCTTTATCGTCTTGAGTTTATAAAGGGATGTAATGTACAGGACTGCTATCTCATTTTGAGTCATCTCTTTTGTAAGCCGTTCGGCATATTAGCTAACTCGTTCAAAAGTTTGTAATAGATGTTCATTATCAATAAAGAGAATTTTTCCATGTTTTAAATCTGGGTTTCAATTTATCTGCGTACTCTGAATATGTGCTTGCTATGCAAATCATTAAAGCCTTGTGCGGGCGCAACCCCAGGCCCGCACGGCGGTCACGATTCGGGGGACGCCTCAATTGATTCTACAGAATTGGGTCGTGACATAGTGGTATCAGAGCACAGATTCAAAGTTCCTTAGACTTCGTGCTGGAAAAGTTTCTTTAACGATCAAATTCCTGTGCGAACTCTTGAACTCGCTAGGCCAAAATGAGATACGTTCATGCAATAAGTCCATAATACATTATGATTCTAATATAATTTACCTTCTTTTGAAGGAATAGTACCAGCGCAATCTGTAGCGCAACCACTTAACGAAACACAAGAAAGTAGTTCGGGTACTTCGGGAAGCTCTCGGAGCCAGCGAGGCATATCTCAAGTCGACCCGCTTGAGCGGGTAATGCAAATGTTAGAATCGCAACGACAACGAGACGATGCTCGCCAAGCCAAGCTCGAGAGCAATCTAGAGATCCGATTCTCAGTCCAACAAAAGCAGGTAGATGCCCTGCAACAAATCGTTCAGACTTTGGCTGCCAACCATTCCGCCGCAACAGCAACGACTCCGGTGGAACAGCCCGTACTTGAAGTGGAGATACCTCAAATCCCAAGGCCGAGGGACGTGACTGCCTTCAACTTGGGCCATTTCAAGAAAGTCTGTAATACACCATTCAACGGGACTGAGGACCCAGTGGTAGCTCTAGATTGGCTAGCCGAGCTTGAAGATCACTTCGCTCTGCTAGAGGTCCCCGAAGATAAGCGCGTCGCCTGCGCGCAACTACAGCTCCGCCTCAACGCACACGATTGGTGGGACGTGCATCGACGATCTCTCCAATTTGATCACGGAGAGGAGGCAATCTCGTGGACGACTTTTTGTGCCGCGTTCGAAGAGGAGTTTGTACCCCCTCCAGTACAACGTCAAATGGAAAATGATTTCGTGCAACTGAGGCAGGGCAGTATGACTGTGAAGTAGTACTCCGCCGAATTCAACCGACTCTCCAAATTCGCTAGGGCCTATTTACCTGATACAGTGAGTCGAGCCAGAAGGTTTGAAGGTGGACTACGCCCTGCCATCCATTTGTACGTGGTCAATAATCAGTACAGAACAATGCGTGAAGTCATGAATCACGCCCTATCCCTCGAACCGCAGTATCCTCACGTTTCCACCGGCGTTGTGCATACCTACAATCACAAATGCCAAGGCAACGATAGAGGAAACACCGCTGTAAAGCGCCCTAACCACGGCGGTCCACGGAGAGGTAACCCAGGGCAACCTTGTGCATATTGTAAGAAACCAGGGCACACAGTTGAAAAGTGCCGCAAGAAACTTAGGCAATGCCTCATTTGTGGTGATCCAGATCATACCGTTCCTGCCTGCCCACTGAGCCGCCCCAATAATCCTTAACGGTAGGTCCTATTCTTAAGTTTCGGGATAAAACTTCCAATTAGTTGGGTAGGATGTAGCGCCCCGTTCTCCCGGTGCGGATATCGCGGCTAAGAAACACAAGACGGTATCGTTCGATCGGGATAGATTGAATTAAGAATCATCCTCGTTATGGATTTGTTTCTTCGGAATCAATTCCCATATTCAGTGGACCGTGCCCCAAGGATCGGCTTAGCGGCAGAGTCAGGAGGGACCTCTCCGCTGCTATCTTTTATTGTCTCGGTTTTCGATGTCGCTTGTTGCTTTCGTGCTTTGAGTTGGTTTTGGGATTTGCTTGTTTTCCTTGAACGGTTTCGATGGTTTTTATTGTTTTCGTTCATTGAACTGCACTTCTATTCCGAGATTAGAAAAAGAGGAAGAAGTATTAATCGAGCTGTTCGTGTGCAGGTGAACGAGCAGTAGGCGGCTTACGAGCGGAGTCGTGAAGCGCCTCTTTCCTTCTTTTTTCCAAAATCTAAGTGAGTGGCTACCAACCCGATTAGCTAGCCCTGCTTCCAAGCTTCACTCCTTCGCCCCGATCAAACGATACCAAGTAATAATAAAAGAAACCAAGATAAAAGAGAATAGACTTGGTTAATACTGCTTGTCAATCAAACTGTGAATGGTTACTTACTTGCATGCTTGTTCGTTTGGGACATTTATCATATGCATAAATACAAGTTAGAATGTTTGTTCTTCTTTAAATTATGCTATGAAATATACTGAATCAAGAGGCTATGCAACTGAATCATAATACTGCTTGTCCTGAACTGGCATTGCCTCAACTACATGAACTATTAGCTTAATAAAACAATACCGATTCGATCACGGACAACTTGTGCACAAGGTCACTGGTTCCTGCGGACGGTCGCTGGGGCACTGGCACCGATCCGATCCGGACGGAACTCACTGTAGTCTACTACATCTGAACGGGATAGTTTGCAGCCACTACTGATTCTTCGCTGCATTCCATCCTCGTTCAAGACTAAACGGTCCATTATGGCATCCTAGCCAGTGATCCACTGTATATTTAAACCTGTTGCATACTAACTTGTGTCTTCGTGGCAGGGAAGGCATGGTAAGTATTGTGCAGGTAATTCAGACGGGCAGGTAAAATCTACCTAACGGTGGCACGTTCATTTCAGTAAATTCTATATGCTGCTTACTTGTAAATGAACTAAGGCAAGATAGAAACCCACAAAATATGCATGCTTCACTAAACAACGTGTTGATTGGTATAGTTCGGCTAGCTCGCCTTCACCAGCATGTTTCGATATGCTGACCCTCGTTGAAACAGGTTCTCCGTACTAAGGCGAACCGAGCGAGGAGCCGAAGTCGTCTTCCCGATCCAGTCCAGCTGTTGGCGCGTCTTTACCGCACCTCGAAGCCTTTTGAAGTCCGAAGCTGCAACTCTTCATACACAAATGCAGCTCCGTGGCAAAGCCGTCCTCCAGCCTGGAGGTCTTTATCGTCTTGAGTTTATAAAGGGATGTAATGTACAGGACTGCTATCTCATTTTGAGTCATCTCTTTTGTAAGCCGTTCGGCATATTAGCTAACTCGTTCAAGAGTTTGTAATAGATGTTCATTATCAATAAAGAGAACTTTTCTATGTTTCAAATCTGGGTTTCAATTTATCTGCGTACTCTGAATATGTGCTTGCTATGCAAATCATTAAAGCCTTATGCGGGCGCAACCCCAGGCCCGTACGGCGGTCACGATTCGGGGGACGCCTCAATTGATTCTACGGAATTGGGTTATGACAATATCTATAGAGTCAACAATAGCGAGCTGGCAGAACTGAAGAAGCAAGTTGAGGAGTTGCAGGACAAAGGCTTCATCAAATCCAGTTCATCACCATGGGGAGCACCGGTATTGCTCATACCGAAAAATGATGGCATGGTACGCATGTGTATCGATTATAGAGCTCTGAACAACCTCACTATCAAGAACAAATATTCGCTATCGAGGATGGATGATCTCTTCGATCAGTTGAGCGAAGAGAAGGTGTTTTCAAAGATAGACTTGAGGTTAGGCTACCACCAGGTGAAGGTGAAGAGAGAAGACATTACGAAGATGGCTTTTTGGACCAGATATGGCCAGTTTGAGTTCATGGTAATATCGTTTGGTTTAACCAATGTACCGACAGTATTCAAGAACTTGATGAATAAGGTGTTCCACCAGTACCTTAACAAGTTTGTGGTGGTGTTCATCGACAACATTCTTATGTATTCAAAGACCCCAGAGGAGCACGAAGAGCACCTGAGGATAGTCTTGGAGACTCTCAGGAAGGAGGAGCTTTACGAGAAGCTTTCAAAGTACGAGTTCTTCCTTGATAAGGTTGAACTCCTTGGGTATGTGGTGATGGGTGACATAATCTCTGTTAACCCAAAGAAGATCGAGATAGTGGAATCGTGGGCCACTCCTAGTTCAGTAGTCGAGATCAGGAGTTTTCTCGGGCTAGCAGGTTACTACAGGAGATTTGTACAAGACTTCTCCAAGAATACAGAGCCAATGACTAGGCTGACCAGGAAAGATATAAATTTTGTCTGAACGGAGGATTGTCAGGCCGCATTTGATGAGCTAAAGAAGAGATTGACGATAGCTCCAGTATTGACGTTGCCATCGGGGACAGGTGGATTCACTATCTACAGTAATGCTTCAGGGAAGGGTTTGGGTTGCATTCTTCAGCAGCACGGGAAGGTAATTGCCTATGCTTCCAGGCAATTACGTCCTCATGAAAAGAACTACCCCACCCACGATTTAGAGTTGGCAGTTGTCACGCTCCAGTCCCAAAATATTTAGGACTAAGACACGTAAGCATGCCAGCCGCATGTATATGGAAAATCTAATGTATGGAACCATAACACATGCGTACGCTGTATAATGAACAATAATTCACCAATGGTATAACTATCCCAAGCCACAGGGTACAATCTAAATCTTATCCACAAAAATCAAATATAAATAAATACCAATATCTATGAAGCTAGATCTCAATATAAAGTATCTAAAGACGATAGTCGGATGAAAATAAATCCACTACCGAACTAGAATATAGAATAAATAAGGTAAATACAATATAAGTAAAATATCTAACAATCATGAGGCTCGAGGAGAGGACTCCTCGAAATATACGCAACCAGTCCGGATCTATGCTCCTGCGAATACTCATGAACAATACACCTGGAAAGGGCCAAGTCCTCAGAGGGACATAACAAGATACATAAAAGTATGCCATAAAGTAAATACTGAATAAATAAAAGGGGTACGCTAACCATCTAAGTGAAATGCAATTTAAGGATAACTTAGTGAGTATGAGAAAGTGCAGGCTAGACATATGCTGACGTAATTCACCAATCATGACAACCGGCTAGTATATGCCACATATGCCCCCATACCAGGGCGCTGTAATATAATAACGTCCATACCGCTCTGAAGAACGGGGAATCTGCATAATATAATGTCCATACCGCTCCGAAGAACAGGGAATCTGCATAATATAACGTCCATACCGTTCCGAAGAACGGAGAATCTGCATAATATAACGTCCATACCGTTCCGTCGAACGGGGAATCTGAATAAAGAAAGTGGGTGTCCCATACGCCTACTAGTTGTCCTCCCCGCCAATGCAAATGTACAAGTCGCGAACACGACGTGGATATCTCGTACTAAAATGCAAGTCTCCATAAAAATAAATAACTACACTAAATACCGTCACACGTGTTGCTCACACCGATGGCCAGTCGAGTATGAGACACGCGTCCCTACATGAACTCACTCTGCGACGTATAATGATACGTGTCAAGGCCGGGGGAGTCATACCGATGACTCCACAACTTTAGGTGGGTCTACTAGACTCTAGGTCGGACACAAGTCCTAACATCAACGCATTCGTTGACTGCACCTGAGTCTCTCTCGGACGCGCACAATTTAAAATAAATAAACATGCAACTAAATAATAACTGAATTTAAACAGTACAACAAAGACAAGGTATACTTGCCTGGCAAGAGGCTATGTAGTCCCAATAACCTGCTACGGAAGTCGCATAGAACCAGCCCCATAGATCCTCGGGGTCAGTGTGCGCAGGTACGAAAATCAGGGTGTCTGCTGCAGTTTGTCTGGCAAGGGTGATGGTCTACAATGAACACGAAGATGAGGGTGATTAGGTCAATAATGATGATCGTAATGGGGATGATGATGATTACCATGGTGATGACGATGGAATAATGATAGAATTTATGATAATGGTGGTGATGACGATGGTGAAGGCGATGATGATGATGGGTGTTGATGTTGACGAGGACGATGATGTGGAAAATGATGATGTTGAGGATGGTGATATGGGTGATTTTAGGGTTAATGTGTTGAATGAATGGTGATGATGATTGTGGCTGCTGACGGCTGACCGAAGGCCGGCCAGGGGGAGGGGAGGTCCGGCCAGGGAGGTGCTGGGTTGAGGTCAGGGATGAGGGGAGGTTGGTGATGTTGCTCTGGGAGGAGGGAGGAGGAAGGAGGACGGGAACAGGGAAGAGGGGACAGGTGGTGGTGTTGATACTCCGGCCAGTGGGGGAGGTGCTGGTGGTATAGTAGTATTGGCCGGGGTAATGGGGGGATCCTGACGGACAGTGGTGGTGCTGGTGGGAGGAGAATGGGTGGAGAGGAGGTCGAGATCGACGTGGGGCTTCAACGGGCTGTGGTGGTGCTGGGAGGATCCCGACGTGGTGATGTCGACGGAGGAAGGTTGAAGGAGATGGCAATGGTGGCGGGGACTGCTCGGTGCTGTGCAGTTGGGGTCGTCGACTCCGGCCGGCGAGAGGACAGGGAGAAGAGGAGGAAGAAGATGAGGGCAATAGAAATGGTGGTTCAGCCGAGGTCCTCCGGCAAGGTTGGCGAGGGGTCAGTGGAGGGGAGGAGCTCGGTGTTCCCGGCGGGTTGGCTCGCGGAGGCAGAGGGGTGAACGAGGACGATGCAGGCGAGGGAAGGAGATGAAGAAGACGACGAGGGATATGGGGAGTCTGTGCTCAGGCGGACTCCGGTGAGAGCGCCGACGAGTTGGCCGAGGAAGGGGGTGCACAGGAAGGGGATGGTGGAGGTCGGCTGGAAGTTAGGTTAGGTATTAGGAAAATAAGAAAAATAAGGAAAAGGGAAAGAAGAGTTGTTTATATACATGTAGTATTTGACCTAGACAAGTTTGACTTTGTTCAATATCCTCTTGGGTTGGGCCTTGGGCTCACATGAGGGTGTTTGGAGGGCCATAATTGCATTGTTTAAATGCAAGGATTGGTCTAAAATAAAATCGGCGATGTTGCATGTTGCACATTCCAAAAATTATAGAAAAATTCCTACGAAGGGGAAAGTTGGATTTCTTCATGTATTATCCAATAGTGGGGACACCTCAATACGCTTTTGCATAAAAGCGCCAAAAAATTAGAAAATTGCACGAAGATAAAAATTGGGTTTAATTAATTAAATTGAATATGCGTGGTGTTCTGGGATTAATTAGAAGTACATGGGGATAAAATTAGGTGGGACGCAAGTGTCATGAACATAGAGGATTCAGAATAGAATATTATTATATTTTGGGTTGCACGAAATAAGTCAAGATTGTGTCTCCAATTTCGATTGGAACACACAAGGGTACAAAGTCATATTTATTTAGAATTTATTATAAACATCCGCGACGAATATTGTACGACTAAAATATAGCAAAAGAGAGCATAATTATAAGTTATACCAAGGTCAGAATGGGAGACGGCCATGTCTAGGACAAGGGTCTAAAATTTGTTGGAAGGCAATGGCTAGTGAGGTGCTCCAATTATCGAAGCAACGGCAAGGTGTGGTACATGATATAAATATTGTATAATCAAATAAAATACAGTGTTCTATTTCTAATTGGATTCAAATAGCCCTAATTTCACTATCTAAGCCAAGTAGGCCTAATTTTGGGTGAGGGGGTTTACAGCAGCGGTTATCTTCACTTTAAAGCTGTAGAAACACTATCTGTATGGAGAGCGTGTGGATATCTTCACAGACCACAAGATCTTGAAGTACGTGTTTACACAGAAAGAGCTGAACATGAGGCAGAGGAGGAGATTGGAGTTGATGAAAGACTTCAATATTTTATTGCAGTACCACCCAGGAAAGGCCAACGTAGTCGCCTATGCCTTGAGCAGGTATCTGATGGCTATGTAGTTGACGACAGATAGACATTTGTTGGATGATCTTGAGAGCTTGGGAATTGAGGTGCTAGTTCCAGGTATTCAGATCCAGTTGTGGGGTTATAGATACAGTTCGAGATGATAGACAGAATCAGAGCTATGCAGTATGATGATGAGGCTCTGAGGAGTATCAGGTCACAGGTTCGGACAGGATTATCAGAAGACTTTACTATTGCTGATGATGGATCTTTACGGCACGGTACTAGGATATGTGTGCCGAGCGGGGTGCTGTGCTAGGAGATTTTGCATGAGGCACATCGCTTTCAATACTTGATGCATCCAGGTGTCAACAAGATGTATCGAGACCTGAGGGAGCATGTATGGTGGTATGGTATGAAGCACGAGGTAGCACACTTTGTATCCCGGTATTTAGTATGCCAGCAGGTAAAGGCGGATCGACAGAGGCCAGGTGGATTGCTTCAGCCTTTACCTATCCCAGAGTAGAAGTGGGAGCATGTGACTATGGATTTTGTTTCAGGGCTTCCACGTTCTCCAGGAGGAAAGGACGCGATTTAGGTCATCGTGGATATGTTGACCAAATCAGCCCACTTCTTACCATTCAAAGTAGGTACTTCGACAGATAAGCTAGCAGGGATGTATGTGCAGCAGATTGTCAGATTACATGGGATTCCTAGGAGCATCATCTCGGATCAAGATAGTCATTTTACTTTCCACTTCTGGAGGAGTTTGTAGGCAAGCTTGGACACTCAGCTCAAGTTCAGTACCGCATATCACCCCCAGACAGACGGGCAGTCTGAAAGGACTATTCAGACTCTCGAGGATATAATACGCACTTGTGTCTAGATCTTAGAGGTTCTTGGGAGGATCATCTATATCTAGTAGAGTTTGCTTACAACAACAGTACCAACATTGAGATGTCACCATTCGAGGCTCTATATGGACGGAGGTATCGCACACCATTATCTTGGGATGATATCGAAGAAAGAGCCTTATTAGGACCAGAAATGGTCGTAGATTTAGCAAAAAAGGTAAAACTCATCAGATACAGACTTCGAGTGGTACAGGACAGACAGCGGCATTGGGCCGACATACACCGTAGACCCTTGGAGGTTGAGGTATATGTTTTATGATTTTATTGGCTTGTGATTGTTTTATTTTAGAGTGCATGTTAAAACTGTCTTGTTCTAGGTTGGCGATCTGGTGTTCTTATGGATTTCTCCGACACGGGGCACGATTCGCTTTGGTGGAGACGGGAAGCTTAGTCCATTGTACATCGGACCTTTCGGTATCCTTGTGAGGGTCGGTGTAGTGGCCTATAGACTAGACGCCGCCTATACTAGAGGGAGTATATAACGTGTTTTACGTGTCGCAGCTGAGATGGTACATGGAAGATCCTAGTCATGTACTAGATCACTCGAAGATCGAAGTTGGTCTGACTCTCAGCTATCCTCAGCAGCCCATAGAGATCTTGGATCGCAGAGAGAAGGTATTGCAGAATCAGACTATTCTCTTGGTTCGTGTTGCATGGAGACATCACTCTCCAAGCGAGTCAACCTGGAAGAGGAAGGACGAAATGTGTGAGCAGTACACGTATCTCTTCGAGCCTTGAGGTATAGTTCTTATTGTCTGATTGTATTCTTATGCTAGTTTAATTCAATTTTGAGGACGAAAGTTTTTTAGGAAGATAGACTTGTCACTACCACATTTCTAGAGTAGGAACTTTTTGGTCATTTACCATATTTATTTATTTTGATAATAATTGCATGAGCTATAATACATATTATATTGTGTTCATTGATAATATGGGTTAATAAACTAGACTTGATGTGACCGAGGGCCTTGCATTAGACTAGACCTAAAAACCCACTAGACAAATCCCTATTCAATTAATTAGCATCTAGTTAAATCCCTCACATGAATTTCTAAACCCCTTAACTAAATAGTTCTTCAGGACAAGATATTGAGGGCAAAAGAGACATTATACATTAGAAACCCTAACCCTATGGCCGGCCCTATAAAGCTAGAGGGAGCCTCCCTAAAAGCCCCTCATCATTACATGAAGAAACCCTAGAAATAGCCTCCAAGAAAAACCCTTCTTCCCTTTAAAAATTTTAGAATTTCTAGACTCCAAATCCCTCATTCTTTCCTCATTCAAAGAGACTTAGAAGCTTGGGCACAAGAAGACTTAGAGAAGGAGAAGCTACATTGGGAATCCATCTTCCAATATGTGAAAATATAGAAACCCTCATTTATTTCCTATTTTAATTAATTGTTTGGCCATTAGGAGCCCACCCATTGATTTAGGGATAACTTTTTAGCGAGAGCATGAGACTCTTTTGGTTTCATGATGATTATCTATGGTGTCATAGGTGTATTTGGGGGTTTTGTGACCCAATGATGTATTTCCCCCTAATATTCGTATCATGTATGTATGTATGTATATGTGTATATTTATATAGTATACGTATATGGTTTATTTGCATTTGGGGATTTATGCATGAGGATTCATAGTATATCATGAGTATCCCAGATTTTGCACACTTGGTGCTTGTTGAAATATTTAATAGGATGTATATCTACTTATATGATCCATTCTTATGTATTGGATATGTATACTTATATATATTATGTGTGTATATATGTATGTATATGTATTGTGGTATATATGTATATATAACTTGGTGTAGGACTGTCCTTGAGTATCGGGTTTCCCTAGTGATGTGGGAGTCACTGTAAAGTCGGGATTTCTTTTTTACTGTGCACTGTGTATCAAAGTAGTTGGGTGGGTAGTAGCAGTCTTGTGTCTGTGTGAGTTTGTGTGTATTAGTATATTCTTGTTAATTATTACTGTGCAGTATCGGGTTACTGTGGTATGCACAGTGTGCACTGGGAATGCATTGCTAGTGTACCAGTAAAGTTCCTGAGTTTACTCTGTGTGTGTGTTGTGTAGGTGTGTAAGGACTGCATCAGATGTTAGTTGATGGTGTGAGTATCGGGTTCACTGTGCAAACAGTGTGACAGTGTGATGGAGATTCGGGTTCCTAAGTCTTGTGCACACTATGAGCAGTGTGTGATGAAGGAGTTGGTTTGTGTACGAGGTTGGTTGCTGAGTGTTGTGTGTGAGAAGTTAGGGAGTTTGGACCTTGAGTGTGTATCAGTGAGTCACTCGACTGTGTATCAATTTCAGTGAGGTATGTGAGTGAGTGTTGTGTGTGAGTGAACTGTGTATCAGTTTCCAGTGAGTGTTTGTTGTGAGTGAGTGAGTGTTGTGTGTGAGTGAACTGTGTATCAGTTTCCAGTGAGTGAGTGTTACGAGTGAGTGTTGTGTGTGAGTGAACTGTGTTCTATACTAGATATATGTGTGACTGTGTACTAGTATGGGGGAGTGTCTGTGCATTAGTATCAGACAGTGGTACCATGGTTCATGCTTTAGTGAGGGTATCCATGTGTGGTGTTCTCTTGGAGTGTGTGAACAAGAGAAATGGGGGATGTGTAGTATTGGGTTCACCTGTAGATAATGCACTATGTCAAGTGCAAGTGTACATGTGGTATTAGTATATTTTATGACCAAGTATCAATGTAAGGTGTGTGTGTGTGTCAGTATGATGCAGTATCGGGTTCACAGGGAGTATCAGCAGGGCACTGGGAGTAAGGTATATAAGGACTGTGCACCAGTTTGTGTGTATGATAGTGTTTGTGTAGAGTGTCAGTTAGGTCTGTTGAGTATATGTTTGTGCATGTGCACTAAGTGTAGTATCAGTGTAGTATCAGTGGGAGGTGAATGTGACTGTGCAGTCGGGTAGGTATTACTTTCTACCGTATTTGAGAGTGTGATGATGGAGGGATCAGTTATAGGGTACTACCTGGTTGATCTTGCCAGTAGTCATATACTTATCTCAAATTAAGCCATGCATGTGTAAAGTTTGAACAAATTCAGACTGTGAAACTGTAAATGGCTCATTAAATCAGTTATCTTGGACTGATCCTATGTATCAGCTCTTAGCTAGGAACTCGAAGCCCCTGTGTTCAGTTGGGGAGACCTGGGTAGCAGTGGAGTATGGATGTGCAGTTGTGCATCAGTACACAGTACCTGCAAGGTATAGATGGTCTGTTTAGTTGAGGAACTGATTAAGTATATAGTTAATTGTATATATATCTAAGTGTGTTAGTTAGCTAAGTAACTAAGTACTAGTAGGTATATGTTAGTAGTTAACTATCTCAGCTATATGACAGTATGTAGATATGTAGTATTGTATCATAGCTAGTATCTAAATATTATAAGGATATCTATATTATAGTACTTAGTATAGGACAACATATAGTTTGGGGATATAAATATATATACTACTATTTTCATATTTAAAACTTGCTTATCTTAGGATACGGCTTTTTGAGTATTTCTTAGTATCGTAGAATAGCTAGCATAGTTTAGTTTCATAGCGTATCGACCTGGTATCCTAGTGTTAGACTCTTTCGACCTAGAATTAGTCAGTTTGACTTAGAAATGGACTTGTGACCTAGAATTGCATCAATTAAATTTATTTTTATTTTTGAACTTTGTATTGATGTAATGTACCATATATTTAGGTCATTGTGATCCCATCTTGGACATCGATCCTCACTCATTTCTTAGGACCACAGGCGAGTATATTCTCTGATAGTTTTTATTATGCTGATTATTTCTATGATTCTAGTTGTAAAGTATACATGATTCTGAAACTGTGGATACACGGGCTAGTATCATAGATACATGTCATGAGGAGTCATGATTGGAATCCATCATGCTAGTTGGGGACGGGAAAATATTAGCAGATTATGTGATTATATCCCACTTTACATGCATCATAGCTCACCCCACATATCACGTTGGGTGTAACCTGACCATTTACATGCCTCATAGCCTGTTATATATGATTAGTCTGACTATTGCTCGCATCATAACTAACCAGATGGTTAGCCTAACCTCATATGTATCATAGCCAATCATATATAATAAGCCTGATCTAGTCCCAAGCCGATCACATAGTAAACTGATATTTTAAACACTTAGCTAGAATATCTATTTCTTTATTCCAGTTTACTCATTTCTAGCATTCACTTATATATGTTCATTGCTAGTTTGTACTATTGCTGATTATATATTTCTAGTATTTCTTCATCTTGTATTTTCTTACACTGTATTATAGTTTTTGTCAATATAAATAGAACTGATGTAGTGCTTGTGCTTCGCACCAATCCTGACTGGATAACATTTTTCAGAGGACCTTGACGACTTCTGTCATACTCACTATGGCCCAGAAGTAGAGAAAGACTACATATTAGAGATTCTAGAGGAGTCATTCTCCTTAGAGGAGACACCACCTACAATCATTTAGACAGTTCCTTGGTCTAGTTATCAATGTATTTATTTGTTCTAAACTTAAGACTTGGATTGTATTATTGTTGAGACTATTTATATTGGGTTAGCTAGACTCTAGATTATTGTTATATTTGAGTTATTGTGCTTGACTTATATCAGTACTTCCTTATCTTATATCTTATTGTGCCTTTTACTTCCTATAGTTATTATGATTGAGTATATTATGAATTGTTGATCAATGCATTATTCATTGTCCTCCTTATAGAGTTGAGATTATTGACAGTTTATCTTGTGAGTTATGTTTAGTCGTATTGAGACCTAGACAACGTTCTACCGATGATGCTGCGGCGTAGGATGGACGTACCCACGGCTCATGCCCAAATGTCCTAGATTCGCAATTAAAGCAATATTGTAGTTGTACTCACTTAGAGTATTGCTACGAGCCTGCTTTAGGAAATAGGATTTAGGATAAGAGTATGCTCAATCACAACTAGGAAATTTTTGATCTTTATAATGTTATTCTGAATAATTATTTCCTTTAAATTTTACTGTCCATCCTTGCTGATATCGTATATGTTGCCTTAATTGATTCTTTTCGTTCTATCTTCAGGATGCCGCCGAAGACTAGATCATTGAGGTTGGGACCCATAGCTTCAGAGAGGTCTACCACCTCTCGACCTGACGGACAGACATATGGAGTTCCTCCTACCTCCCTTGTTCATGTGGGAGTATCTGCAGTTTTTGGGGGTCCTTCTCCCCCACCTGTCCAGAGGGTTGCCCCGGCTGTTACGGAGCACCTTCCACTACCACCGACTTCGTTTCCCGGAGGTGTGCCCATTGACGGGGCACAGATGTTCGCGCTGATCCAGGGCATGGTAGATGCTCAAAGGATGTCAGCGGAGGCTTAGCCAGTCCAGGCTGAGGCTCAGAGGGTGCAGGCAGAGGCACACCAGGCACAGACGGAGCTGATGAGCGAGAGCATAGAAAATGCTCATCAGGTGGCTCTCTAGGCTGTTGAGAGAGTCGCACAGCACTAGCAGCATCCTGGCCAGCAGCACCAGAGGCCAGGTACTATAGTAGACTTCAAGAGGATGATGCCTCAGAAGTTCAAGGGCATCGAGGGGATACTCTACGCCGACGACTGGCTAGAGAATATATAGAGGAACTTGCGCTTGGCACAGATTCCGAAGATTCTACAGATCGAGGCCGCTGGTAGTCAGATGTTTGACATCGCGCTGACATGGTATCGTACGGAGCCGAGACTTACTATTAGAGGACTTAATTGGGAGGCTTTGAAGGAGCTTTTCAAGGAGAAGTTCTTCCCCGACGTGGCCTTGGGAGCCTTGGAGAGTCAGTTCCATGACTTGGTCCAAGGGAACATGTCGTTCGACGAGTACATCACGAAGTTTTGCCGTTTGAGTCAATTTGTGTCGTCGATGATTCAGGACCCAGGAGATCGAGCCTGGAAGTTCAGGAAGGGGCTAACGAGAGAGATCAAGTCTCATACTTATGGAATCGCACTGCTACCTTCGAGGGCATTCTAATGGATGTCCAGATTGCTGAGGATGACTTGGACCTCAGGCACAAAAGAGGATGTGACATTTCTGGAGGAGCGAGTGGAAGCACAGGACCGGCCAAGCGTCCACACTTTCAGCAGCAACATATGTCGTATCAGCATCAGCATTATTCATTGTCCTTCTTATCATGCCTTTTACTTCCTATAGTTATTATGATTGAGCATATTATGAATTATTCATCAATGCATTATTCATTGTCCTCCTTATGGAGTTGAAATCATTGATAAGTTATCTTGTGAGTTATGTTTAGTCGTATTGAGACCTAGACAGCGTTCTACCGCCGATGCTGTGACGTAGGCTGGACGTACTCATGGCTCATGCCCAAATTCTGGGTGCAGGTCATGACAGATCACGCAAGCCTGGATCCTGGGACCAACGGAGATTCGAACGCTACCGCGCCACCAGCACTGCTCCACCCGCTGGTGGCAATCACACTCTACCAGGATCATCTGCTCCTTCTACAATAGATGAAGCATGGGAAGCAATAAGGGAGGTAAAAGAAAATTGAGCCCGCCTGGACTCGATGGGCAATCAAGAGTCACTAGGCAATCTTAGGATACGACAGCCATATCCCCTTGAGTGGAGAGATGTTCTATACCCGCCTAAGTATAAGCCTTTCAACATGACTCTATTTGACGGAAAGACATCCCCTCGTTAATACATGAGTTACTTCAAGACGGCAACGGGACATCTACCTCACAATGACGCTCTCCTCACCAAGCTCTTTATCGGGGCATTATCGGGAGTGGCCTTTGATTAGTTTTGCAGTCTCTAAGATAATTGCATCTCGTCGTTCGATGACCTCAAAAGCCTTTTCCTCGCCTGATTCTATGACATGGGAATTACATGACGATGTACTCTCTGATGGACATCATACAAAAAGAAAAAGAGTTTGTACAGGAGTACATCAAAAGATACAGGCAAGCTGTGCTAAAGTTGGCCTACGGCAATCCCGAGTCTATGATGATGGACACATGCCGAAGGAATCTACTGGTAGCAGTCAGGCTCTGGATGGACGACACTCAGTTCAAAGACTGGACGGTGTTCAACATAAATGTTGTCGGCGTTGAGAGAAAGGTAAAGGATGCCCGACTGCTGGGCATATAAATCTTCGTCGCTGATGATAAGGGGAAACATCCTTACAACAACAACAATAATAACAACAACAACGGCAATAGTAGCCGTGACGTCAAAGGAAACCAGGCCCTTATTGCCAATCTAACTAAGAAGCTCGAGCAGAAGCCCACAGAGGCTCCAAAATCGAAAGAGACTTACTTTTTCGAAGATGAGAATGTCATGGCAATCTTCGATATACTAATGAAGGGCAACAAGCTTTGACTTCCCGACATCAAACATCCTGAGGAGGCAAATAAGGTCAATGACCCCAATACTGCCACTACCACCGGTACATCCACATTCAACAAAAGATTACTATACGTTAAAGCGATACATCCAGCGTCTGCTCGATTCCAAAACCCTCACCTTGGACTTTGAGGACATGAGAGTTATCACCAACACGGTATATATCTCTCCAGTTTTGTGGCTTCTCTGTAACGGAGGCCCAAGACGGTGTAGTCCCGAACCCCAAGGCTACAATGAAGGTTGTTAATCTCCCTCCATATCGTGACCAAGCATCCAGGAAGGTACATTTCAGAACACCACAGGGTAAGGTCATGTGGATTCACCCAGATCTTACTCCTACTTGACGCAGCAAGCAGCGCCTTCCGCCGTCAAGTCCAAATATTGCCATATGGTTTCTTCCATCGTCGAGGAAGCCATAGTGGGGGTAACAATGTCAAGCCTTGCCTACCAATGGGACTATGATGCTCCAAACAATGGCAAAACTCCAATCACTACACCTGTTATATCTGATACGGGTCCGTCTTAACCCTACCGCATCAGACAAACCAAAGCAAAAAGAGGCTCGCTTCGACAAGCCGTTGTACAAGGAAATGACTTAAGGGCTCGAGAAGCCCTAAAACTTCGATATCTTGGCACAACTGGCCAATACCGTGGCGAAGTTGTCACTGTTTGAGATTTTTTTTACTCTCCAAAAATACTCGGGACGCTCTCAGCGAGGCATTACAAAATGCCAAAACCTACCTGGCGCAGGTAAAGCCATAAGCTAAGAATATTATTGTATGCCCTCATTGCAATAACATAATAGAGACGATACCCAACATCACATTCTTGCAGCAGAACATGTTATTAAAGAATAATAGGTAAGATCGCCCTGTATTACACAGGGTATATCGGCACCATCAATATGGACCGGATGCATATCGATCCAGGTTTATCCATCAGCATCATCCCACGAAGTCTGCTTCAAACCCTGGGCATCCCTATGCACCGGCTGGCAGCAGCTAATACTGCCATCAGTGGCTTCAACGATGGAAGGAGCTACCCTCTAGGTAAGATTCGCTTAATATGTCAGATCAACGATTTGAAAATAGAGGTCACTTGCTACGTCATAGATGTGGACGTATCCTACAACATCTTGTTGGGACATCCATGGATACACGAGTACATGATCTGACAATTACGGTATTGTCAAGACAGAGTTTGCCGACGTTGATCCGTTCAAAGGGGTCAAGGCCTATTACTCTGACTCAATCCTCTATAAGAAAGTCCACCAAGACAAAGGTGGCAATAATGCCGACGATGAAGTAGAAGCCGGCACAACAACGGACGAGCCCTTGCGGGTCTATCTCAAAGGACGTGCCCCTGACACAGCTCCTCCCCTCATGGTAAAACTCTACAAAAAGGCACCTGAATCCCTGGTCATCCACTTGCGTAGATCTAGCCGACCGCCAAAAGAGGATCTAGTACATGTTACTCCTTCTGAACCCCTCGTGGTCAAGCTTCGCAGGAGACCCTAAAGCCGTCACTCACATTCAAGGCAGATCACAGGGCAGACGAACTGGGAGAATACATAGCTGCTCATGCTGACGTCCCTTCCTTGGATGATGTAATTCCTTTAGAAAAAGATACCATACTTTATGAATAAAGGGTTATCTTTCAACTTCTTTGATGTTATGCATTTAAGTACGTTGTTTTTCTTAGAGCACGGTCTAAGCCTGCAATTGGGTACACAGGTGACTACCATCTATGCAGCAAATCAGATTCTCCTTTACCTAAATTCCTACTTTATAGTTCCAGTGAGGAGGAGAGGAGACAAACTCATCATCTTCGGTAGAGTAGAATGTCCTCGATCCTTCATCCCATATGAGCAGGAACTGGAACCCGAAGGCGATAAAATACAGCTATACTACTATACCCCTCAAGCCAAGCACATAATCCAGAACATGGGCTATAAATTGAAAAGCGACAAAGGTCTGAATTATGCAAAGGCCGGCGTCTGTCTTTACGTCTTCTCACCCCTGCGAGAAAATTCGAAGATTACTAACTTAAGACTCGGCATGGTCTGGGGTATGTTACACCTTCATCAACTCTCGAAGGTTCGGAAGAGGAAGGCGAACTGTATTTTTACTCTACAGAATCCTTCACTTGGGACTCCGATACCAACATCGAAGAAAAGTTCAAGAAGACGCTATCCTTCAATATGGCATCCGCTCACCCGAAAGAAAATGATGAGGGCCCACTTGAACCCTTCGAGGTTGAGCTATAGGCCCAACGCCTGGACATATAGTAGGAGCTATAGTTAGAGTAAAAATAACCTCCCACTGAAGACGAAGCCGTACAAGTCGATATGGGTGATGAATTTGCCCCTAAACCGATCTTCATCAGCTAAAGTCTGACCGGTGAAGATCATGAATCCCTACTACAACTCATAAGAGAGTAAATCGACGTCTTTGCTTGGAGCTATGAAGATATGCCAGAATTGGATCCCCAGATCGCCGTCCATAAACTCAACATCTTGCCAAATGTTAAGCCAGTAAAGCAACAGCAACGGCGGTTCCGTCCGGACATCATGAACGCTATAGATGCTGAAGCAAATAAACTGATAGCCAGTAGATTCATCCTCGAGGAATCATATCCAGAATGGATAGCCAAAATTGTGCCCATCATCAAAAAGAATAAAAAGATCTGGATCTGCATTGACTTCCGTGATCTAAACGCAGCATGCCCAAAGGACGAGTTTCCCTTTACGATCATGGATATAATGATTGATAATGCTTCTGTCTTCGAGCGTATGTCCTTCATGGATGAATTTTTGGGCTATGACCAAATCAAGGTATTTCCATATGACGAGAAGCACACGTTGTTCCGAACACCAATATGGGTATATTTCTACACAGTCATGCCCTTTGGTTTGAAGAATGTAGGTGCTACATACCAGCGAGCTATGAGCACCATCTTCTGTGAATATCTGCGTAAGATAGTTGAGTGTTATGTCGATGACATCGCTGTCAAAATTTGCTTCCAAGATGACTACCTCCAAGATTTGAGGACTATATTCAATCTAATGTGGGCACACTAGCTGAAAATGAACCCTACAAGTCCTTCATGTGAGTCTCTAGTAGCAAGTTCTTGGGTTTTATCATAACTTCAAATGGCATTCATATTAACCATGGGAAGACCAAAGCAATCCTTGAAATACATCTGCCAAAGAATCTTAGAGAGATCCACGATCTTCAAGGGATATTAGCATACATCAGGAGGTTCATATCAAACCACTCTGGTCATTGCCAGACATATATTCAGCTCATGAAGAAGGGAGTCTCCTTCGTCTAGACTAAAGAATGTCCGCAAGCATTCGATGATAACAAAAGGTATCTTACAAATCCCCCAGTCTTGGTGGCCCCCGTTGTGGAAAGACCCTTCTTGATATATGTGTGTGCGATAGATCACTCCTTTAGTGCTTTACTAGCCCAGAAGAGTGATGCAGGTCATGAGCAGGCCATCTACTATCTAAGCAGAATGATGGTCGGTGCGGAGCATAGATACAACCATGTTGAAAATGAGTGTCTAGCTCTGGTATTCGCCATTCAAAAAACTCGAATTATGTGTCGGGTAAACGATTCATGTAGTTTCGCTAATTAACCCTCTTAGGGTTCTCATGACCAAACCCGGGGCACTCAATTATCGCCTAGCTATGTGGGCAGTACTGCTCTCACCATATGACATGGTATTTATCCCACAAAAAGCGGTCAAAGGCCAGGCATTGGCGAATTTCCTGGCATTCTACCTTGTACCGGAAACCTCAAATCTTTATGAAGAGATCTCGGACAAAGTAGCAGACTCTAACATGACGAGCACAAAAGCCATTTGGCAAATATTCTTTGATGGTGCTTCAAGAACAGGGCCCAAAGGTGATATCGTCACGGGAGTCGGAAGAGTGCTAATCTCCCCAGATGATCTAGTCATCAACCACGCCTACTCTCTCACAGAGCTGTGCTCAATAATGTGGCAGAGTATAACACCTTCATTGTTGGACTCCAACTCGCTGAGCAAGTAGGGGCAGACTACTTAGAGGCCTACGGTGACTCCAAGCTAATAGTTAGTCAGGTCCGATGCGAGTACGAAGTCCACCATGAGAATTTACTCCCTTACCACCAAGTCTCACTTCGTATAATCTCCACCTTTGATGGATTCTTCATAGAGCATGTTCCCCGACTGCAAAACATCGAAGTTGATGTCCTGGCTGGTCTCGTCGCTTCTTTAGATGTCCCGGTCAACACTCTTCAGTTGATCATCGTGGTCGGCCAAGAATTAGTCTGCCCAAGAAACAACCTCTGTATATGTCTAAGCTACTAAATGGAGGTGAATACTGGTATCCAAGATTGGGACTCCTATTCATAGACTACGCGGTCAATGGAATTCTGCCTGAGGACCCGAAGGCGGCTACTACCATCAAAAGATGTTCCTACCGGTTTTATTACGATGCAGGTACTAAAATGTTGTATGGACGTTCCTATGATGGGCTTCTGCTATGATGCCTATCGAATATAGAGGTGAAGCAAGCGCTCTGTGAAGCTCATGACGGTGTTTGTGGCACACATGAACCTGGTCCGAAGCTACATGATATTCTTAGTAGGATGGGTTACTATTGACAATAATGGTATCAGATGCCATTGACTATGCAATAAAGTGTCGGACTTGCCAAATTCATGCAGACTTCATCTGCCAGCCTTCAAAATTCTTGCACCTAACGGTAGCATCTTGGCCATTCGAAGCATGGGGAATGGATATCACAATATATTGCTTCAGCTTACCACAGAGGATCATCTATGAGAATATTTTGCAGTTTACAAGTCACACTTTCTACCAGTTTTGTGACAAGAACTGAATCTAGAACATAGCCTCGACTACATACAACCTAGCAGCAAATGGTCTGGCAGAAGCATTCAATAAGACCATTATAAAGCTACTTAAGTAGTTTGTGGCATCCAATAAATGCGATTGGAATGAGAAGCTGGACGAATGTCTCTGGGCCTATCATATTGTCACGACCCGCACCCTGTATATAGGCACGAGTACGTGGGTACGTCCAGCCTATGCCGCAGCATCGGCGGTAGAACGTTGTCTTGGTCTTCTAGACTATCTAATATCTCACACAATGTATATAAAATACTGTCATGCCATCTCAACTCCAATTGATACTCAATCATATATAAAACTAAAGGAAGATATAATTATAATATAGAATAGAAAGAATAAAAATACAAATCTTAATACATCACATATCCAACTCAATATCTAAACATAAATAAGATCTCAAAATAATAATATAATCCACAATCTAAATAGAAACAATTACTACAAGGTAGGAAAAATCTAAATTGCCTCAGTATCTGGCACTACATCCTCAGGTGACAGTCAATTTGTTGGTCCATAGTAAGTGGGACACATCCTCTCTAACTATTTATCTGAAAAATATATCTAGTCAGGATTGGAGCAAAGTACAACCCAATAGCAGTTCCAATTAATTGATAATGACTATAAACAGAAATAGAGAATATAATACAAGACGAGAACAAGAAACAATATCAACTATGGTAGAAGAACATGTAAACAAGAATAATATGGTATACACTGACCACGATAAACTAGAATAAGACAATAGAATGAGACAATAAACTAGAATGTGGTGAAGAACTGTAACTATGCTAAGTGATTGAAATACTAGTTAAATATGTGATCGACTTGGGTGAACATTGTCTAATTAATGTTGGATAAATACTGTCTAAGTTAAATATTGAACATTGTCTAGGATTTGATCACATATCTAGCTAACACTTCATATTTCCCCCAACTAGTACAATGGATCCAACCATGACATGTTACGATACAAGATACTCAAAGCATTATAAACAATAAACCTTGAACATTAAACATTGAACATTGAACATTGAACATTGAATATTGAAACATTAAAACATTATCTAAGTTAAACATTGTCTAAGTTAAACATTGAGAATACGAGGAACAATAAAACAATATATATAACATCCCATGACTGATCCATGTATATACTAGTCTGTGTACCAATATGTCAAGAGTAATGTAAAATATTTCTAAATACTTGTATTATAATAATTATCAAATAATAAAAACTATCAGAGAATGTACTCACCTACCGTCCAGAGCAATGAATGTCAAACTGTGTCCGAACTGGTGTCACACAGACCTATATATAAAATATTACATTAATACAAGATTTTGGAATGAAAATAAATTAAACTTGTCAATTCTAGGTCACAAAGTCATTTCTAAGTCAAACCGACTAATTCTAGGGTATATGAGTATATCTTTATGATACTAAGTCAATACACTATGAAACTAAGCTACACTAGCTAATCTAAGATACTATGAGATACACAAATGCCGTATCCTAAGATACACAAATGCCGTACATAAAAATAATAGTTTAGATATATATATATACAAGTCAATACACATAACATCTATAAGAAATCTATAAAAATATGATACCTTGGCCTTGCACCAATGCGTATCACACTACCTCACTCCTATCCCGATACTCAAACCCAATACCTTGATATTACCTTGGTATCCCAAGGTAATTCAAAACCTCATACATATAGTTAATACATATAAATAATCCTATATACCAAACTATATGATATCATCTACTAAGCACTATAATATATATCTCAATGTAATACTTAGATACTAATTATAATACAATATTAACTTACCAATACACATATCTATCTAACTATATATAATACTACATACTAGGATACATATCTAATTAACTACATAAACAAGTATGTGTATATATATATATATAACTAACTAA
Organism: Iris macrosiphon; assembly: GCA_036927795.1. Classification (NCBI taxonomy): domain Eukaryota; kingdom Viridiplantae; phylum Streptophyta; class Magnoliopsida; order Asparagales; family Iridaceae; genus Iris; species Iris macrosiphon. Next base: position 63,820,447 of record JAYESA010000016.1, read on the forward strand.
CTATTTATACTAACTATTAAACTATTTAATACTAACTAGCTAGACTAAACTAACTGTTACTAACTAGTATATTAACTAATTGACACTCTATTCTAACTAAACCAAACCATTACCCAAACTACTAACCACTAACCCACTGACTAACCAAATACCCAATTACCTCACTGAACCAAATACCTGAAACCTTTTGTATGCTGAATTCTGAGGTTGAATGTTGTATAGCTCATGTGCTATGCCTCGACTCGAATTTGCTGCTGAAAGCTCTACTGATATTGTGCTGAACTGAAAGCATTATGCTGCAGGGCCCCAATTTGTATATTGCCTCTCAATACAGTGCTTGAGCTGGTGTGCACTGATGAATGCATTAATGCACTGCTCCTCCTCCCCTTGTTGTTGATGACTGAAAGGTTGTTACTACTCTCCCTCTGTTTGCTGATACTGCACAGTGAGGTTGATGCACTCTGCTGCAAAGTTGGTTGTTATTCCCTGTTGCACTGTGATGATGTTCCTCAGTTGCTGGGTGAAGTACACTGTTATTTATAGTATATTCAGTGGATGACATTTGTTGAATGCTTAAGCTGATGTGCAGTGCTCACTGAGATTTGCAGTTTGCTGAATATCACTGTTGCTAAAGCTATTGCTCTTCTCCTTGTTGTGGACATTGAACTGCCCAGACTGCTATATTACACATTGCTGGAAGCAGCAACATGTTGTTGCAGATACGTCCCTTGCTGTTACTATAGCACTGCTACCTCTATAATGCTCTCTCTGTTGTCTCTCCAGTTGTATGTGTTCTGAACTGACTGCTTGGCTTGAGGTCGACATGTACAATATTTCAGTTATTTCTAAGGCACCAAGTGACTGCTTGTTGCTAATGCAGTTGATCACTGCATCCTCACTGAACTGCACGAGCTGCTCCTCGAGGTTGTTGTGCACGAGACTGGTACCCTGCACTAAACTGTGTAGTTGATGCACAAGCTCAATGCCTATGCCCTCTACTGCACCTTGCTCTTCAATTTCTGCTGTTGTAGTATTCAATGCCTCGAGCCAATACTGGTAGCTCTCTGCTGAAGTTATCCTACTACACAGTCAAGACTTGTTGCTCTCCCAGGGCTGTGCACGTGACTCCTCTCCCATGGCTATACACAACTGTTGAATGCTAATACTTCATTGTGCACTCCCTCTTACTGAAACTGCAGCTGACTTCACTAATACTGCACAGTGCTGATACATGAACTGTGTAATTGGCCACTGCATAGTATCTCCTTCTTGCTGCCATGGTGCACGAGCTTCCCTGCAGTTGGACCTTACCTTGCTATGCAGTGAGGATACTGCACATACCTGATACTTGCACTGTTGGATCGAGTTGTTGTGCATGAGAAACTATTTGCTGTGTAGTGTTGTGCTTACAGATAACCCCCTGCTGAAAGTGTGCAGTGTTATTGATGATGCACACTGCCTGCTGCTACCCCTTGCTGTTTGCTGATACTCTGTACTGTGTTGCACAGTGTGGCTCGAGTTGCTGCTGAACCGCATTGATCTACTGTACTGCAGTGCGGCTAGCTGCAACTGCTACTGTACGAGCTTCTGAATACTCCCAACAGTTGGCTGCACGAGCTTCCTCCAACTGCACTGTGCAGTTGCATAGTTTCCCTTTGCTGTGCAGATACTACACTGACTGCTATCTTGCCCGAGCACTGCCTCTCACACACACACGCACAAACACATAGCACTCACAGTGTTGTACACACAACTATATATAAACTGCTATATATATATATATGTAAATAGCCATATATATATATATATATATATATATATATATATATATATATATATATATATATATATATATATATATATATATATATATATATATATATATATATATGTGTGTGTGTGTGTGTATGTATATATATATATATATATATATATATATATATATATACATATATATATATATATATACATATATATATATATATATATATATATATATATATATATATATATATATATATATATATATAACACCTATACGTATATATGTACACTCACACACAACACACATACATATATATATACACACACACATACATACACACACACACACACACACAAGCACACATAGAAATGAGGACCATAAACCAAACACGTGGAGTGCACCGCACCCGTATCACTCATTCTATGATATGCTTACGATACGGCTCCAACACACAACCAAACGCATCCCGAAGGACACGAGCAAGTCCAACATACTAAATATGAATAATACGAACAATAATAATATCAACTACGTGTTCGTGTCAAGAAGTGATATGCACAAATCTTCGTGTCGGAGGAAAACCCCCAAAATCAACCAGTATTATCAAATTGACGAGATACGGCCTACACGTACCCAATTGTGGATACGACACTAGTTACAAATAATCAATCATATGTCATATTGATCTATTTGACCAAATGACAAATACCACATGTGCCAATCTCGGAATTCTCCTAAAATTGGCACCAAAACACACATAACTTCCATCATATGTCTCCTATGAACCTAAAACCAATTCCTATGGGTAGCCTATACATGTGGGTTGGTTTCTTATGGTTAAATCTTAGATTTAGAGTCTACTATAAGAGGAAAAACTAAAATGTACCTATTGGGAGATGGATTCCCAATAAAAATCCCCAAAATATGGAAATGTAGCTCCACTTTGTAGATCTTGGCCTCCTCCTTGTAGATCCTTGCTTCCTTCTTGTAGATCCTTGTTGTAGTAGCCTCAGTTTAATTTTAGGGAAGACATTTATGAAAAATTTGGTGAAGGAATGGAGGAATTTGGAAAGAGAGAAAATGTAGATCTAAAGGGAATAAAAATTATGAAGTGAATAATTTTCTCTCTCCTTCTTGCATGTGACCGGCCATATACCCCTCTCCATGCTATATGAAATGTCCAAAACATCCCTTGGGGCCTCTCATAAAGAAATTAATTAAGGAGAAAAGTTTCTAGTCTAATGGTTTCACTAATTAATCCATCCTCCTAATACATGGGCCTAATTCATGGGCTCAATCTAAACTAAACTAAAATGTCGGGTTCATGCACCTAATTAAATGTTTAGGTCCACTACACAAGTCTAAAATAATCTAGCATCTAACAATAATTAAATAATATAACAAATACTTAATTACGCATGCATAATATTTAAATATAATAAATCCTAAAATAAAAATACCCGTGTTAATTACCAAACTATTCTTAATTGAAAAAGTCAGGGTGACAATCCTACCCACCTTAGAAAATTTGTGTTCACGAAATTAAAAATGATCGTAACCCCCCTCTAGGTCAACCCCAGTCTAAACTAAAATATACATCATGCACTTTAAAAAAAATCACTAACTATGGTCTCTGTCCATCATAGTTTTGCAGTCTCCGACAGGGTATACTAACTACACAATAACACTCCAACAGTCTATAAGATACTAACTAAACACACAAACAACAGATGGAAAGGAAAGAAACAGAACAAAACAAACTAACTTATCACCTGAAGCATCGTCCTCTCCGATTGCCATTGCAAATGCCCCGCCCTACTGGGGTGGCTCTCTATACGGGTGCTGAGCAGTCTACAGTGCCACAGGTGGCCTAGATCCACCTCTCTGACCGCGATCTGGTCTATACGGGTTGTTGGAACATTCCTTCACTTGATGGTCAGGGGAACCACAATACAAGCATAGTTTGAGCCTCTTCCGACAGTTCTCCCAATCATGCCTATGCCTTCCACAATAGCCACAAGGAAAGGTCTATTAAATCTGCCTCTAAGGCTGCTGCGGTGCCTGATGTACTGGCTTCTCAAACTGTTGTATCTATTGAGCTGGTGCCCTAACTGGCACATGATACTGCTGATGTTGATATACTCTCGGCTGCTGAAAGTGGGTGCGCTTCGATAGGCCCGTACCACTACTCGCTCCTCCGGTGTCTCTTGGCCTCTTGGAGCCAAGCTCTAAATCATCCCCCGCCCGCTGTGCATGTCTCAGGATTTTCTCAAATGTAGCGGTACAGTCTCCATTAGTATGAGACTTAATCTCACTGTTCAGTCCCTTCCTGAACTTCCTAGCCCTGGCTCGAGGATTTTGTCCCTAAATAAATCATCCCAAATGGCAATACTCCGCTATATACCCGTCTATCATCAAGTTCCCTTGGATAAGATTCTGGAATTTACTCTCCAAAGTACTCTGAGCCACATCCTGGAAGAACTTCTCTTTGAAAAGCTCCTTGAAAGCTTCCCAAGTAAGTCCTAGCACTGATATCTTGGGTCTGTCTTGAACCATGTCAGTGCAATATCGAACATCATACTACCCGCTACCTATACCTGCAAGCTCTCAGGAATCTGCACTAATCGCAAGTCCCTCTTAATATCCTCTATCCAGTCGTCTGTGTACAAGATTCTTTCGGTGCCCAAAAAGTCCTTAGGCCCCATCCTCTTGAAGTCAATGATAGTCCCTGGCCTCGGTTGTTAGGGATTGGGCTGAGGCGGTATCGTCTGTAGCTGGAATAATGTGACTCTCTCAACTGCTACGAGCGCAATCGGGTGAGCATTCTCAATGCTCTGCCGCATAACCACTTATTGTCGCTGTTGTGCCTCCATCATCTGCTAAAGGAGCACGAATATCTGTGTCTGATCGACTGCGAGTGGGGCGGGTGGAAGATCCCCTGAAACTGTCGGCGCTGCCCTCCGCACCGGAGGTGGAGCACCTCCGAAAGCTGCTACAAAAACTCCCATCTGGATCGGTGAAGTTGACCTCCAGAATATAGCTGCTGGAACAGCATCTGATGGTACTGCCCTCATAGGCGATGAAATGCGATGAAATGACTTACCTCACTGATATTGCGCCTGGGCGCTGGGAACGTGTCTTCGGTGGCATCCTGATGACAAATCGAAACAAAAGAGATTAATTCGATACGAGATAAGATATTATCAAGGAAGGACAACAATATTCAAAGTATTCAGAAGGAATCAAAAGTAGCAATTCAAATCAGATTTGGAATTCCTAGTTGTGATTGAGTATCCCTCTCGCATCCTAGTGTCATATATCATATCCTATCGCAGGCTCGTAATAGTACAACTAAGTCATTGCACTACCACGATATCGCACTTTTGTGAAGCCTGACCTGCATGGGCCACCACTAAAAATGTGTCATGACCCGCACCCGGTATAGGGGCACGAGTACGTGGGTACGTCCAGCCTACGCCACAACATCGATGGTAGAACGCTGTCTTGGTCTTCTATACTATCTAATATCTCACACAATGTATATAAAATAATATCATGCCATCTCAACTCCAATTGATACTCAATCATATATAAAACTAAAGGAAGATATAAGCACGATATGGAATAAAAATATAAATCTCAATACATCACATGTCCAACTCAATATCTAAACACAAATAAGATCTCAAAATAATAATACAATCCACAATCTAAATAGAAACAACTACTACAAGGTAAAAAAAATCTAAATGGCCTCAGTATCTGGCACTACATCCTCAGGTGATACTCCATCTGTTGGTCCATAGTAAGTAGGACACATCCTCTCTAACCATTTATCTGAAAAATATATCCAGTCAGAATTGGAGCGAAGTACAATCCAATAGCAGTTTCAATTAATTGATAATAACTATAAACAGAAATAGAGAATATAATACAAGACGAGAATAATGAACAATATCAACTATGGTAGAAGAACAGGTAAACAAGAACAATATGGTATACACTAATCACGATGAACTAGAAAAGGATAATAGAATGAGACAATAAACTAGAATGTGGTGAAGAACTGTAACTATGCTAAGTGATTGAAATACTAGTTAGATATGTGATCGGCTTGGGTGAACATTGTCTAATTAACGTTGGATAAACATTGTCTAAGTTAAACATTGAACATTGCTAGAATTTGATCACATATCTAGCTAACACTTCCCCTTTCCTCCGACTAGTACAATGGATCCAACCATGACACGTTGTGATGCAAGATACTCAAGGCTTTGTAAACAATAAACCTTGAACATTAAACATTGAACATTGAACATTGAAATATTGAAACATTAAAACATTGTCTAAGTTAAACATTAAGAACACAAGGAACAATGAAACATTATATATAACATCCCATGACTGATCCATCTGTATACTAGTCCGTGTACCAATGTTAAGAGTCATATAAAACATTTCTAAATACTTGCATTATATTAATTATTAAATAATAAAAACTATCAGAGAATTTACTCGCTTGCCGTCCAGAGCAATGAATGTCAAACTGTGTCCGAACTGGTGTCACACAGACCTATATATGGAATATTATATTAATACAAGATTTTGGAATAAAAATAACTTAAACTAGTCAATTATAGGTCACAAAGTCATTTCTAAGTCAAATCGACTAATTCTAGGGTGTATGAGTCTATCTCTAGGATACTAAGTCAATACACTATGAAACTAAGCTACACTTGCAAATCTAAGATACTATGAGATACACAAATGTCGTATCCTAAGATATGCAAGTTTTAATATATGAAAATAATAGTTTAATATATACAAGTCAATACACATAGCATCTATAACAAATCAATAAAAATATTATACCTTGGCCTTGCACCAATGCGTATCACACTACCTCACTCCAATCCCGATACTCAAACCCAATACCTTGATATTACCTTGGTATCCCAAGGTAATTCAAAACCTCATACATATAGTTAATACATATAAATAATCCCATATACCAAACTATATGCTATCATCTACTAAGCACTATAATATATATCAATGTAATACTTAGATACTAATTACAATACAATATTAACTTACCAATACACATATCTATCTAACTATATATAATACTACATACTAGGATACATATCTAACTAACTACATAAACAAGTATATATATAACTAACTAACTATTTATACTAACTATTAAACTATTTAATACTAACTAGCTAGACTAAACTAACTGTTACTAACTAGTGTATTAACTAACTGACACTCAATTCTAACTAAACCAAACCATTACCCAAACCACTAGCCACTAACCCCCTGACTAACCAAATACCCAATTACCTCACTGAACCAAATACCTGAAACTTCCTGTATGCTGAATGCTGAGGTTGAATGTTGTGTAGCTCATGTGGTATGCCTCGACTCGAATTTGTTGCTGAAAGCTCTGCTGATACTATGCTGAACTGAAAGCACTGTGCTGCAGGGCCTTAATTTGCACACTGGCTCTCAATGTAGTGCTTCAGCTGGTGTGCACTGATGAATGCATTGATGCACTGCTCCTCCTTCCCTTGTTGTTGATGACTGAAAGGTTGTTACTGCTCTCCCTCTATTTACTGATACTGTACAGTGAGGTTGATGTACTCTGCTGCTCAGTGCATTGCTGCACAGTTGGTTATTATTCCATGTTGCACTGTGATATTGTTCCTCGGTTGCTGGGTAAGGTACACTACTATTTCTAGTACATTCAGTGGATGGCATTTGTTGAATGCATAAGCTGATGTGCAGTGCTGTCACGCCCCAGTCCCAAAAATACGTAGGACTAGGACACGTGAGCATGCCAGCCGTATGGATATGGCAACTCCAATATATGGAAACCAAACCTATACGTACGCTGTAATATGAATATAAAATCCACAAGTGGTATAAACATATGTCACAAGTCACAGGGTGTAATCTAAATCTCATCCACAGAAAATTAATATAAATGAATAACCAACATCTATATAACTAGATCTCAACATAAGTATCTAAGGATGATAGTTGGATGGTAACAAATCCACTACCAACTCGAATATAAGAGCAAATACAAAATAAGTACAACACAATCAAACCCAATATAAGTATACCAGCTATCGATCATGGCTCGAAGAGAAGACATCCACGAAGCATATACAACCATCCAAATATGCGCTCCTGCAAATACTCAAGAACAGATACACCTGGCAGCGGACCAGGTCCTCAGAGGGACGTAACAAGATACAGAAAAGTGAGCCAACTTGAATACAGTAAACATGCATATTATTTGAAAATAAATAAGTACGCTGTACAAGACATCTATATGAATGCAAATGAGGACAACTTTTTAACGTATGGGCAAGGGTAGGCTACTCGATCTAATCCTCACAACTCACACACCCGTCTAGAACATCATCAGCCGACATACCGCGGGGGTAGCGACCCTCGTGACTCCATCAATCGACATACCGTGGGGGTAGCGACCATCGGACACGACCACCATAGTGCGTGCTAATGACTACGGTGTTACCAAAGTGGTTAAAGCCCATACGCCTAATGATTGTCCTCGATGATACTAAGTGTCAAGTGTGTGTCAACATATCTAATATATAGTAATGACTGAAAGAACTACACATGCAATGAATAAACAGAAATGAAATAAATATACAGAAATATACTAAGCATGCAAAATACTATAAACAACTTGGCAGGGTATCTTGCCTGGTCTGAAAAGGATGAAGTCCCAACTCAAGGCGTCGTCCGATCTACCCGTCACATAAATTAAACAAGTTAGGTTACAAAAGTGGATAAATAGGTTCCTCCATTTAATCTATTTTAATTCTGAATAAAATAACCTAAAATAGTATTTTAATCTTATTATAATCTAATTTTATTGTTAAATCCTAATTTTGTCCAAAGAACTGAATTTTATCAACTCGAGACTCATGGCACGCAAATCGAGGCGATCTGTTGACCGAAAAGTCAACCGACACAAACTCAACTTTCATGCATGATTTCCTGTAGATTTCAGTGCCAAAAATATGCTGAAATTTATGGCTCGTCCGAATTCAAATTCGTTTGGGAATTATGGCACATACAAATTTTGTATTGTGCACCGATGGTTAAATTCTAACCTAAAAGTTCTACAGAATTAACAGTATGTAAATACTTGGAATTAAATATGGGAAAAATATATATCGATGATCTTGACATTAGCTTTTCAAAACTTTAAACGGTTCATGATTTTGATTCCGGGTTCTCCCGAAATTGCGAAAATATCGAAACACGTCTATTTTCGGACATGCTGTGCTCTACGAATTTTCCAGAATTTAATACTAATAATTTCGAAAAAAATTAATATAATCAGAAAGCTAACCTCAATATCTTTCTAAAGCAAAAAACTAGACCTCGTTTAGAGTCCGGAGCTATGCGCAATGGCTTTTGGAAGATGAAGGAACCCTAGATGGCAATTCTCCAAAATCTCTCTCTCTAAAATAATAGAATAATTAGGGTTATCATATTATATATATATAGAGATGTACCTGCGGCTGAATGGATATCTATAGGCTGACACGTGTCAGAATCTGATTGGATGGTTTTATTTATATTATTTATTTTTGATTTGCCTTTATCAAAATATTATTTAAGTCGTTTTAAATCTAAATAACTCCAAATAAATAATAAAAATAATCATAAAAATCTGGAAAAATTACAGAAAATATATTTTGAATTCAGAAACCCTAGAAAAATACTTGGGATAATTTTATGTTCATAGGTTTTCTACTATAATTAGGAGAAGCTCTAAACATTAGTTTTACCCATATAACTAAAAATAAATACTAAAATTATTCCAAAAATTCTGAAATAATTTTAGAAAATATATAATAATATTATAAATCCTAGAAAATAATGTGGGTCTATTCTATATTCCTGGGATTGCACAATAAATTCTACAAGTCCTAAAAATTAGTTATTAGCCTAATTACTCCCAATAAATACTAAAAATACTCAGAAAATTTCCAAACAATTCTAGAAAATATATGTGACTATTTAGAACCTAAAATAAAATTTTGGAATATTTTTAGTTAAGTTTGAACATAAAATAAATTCTTCAAAGTCCTAAAAAATTAGTGTTACTAGTTTTTAATTAACTAAAAATTATGAAAAAAATTCCAATAATCTAAAATAGCCTAAAAATAATTCTAAATAAATATTTATATAAGTAAATATACTAAAAAATTATTTTCTAATTAACTAATAGAATACTCTAAATAAATTCAACATCTATAATAAATATAATAATATAAAATATACACAAAATACCTATTTTGGGTGAGAGAGTTTACAAGTGCTCACTGAGATTTGCAGTTTGCTGAATTTCACTGTTGCTAAAGCTATTGCTCTTCTCCTTGTTGTGCACATTGAACTGCCCAGGCTGCTGCATTGCATATTGCTGGAAGTAGCAACATGTTGTTGTAGATATGTCCCTTGCTGTTACAGCAGCACTGCTATCTCTTCAATGCCCTCTCTGCTGTCTCTCCAGTTGTATGTGTTCTAAACTGACTGCTTGGCTTGAGGTCGACTTGTACAATATTTCAGTTATTTTTGAGGTACCAACTGGCTGCTTGTTGCTAATGCAGTTGATCACGGCATCCTCACTAAACTGTACGAGCTGTATCTTCTCGAGGTTGCTATGCACTAGACAGATACTCTGTACTGAACTGTGCATTTGATGCATAAGCTCAATGCCTATGCCCTCTGTTGCACCTTGCTCTTCAATTTCTGTTGTTGCAGTGTTCAATGCCTCGAGCCCATACTGGTAGCTCTTTGCTGAAGTTATCCTACTGCACATTCAAAACTTGCTGCTCTCCCATGGCTGTGCACTTGACTGCTCTCCCATGGTTGTGCACAACTGTTGAATGCTGATACTGCATTGTGCACTCCCTCTTACTGAAACTACAGCTGACTTCACTGATACTACACAGTGCTGATACGTGAACTGTGCAGTTGGCCACTGCACATTATCTCCTTCTTGCTACCACGGTGCACAAGCTTCCCTGCAGTTGGACCTCACCTTGATGTGCAGTGAGTATACTGCACATAGCTGATACTTGCACTATTGGATCGAGTTGTTGTGCATTAGAAACTATTTGTTGTGCAGTGTTGTGCTTACAGATAACCCCCTGCTGAAACTGTGCAGTGCTATCGATGATGCACACTACCTGCTGCTACCCCTCGTTGTGTGCTGATACTCTCCACTGTGCTGCACAGTGTGGCTCGAGTTGCTGCTGAACCTTATCGATCTGCTGCACTGCAGTGCAGCTAGCTGCAACTGCTACTGCACGAGCTTCTGAATACTCTCTGCAGTTGGCTGCACTAGCTTTCTCCAACTGCACTGTGCAGTTGCACAGTTTCCCATTGTTGTGCAGATACTACACTGACTGCTTTCTTGCCCGAGCACTGCCTCTCATACACACACGCACAAACACATAGCACTCACAGTGTTGCACACACAACTATATATAAACTGCTATATATATGTATATATCCACACACACACACACACACACACACACACACACATATATATATATATATATATATATATATATATATATATATATATATATATATATATATATATATATATATACAATCACTCATCTACCTATAGATATAGATAGAAATACACTCACATATAAACACATAAATATATATATAACATACACATACACATATATACATCTAGTTATATATATACTCTATAGATATCCTCTATATACAAATATCATATAAACATACTCATATACATATCATATATATATATATATATATATATATATATATATATATATATATATATATATATATATATACACACACACACACACACACACACACACACACACACACACACACACAAGCACACATAGAAATGAGGACCATAAACCAAACACGTAGAGTGCACCTCACCAGTATCACACTCATTCTATGATACGCTTGCGATACGGCTCCAACACACAACCAAACTCATTTTGAATGACACGAGCAAGTCCAACATACTAAATATGAATAATACAAATAATAATAATACCAACTACGTGTCCGTGTCAAGAAGTGATATGCACAAATCTCCGTATCGGAGGAAAACCCCCAAAATCAACCTGTATTATCAAATTTACGAGATATAGCCTATACGTACCCAATTGTGGATATGACACTAATCAAAAACAATTAGTCATATGTCATATTGATCTATTTGACCAAATGACAAACACCACATGTGTCAATCTCGAAATTCCCCCAAAATTGGCACCAAAACGCATATAACTTCCACCATAGGTCTCCTATGAAGCTAAAACCAATTCCTATAGGTAGCCTATGCATGTGGGTTGGTTTTTCATGGTTAAATCTCAGATTTAGAGTTTACTAGAAGAGAAAAAACTGAAATATACCTATTGGGAGATGGATTCCCAATAAAAATCCCTAAATATGAAAATGTAGCTCCTCTTTGTAGATCTTGGCCTCTTCATTGTAGATCCTTGCTTCCTTCTTGTAGATCCTTATTGTAGTAGCCTCAATTGAAGTTTAGGAAAGAAATTGGTGAAGAAATGGAGGAATTTAGAAAGAGAAAAAAATGTAGATCTAAAGGGAATAGAAATTATGAAGTGAATAATTTTCTCTCTCCTCCTTGCATGTGGCCGGCCATATACCCCTCTCCATGTTATGTGAAATGTCCAAAACACCCCTTGGGACCTCTCATGAAGAGAATAATTAAGGAGAGAAGGTTCTAGTCTAATGGTTTTACTAATTAATCCATCCTCCTAATACATGGGCCTAATTCATGGGCTCAATCTAAAGTAAACTAAAATGTCGGGTTCATGCACCTAATTAAATGTTTAGGTCCACTACATAAGTCTACAATAATCTAGCATCTAATAATAATTAAATAATTCAACAAATACTTAATTATACATGCACAATATTTAAATATAATAAATCCTAAAATAAAATACCCGTGTCAATTACCAAACTATCCTTGATTGAAAAAGTGAGGGTAACACATACAACGGTCCGAACGCCAACCGACAGCATGCCGTTCCCGCTAGTATACAGAAGCGAGGCCATGCTCCTTCTTAAGGTCCAAATTCCCTCACTCCGGGTGGTTCTCTCCAACCAGTTAACCGCTGACGACAACCACCGCCAATGGCTACAAGAGTTAGAAGCACTCGATGAGAAGCGTCTCCTACCTCAACAGCGCATTGAGCTGTACCAAGCATGTCTTTTCAGAGCCTTCAACAAACGAGTCAAGGAAAGAACGTTCCAAGTAGGTGACATCGTCCTAACCATAAGAAGACCAATGGTTATGACCCACAAGACGACCAAAAAATTTTAACCAAAATGGGAGGGTCCGTTCATCGTGGAGTTTGTATTCTCTAATGGCGCCTACCGGCTCGTGAAACCTAATGACGACTTGCTAATGATGCCTATCAACGAAAAGTTTCTTAAAAATTACTATGTCTGAACTAGATTGGTACTCCCCTTATCCCCAGTCAGACAATTAATATATATAATATTTTCCCCCGTAGATGCCTACGCACAACACACACCATCTTTCCATAAAATCTTGGTAAAAGCCCTTGTCTGTATTTAGGAGTCCTAAATACGCAACAGACAATGGATCCTCAAAAGCTCTCCAGTGGAGCAATTCTTAGGTCTATCCTCACTTTCGGGTAGACCAAACATAATCAGTTTTCTTGGACATTAGTTCACGTCCACATCACTTCTGAACTATTGTCCTAACAGTTCTTTCCAGCTAGGTTTTCCATGCCCATATTACCTCTGAGTAAACCTCTCTATATGAGTATTGATTGTCACGTCCATAATACCTCTGATATCGGTCGCCATCTAATCTTATCACCCGTACTTAACTCTAAGTACGCCAGCGGTGTTAAGGCCATAAAATCTATCACGTCCATATCACCTCTGATAGGGCTTATTTCAAACCTATTGCGCGCACCCAAATGCATAAAAAGTAATACGTCCACCAAAGATCCTCCAATAGGATATCCTCAATAACTACGGTATCATACTACATCCATATTATTTCTAGTACAATATCCAAAGTTCTCACACATAACGACAATAAAAGTGAAGCTCCCTAGTATAATATCTAGTATCACATGAATTAGGGTTTGCATCAAGACGCTCATAGTTTGTATCATTGCTTCCAGGGCATCAAAGCATTGGCGGTCACTGGAGCTCCCTTCATGATTGTCTCCTGCCATATATACTGGCATTACTCGTGGAGAGGTAGATTTTGCCTCTGGTTCCCGAGTTGCACTGTCCCTAGAGAAGGCGGACATCATTGCATCATCTTTAGAATTAGGGGGATTGCCACCCCCAACTGCGTTAACTTGTCGAGGATGACTACCCCTAGGTACATTGTTGTTAGTTCCCTGAGAAATATTGTCTTCACGGAATAACGGGTTGGTGTGTAGCACCGAAAGATTGCTACCCCCGGCTTGCAAAGCTGCTTCAAGCCTCAGGGGAACACTGGTTTCTCCCAAGGAAGACCTTGATCTTAGACGGATGCCTTGGAATGCCCCCTTGGTAGGTATGGCTAGTCGGCCACCTCGTGGTGGGTTCCTCGATGCGCTGGTCGGGACTGGAGGGTTGGACGAACTTGCTTTCGAGTTCTTATTTATGGACGAAGACTTCTAGGTCGAGCAGCATGAGACAAAAGGCAACTCCTCCTCCTTTACGAGTTCTTTAGGTTGCCCCTATTCTTTGAGACATTGTCGGATTGGTATAATTAATTGCAGTCGCTGGAATACGGACTGCCTAGCTAGAGGAGCTGCTACTTCGGCACAACAATAGTTGATGATAATACTAGCACATTGCTGCCCTAGAGGGGACACTTCATGTGTAGTAGTCATTTATCTTATCTTACGTTTTTGGTTTATCATGTCACACAAATCTGATGGGAGAAATTTTACCTTTACACCCATTTCATGCGCATGGCCAGACCGTACGCATGGGTATGTAGGTAGAGTTTTTGCTTTCTGACTCAGTTCATGCGCAGAGGCTGCACCCAGGTTGTTCATGGAAGATTTTTGAAACAGAACCACTTTATGCGCACCAAGCAGGCTAGGCACTTGGGTTAATTTGGTATAACTTTCCATCAACAACATGCATAATAGTTAATGGCGCATGTTGTCGGTTAGTCTTTTGAGCAGTTGCTTGAGCGCGTATGGCTTGCACTGCCCTCGACTTCTTTGAACTAGCACACATTAGTGCATACTACAAATAGTCCAAGTTGTCCCTATCTCCAGGGAGTTGGCGCATGGGGTTGGTGTCGCAAGGAAATCTAGTCAAAGACAGATTCCTTCTTTCTGTCTTTGGCACATGTAGGGGCTCTCATGCGTCTGGAATTTGGTACGACACGCTTCTTTTTCTGCACTCTCTGCTGCGAGTGTATGGTCTGAGAATTAGCACTATTCTTCTTAAAAGTGTCCTGGCGAAGGCGCATAGGTTCAGAAAAGGCCTTGACACCTAGGATGCTGACATCGTAATATTTTCCTATGTCAGAACCTGAGTGCCAAGAATTCTTCTCCTACGAGCAGCTACGAGAGCAGAGATAGGAACAGGTATATGATGCATGTCTTCGGTGACCAAAACGGAAAGCGCATCCTCCGCGGTCCTTGGGTGCAATCTGTCGGTGGCCGAACACCAGAAACCAGGCGGAGAGCTCCAGAACCTTGCTATTCCGGAGTGGAAATGGGATCATATAACGATGGATTTTATTGTTGGCTTGCCAAGGATGCAACGGGGACATGATGCAGTCTGGGTTATCGTCGATCGACTCACCAAGTAAGCTCACTTTCTGCCTATCAAATCTACTTGGAGTGCCGACCGTCTGGCTCAGATATATCTCAACGAAATTGTTTGGCTCCACGGCATGCCCGTATCTATAGTCTCCGATCGAGATGATCGATTCATATCGCATTTCTGGGGAAGCCTGCAGTCAGCAATGGGGACAAAGTTGAAGTTCAGCTCCGCCTACCATCCACAGACCGATGGCCAAACAGAACGTGTCAACCAGATCCTCGAATACATGCTACGACTCTGTGCCTTGGACTTGAAGACTAGTTAGGACCTGCATTTACCGTTAGCCGAATTTGCTTACAATAATAGTTATCAATCAAGCATTCAAATGGCGCCGTATGAGGCATTATACGGGCGGAAGTGTCGATCTCCGATATGTTGGGACGAAGTTGGTGAACGGCAGATACTTGGCCCTGAGCTCGTGGAGCAGACTGTCCAAAAAGTTCAATTAATTCGGAAAAGATTAAAGGTAGCTCAAAGCCGTCAAAAGAGCTATGCAGATATACATCGAAGACCACTAGAGTTCCTAGTAGGCGACCGGGTATTCCTCAAGGTCTCGCCCATGCGAGGAGTTAGCAGGTTCGGAGCAAAGGGAAAGCTAAGTCCAAGATTTGTCGGTCCGTTCGAAATACTAAAGCGGGTTGCCTCAGTTGCTTATCAGATTGCACTACCACCATCCCTATCCGACGTACATGATATATTCCATGTTTCTCAACTTAGGAAATATGTGTACGATCCAAGCCACATGGTAGACCTTGAACAACTGAACCTCCAGGCTAACTTGACGTATGTTGAACAACCTGTGCAAATTTTGGAAAAGAAAAGCTGCTTCGGACCCGTTCGGTTCCTCTAGTGCGCGTGCTTTGGCGGAATCACTCTGTCGAAGAATCTACTTGGGAGCTTGAATCAGAGATGAGGGAAAGGTTCCCCTTATTATTTCCTAGTGGTAGGTTCTATTCCTTAAGTTTCGGAACGAAACTTCCAATTAGTTGGGTAGGATGTGCTGCCCCGTTCCCCCTATTCGGGGAGCGCGGCTAAGAAATACAAGACGGTATCGTTCGATCGGGATAGATTGAAATAAGAACCCATCCTCTTTATGGATTTGCTTCTTTGGAATCGATTCCCATATTCAGTGGACCGTGCCCCCGGGATCGACTTAGCGGCAGAGTCAGGAGGGACCTCTCCGCTACATCTTTTGTTGCCTAGTTTTCGCTGTCGCTTGTTGCTTTCGTGCTTTGGGTTGGTTTTCGGATTTGCTTGAGATTTCTTGAACGGTTTCGATGGATTTCATTGTTTTCGTTCTTTGAACTGCACTTCAATTTCGATAATGGAAAGAGTGAAAGAGGTATTGATCAGTTGTTCGTGGCAATGCAGGTGATCCAGCAGTAGGCACCGCTCGAACGGACTCCTAAGGCACTTCTTTCCTTCTTTCTTCCAACTACTAAGTGAGTGGCTACCATCCCGATTAGCTAGCCCTTCTTGCTAGTCTTCACATCTGAATCTTATATTCGTGCTTGCCCCGATCAGACGATACCAAGTAATAACTAAAAGATATCAAGATAATAAGGGAATAGACTTGGATCAATATGCTTGTCAATGAAACTTGTGATCGTGTTACTTACTTACATGCTTGCTCGTTTGAATTGTTCATCATATGCATAAATACAAGTTAGAACGCTTACTTCTTCTATAAACATGCTATATGTTGAACACTCTTTGCCATGCAACGACTGATCAGGGAGACTAAGCAAAATAAACCATACAATGCTACATATCTCCTGATTTCATGCCTCAGTTACATAAATGGTAAACTTAACACAAACGCCGTTGATCACGGACAACTTGTGCACAAGGCCTTCGGGTTCCTGCGGACGGTTGCTGGGGCACTGGCACCGATCCGATCCGGACGAAACTTCATGATAGTCTCATGTCCCAGGCAGGATTATACAGCGCCTCCATTACTTCGTTGCATACCATCCTCGCCCATAGACTATAACGTCCATTATGGCATCAAGCCAGTGATCCCCTCGTATATTTAAACCTGTTGCAACTAACTTGTGTCTTCTTGGCAGGGAAGGCAGGATAAGTATTGTACAGGTGGTTTAGACGGACAGGTAAAAGCCTCTGAGCGGTGGCAGGTTATTCCACTGATTTCTATATCTATTGCTTGCTTTAAAATAAACTAAGGCAAGATAGAAAGACCACAATAAATATGC
The DNA here is from genome assembly GCA_036927795.1 of Iris macrosiphon. NCBI lineage: Eukaryota > Viridiplantae > Streptophyta > Magnoliopsida > Asparagales > Iridaceae > Iris > Iris macrosiphon. Next base: position 63,838,339 of record JAYESA010000016.1, read on the forward strand.
ATGCTTCATTAAAATAATGTGTTGATTGGTATAGTTGGGTTAGCTTGCCTTCACCAGTATGTTTTGATGTACTGACCCTCGTTGAAATAGGTTCCTCGCGCTAAGGAGAACCAAGCGAGAAGCAGAAGACAAACCCCCAATCCAGTCCAGCTGTAGGCACGCCTTGACCGTGCCACCTTTTGAAGTATTTTGAAGAAGAAGCTAGCCACCAAGCAAATATGCAGCTTCGTGGCAAGGCCGTCGTTCCAACCGGAGGTCTTATATTTTGAGTTGTAGTAAAGGATGTAATGTACAGGACTGCTATCTCATTTTGTGTCAACACTTTTGTAAGCCCATGGAGGCAAATCCTTCTGACTCAGTTCAAGGAGTTTGTAATAGATGTTCATATTATCAATAAAAGAGAACTTTTTCATGCTTCAAATCTGTGTTCATTTAATCTGCATACTCTGAATATGTGCTCGCTATGCAAAAATAAAATACTTTGCCTTGTGCGATGCGCAACCTAGGCCCACACGGCGGTCACGCCCGGGGGACGACTATCGATTCCACGGAATTAGGGCGTGACATATATCTTATGCGGCTAGCTCGTTTACGCCTGGACACTCTACCGCATAGCTATATTTGTCGTATGCTCTCAAGGTCACTACTTGTGCCGCATAGACGAGGATTTTACTGCCTTTAGGCTGTATGCGTCCTAAGCTCTATTCCGTATGGTGTTTGATTACTTTCTGAAGGACCGTAAGACAACTCTAGAGGGAGGGTGAATAGAGTGCAGCAGAATAATCTATCCAATTTAATATTATCAAAATGAAGGCAGTTGCTAACTAACAGTGTATATAGAGACAATAAAATAAAACAGTAAAGTAGAGAAAGAAAGCAAACACAAACACCAAGATGTATACTGGTTTTCCTCTGAGAGGACTAGTCCAGTCCCGAGAACTCAAGCTCAGAGTTTTAACCACTATAATCACCAATAGTGAATCACAAGCTTTGATCTGAAGGCTTGCCACTTTTTTACACCACGAGGTTTGATCTAAAGTCTCGCAACTTTACAGCTTAGAGAGAGAGAGAGAGAGAGTAACTGATGGAACAAAGTTTTTTACAACTCTGAAGACTTCTAGACCAAGATTGCACTTGGCACTAGGAAGGCTAGGGAGTTGCTCTTTGAGATAGAAAAGTTAAGGCTTTAGAGGTTTGCTCACAATAGGATAGAAGACTAAAGAATGGTTGAGTGAGTAAGAATAAAGAATTCCAATCATATTTATAGGGTGTAGGAAAACAAAATTCGGCCAGAATTCGGATGGGATTTAATTTAAATTTTGAACCGTTGGGCCAAGAAATCAAGAGCTTATTGAACTGGTTGATTTTATACCAAAAGGGTAATTGAGTTTGGTCCGAGTTTGGCACGAGTTCGGCTCGAGTTCGGTCTCTTAGTAAGGTAGACTTTGTAAATGAATGTGGCTTGATTTGGTGGATAGGTTCTTTGGTTCATTTGAGTGGACTAGGTATATGGGTATAGGTATTTAGTATTTGTCAGTGCGACTCAGCTTACATCAGTTCTAGACTCAATTAAATAAAAGTTTACATTTGAATAGACGTAATACAGATGACATGTAATAGCAGTGTCGAGGCTTCATATCGCGACATATTAATGCATGGTTTAGTTAACTATCAAAATCAAGTTGACTGAGACCAGATGGGCCAACAATCTCCCATATTTTGATAATTGACAAACTATGAATGATACTACAAGTCTTTGATATGCAAGGCTCCTCCGTAACTGTGGAGCAGTTGATATGCTGAAGACAACGTCTGTCAAGTATCATCTTGTATGCTAGTATCATGTATGCTAGTATCATGTATACTAGTATCATGTATGTCTTTCTCCCCCGTTGTCATTTGATCGAAATGACATGCTCCCCCAATCGGTGAGATGACAAGAAAAATAAGAGAGTAAAGTGTATACATGATAATATATAATGACAAAAGAAAAATTGCATTAAACTTTTATTCATTTGAAAAGAAAACATACAAAAGCAGATGTGTAGTGGAAACATCATAGTAGAGCATCTAAAAGTAAACTTTTTAAACATTTAAATCCATTGAGTAACTAGTTGTCATGTTCTTCATCTTCATCATCAGGTTCAACTATTCTGTTTGGATCAAAGAAGGCATCAGCTGGATCCAAATATCGCTGAACATAGGGATGATCAATACGAAATCCTTGTTAATTTGGATTCTGGAGAATCAAAAAAGGTCCGGATGGGTTCTTTGATAGGGTATACTGGATGTCTATCAAAGTATTGCCAAGAGTCTGAGTCTGAAGAGTTTGGCGATGATCAGTAGCACGATTGCGTATATCTTAATTGTGGAAGCGATCATGCAACAGATTGAAAATAGACTCTCAGGTTTGCGGTTGTTCACCAACAGGAGGGACAAAATCAACAGGATGAGTGTTGGAGTTTGATGATGAGTTATAAGGTAGAAGCATAGTTGGCTCAATTCTTCGAATTCTATTGAGATATAAAGGTTCCTCAAGATTTGGACAAGTATCCAAAAGAATGTCAAAATAGCTAAAAATGGTTGGCAAGTACATGGCGTATAGTAGTGGACGCCCTTACTTGCGACATTGAACCATTTGAGATAAGATAGTCTGGGAAATATTAAAGGTAGTGCTGAAATAAAAGTGATATAAAGCTGATATTTCTAGATAAGAGATCTCATCAAATTAAGTCTTCTTAGGTAGAAAAGTTAAAAAGATAATACGATGCATTTCAAAGAAGTGACCATTCAAATATCTAGCATAAAATTTTCCACGTGGACATTCAAGAGGGTGAAAAAGGATATTTTTGAAAGAATCTAGAGTTAAGCCATGGTCGAATTGAACTTGCATGATGTTGACTAAGGTTTGTCCATCAACGGGAATGCGTAGGATTTTACCAAGTCATTCACATTGAATTCAATTGGAATGCTACGAACTTTAGATAAAATAGTGTCATGTTCATATGTTAAGTTACAATAGAACATTTGAATAGCATTGGTGTAAATGTTTGTACGGGTCATAATAAATTCTTCAAGTTAAAGTTTTTGAAGAATAAGTAGATAGTCGTTGTGTTTGGAAAAAAATAATAGGATAGACAAAACAGATGTGTCTCTTAGAGAAGTCATTAAACCAATCATTTGAAATTTTGAGGCTTCGAAAGATGAAACTGTCAAATTCTTCTATGTTTGGCATAATAGAACAGAAAAGAGAGTCGAAAAAGGAATCTATTTTCCTTTTAGGGGCCATTGGGAGAGGATATAGGAGGAAAAGCTAAGATTATTTATGGAGGAGGGATAATTTTCGTTGGTCTGAATGAATGAGTAACGAAAAGATCTATAAATAGAGTAGCATAAACCTAAATTAGGAAAAAGATTAATGACATAGTATATTCTGGAATTAAACTAACCGAGTTCAGTTCGAGCTCGGCCCGAGTTCGGTCCGAATTCTGTTGACATTTATTTTCAGAATCTCAATGTAACTTTAATCGATATTATGCCTTTCTTGACTTGATATAAATACAGAATAATAAGTGCTGAACTTAAATTATACATTTTCAAGAGTTTAAATCATCTCGGAGTAGCTGTAGGGGCCGAATCCCAACTAGCGGTGGTCCGAAGAGACATAAATATTATGTCACTTAAGGTTATTTACACATTTTTGACAGAAGGACCCTTTCGGCTTGTATCCAAAAAATTTAAAACTTTTGAAAAGTGTGACAAAAAATTTGTTAAGCATCTTATGATTCTTATATTTTATCAGAATACAAAAGACCTAATTCTCGATGGATAAAGTTGAATCGATCTTCATCTAAAGGTTTAGTAAAGATGTTTGTTAATTGATGTTTTGTGTCCACATACTCTAAACAAATATCCCCGTATAATTGATGATCCCTTAGAAAATGATGTCGGATTTCTATGTGCTTAGTGCGTGAGTGGCATAATGGATTTTTGGTAAGATTAATGGTGCTAGTGTTATCACAGAAAATATAAATATTCTTATAGTGCAGATTGAAGTCTTCTAGGGTTTGCTTCATCCATAAAATTTAAGCACAACAACGTCCTGCGATGATATACTCTGCCTCAGTTATTGATAATGCAATAGAATTTTGTTTCTTGCTAAACCAGAAGACTAGAGACTTTTTTAGGAAATGACAGGTGCCACTGGCGCTCTTTCAATCGACATTGCATCCAGCAAAATCAGCATCCTAGTAACCAGCAAGGTCAAAGGACGTGGTTTTGGGATATCATAAGCCTGCCGACAACGTCCCTTTAAGGTATCTAAAGATAAGTTTAACTGCGCACAAATGTGATTCCTTAGGATTAGCCTGATATCTAGCACAAAGATATACCATAAACATAATGTCTAGGTGACTAGCAGTTAGATATAACAAACTATCAATCATACCTCGATACATACGTATGTCTGTTGGTTTACTGCTATCATCAAGTTCAAGCTTAGTGGATATTGCCATTGGATTTCCGATAGGCTTTGCATTGTCCATGTCGAACTTTCTGAGCAAATCCTTCATGTACTTAGCTTGATGGATAAAAGTTCTTTGTGAATCTTGTTTGATTTGCAATCCTAGGAAGAAAGTCAGTTATCCCATCATGCTCATCTCAAATTTACTCTGCATACACTTAGCAAACTCGTCACATAGTATCTCATTAGTAGATCCAAATATGATATCATTAATATATATTTGCACTAATAACAAAGAATCAGCAGATGATTTTATAAAAATAGTAGTATCAATTTTTTCCTTTTGAAAAAATATTTCTAAGTAAAAAGAGACTAAGACATTCATACCAAGCACGATGGGTTTATTTGAGTCCGTATAAAGCCTTTCGTAACTTAAATACGTGTCCAGGGTGTTTGAAATCTTCAAAATTAGGGGGTTCTTTGACAAAAATATCTTTTTTGATAACTCCATTTAGAAAAGCACTTTTAACATCCATTTGAAAAAGTTTGAAGTTATAAAAACTAGCAAAAGCGCAAAACATTCAGATAGATTCAAGTCTAGCAACATAAGCATAAGTCACATCGTAGTCAATACCTTTCTCTTGGTTATATCATTGAGCTACGAGACATGCTTTGTTACGTGTAACTGAACCATCCTCATTTAATTTATTTCGAAAAATCCATTTAGTACCAATGATCGGATAATCATTAGGTTTAGGAACAAGTTCCCAAACTTGATTGCATTTAAATTGGTTGAGTTCCTCTTTGTCATGCCCCAGTCCCAAAATACGTAGGACTAGGAATACGTAAGCATGTCAGCCGCATGAATAAGGCACTCCAATATATGAAAACCATAACACATGCGTACGCTGTATTATGAATAATAATTCACAAGTGGTATAAATATATGTCATAAGTCACAGGACATAATCTAAATCTTATCCACAGAATCAAATATAAATAAATAACTAATAACTATGTAACTAAATCTCAATATGAAGTATCAAAGGATGATAGTCGGGTGAAAACAAATCTACTGCCAAACTAGAATATAAAATAAACAAAATAAGTACATCACTAATAATCACGAGGCTCGAAGAGAAGACCTCCTCGAAATATAAGTAGCAAGTCCGGATCTGTGCATCCTGCGAATACTCATGAACATCTACACCTGGAAAGGGACCATGTCCTTAGAGGGACATAACAAGATATATAGAAGTATGCTAATAAAGTACTAAAAATAAACATCCAAGGGTCGCCTAACCATCTATGTGAAGGCAGTTTGAGAACAACTTTCCAACACGTGGGCTATCTGGCTAAAATGGGATTGGGATGATTCTTTCGGAGATTCAGGGGCCTACAAAGTATGTCGTCTTTTGAACGGCAGAGGCCGCCTGATAATATATAATATATAGTGGTCATCATGACCGTGTATCTCCGGCAGAGCGTACGGGTTACACAAAGAAAGTGCAAAGGAGCCCAAACGCCTTACTTGTTGTTCTCTCCATCCCATGCTCTAAGCATGTCATATCCATGACACGATAATACCTCTAATAACTGCCAAGTCTTCTAGTATGCAAAGTTTCTATTGGTAGTTATTCCCTATCGCACGTTCCATACGTACATGAGGCCAAACCCGGCATGCAAGTTCGTGATCTATATGAGACTCACACTCGTGTAACAACTGTGTCACGGCCAATGAGACTTAAGAATGCCTCATGATAATGGGGTGGTCTCATAAACTATGTCAACATGCATATACATAATAAAAATAGAATACGACGCCACCGTCGTTGCACCCAAGTTTTCTTGGACGCGTAGTTTATATAACAGTTAAAATATATGAACTAAATAAACAGAAATAAGATGCATGCAACATATGGAATATGAATTACAGTACAATAGCAAGGTATACTTACCTGGCAAGAAGCTGCGTAGTACAAATAACCTGCTCCAGAAGTCTCGTAGAACAATCTAATGGTCCTATATACATATAATATAATACAATACCACATCAGCCATTACACTAGCACATACACAACCATAATTACACTGGACTCAGAGGGTACGTTAGGGGTGACACTTGTCAACTAACAGGGTCAAATGCGCATCTAATTACACGGGTGTCCTATATTGAATGCTGTATCAAAAATCAGACAGTCCACTAACATGTGTCTAAGCCAGTATGTTAATGTACACAAGGCAGTCAACTTACAAGTTCTTAGGGTCACTTGGTCAAACATAAATATGGGATATCCATAATTATCCTAAGGTCGTATAGCAAATAAACACATTAGTCATAATTAGGTTTAGCATTATCATTACATATATATATATATATCCATATATTTATATATATATATAACAATATAATTATATTACTCATACGCGTACGTATATGCATACGAGTTTGGGTTCACCAATACGGTCTGAAATCAACCAACTGACTGAACCAATATGCTAACCTAGATGTTATTCACACAAGCCCACATAAAATGAAAGAAGAGGAACAGGTTCGAACCTCGGGGTTAGCGTGCACGGGCACGAGGATCGGGGGTGACTGTTGTAGGTCGTCTTCGGCGAGGGTGACGGGTCCACGATGAATACGATGATGTCGATGTTGATGATGATGATGAGGGTAATGATGATGGTGATGATTATTGGTGATGATGATGATTAAGGTGATGATGATGGGGATGATGATTGGTGATAATGATGATGATGATTAAGGTGATGATTATGTTGATGAAGGACAGGGATGATGAAGAGGATGACCGGGATAGCCGGAGGAGCTCAGAAGAGGATGAGGACAGAGAAGAGGGGGAGAACGATGGGTCGGGGTGGTTGGAAGAGGAGGAACAAGAAGAGGGTGGTGGTGGCTGACAAGTCTCAGGCGGAGTCGGGATCCGGCGAGTCGAGGTGAGCTGGTCGGAGGAAGGTCGTGTGATGGAGAAGAATAGGGAGGAGGACGGTGGTGCTGTCGAGGAGGAGGAGGCGAGGTCGATGAGGTGGATAGGTGGACTGGCTCGGGTCGGGGAGGCTACTCAAGCGGTTGCAGAGGCGGAGGGGATGTCGAGGGAGTCGTCGATGGTGGAGTCGGGCCGGGGGTGCTGGGTGCTCGTCGAGCTGGTCGACGGAGGACGGTTAGCAGCGGCTCAGGCGGTTGAAGTGCAGGCGGGCTTCCTGTGATCTCTGGCGAGGTGAGTCATCGTTTCAGCAGGGTGGTGTCGTAGGGAAGTCGGCAGGCGGCTGCGGCTTGGTGCAGCGGTTCACCGGGGTGTGATGAGGGGAGGGAGATGGCGAGGCGATGATGGTGGCCGGACTGAAGACTCCGGCGGCGGGTTGGGGAAGAAGGTGATGAACAGGAAGGGGAGATGTTTGGGTCGATTGGATGATGTTTAGGTGAAGGAAAAAATAAAGAAAGGAAAAGATGGTGTATATATATATATACATGTAAAGGAGGGTTGGGTGTTTGACCTAAAAAATTGGGCTTGGTCAACACCCTCCTTGGGATTGGGCCTTGGCTTTATGTGTAGATAATTGGAGGGCTAGGATTGCATGGTTTGAAAATGGAAGGCTAATGTTTGATGAGGGTTGATGTTGAGTGCTACACACTCCAAAAATTATAGAAAAAAATTATTTGACCAGATAATGAAGGAAAATGGGTTTCTTCAAGTATTGTGTCCAATAGTATGGATACCTCAGTGCACTTTTGCATAAGAGTGCCCAACAATTAGAAAATTGTACAAAGATGTAAATTAGATTAAATTAATTAAAATTAATGTAATTGGTGTTCTTGAATTAATTAGAAGTACATAGGGCTAAAATTAAGCGGGACACAAGTATCATGGACGTAGAGGACTCAGAATAGAATATTATCATAATTTGGGTTGTACAAAATGGGTCAAGATTGTGTCTCCAATTTTGATTGGAACGCACAAGATTACAAAGTTAAATTTATTTAGAATTAAATATAAACGTCTGCGATGAATATTGTGCGACTAAAATGTAGCATAAGAGAGCATAATTATAAGTTACACAAAGGTCAGAATGAAAGACGGGCGCGTCCAGGACAAGGATGTGAAATTTGTAGGAAGGCAATGGTTTGTGAGGTGCTCCAATTATCAAAGCAACGGTAAGGTGCACTATGTGATATAGATATTAAATTTTTTTTTTTCTAAAACACCGTATTCTATTTCTATTTGGATTCAAACTAGCCGTAGTCTCACTATCTAAGCCAAGTAGGCCTAATTTTGGTCGATGGGGTTTATACTCTTGCATAGCAAAAATCCAAAATTTATCAGCAAAAACTTCATCAGTATATTTAGGTTCTATTTGAGAAATAAAAGCAACATTTGTAATGATATCGCTATTTGAGGAACATGTACTTACACATTTCGATACATCACCTCTTACCAAGTTCTCAGGATGATCTATGGAAAATTTTAGTCTCCTTGGCAGACTTTTTAGATGACTTGTGCTATTTGTATCTTCTGATGTCTTGTTGGTTGCAGGTTGACTACCTTCATCGTCGCTGTCGTTTAGTGCTTGAGTGTTGTGTTCATCAAATATAACATTAATTGATTCTTCAACAGTCAATGAGGTTTTGTTGAATATTCTAAATTATTTACTTTGGGCAGCATAATCTAGAAAAATATCTTTATCAGCATTGGAGTCAAATTTTTCTATATTATCTTTTGTATTAAGAATAAAATATTTGCAGCCAAAAACTTTAAAGTAACTAATTGTGGGGATTCTACCAAACCAAAGTTCATAGGGGATTTTCTTCGATAAAGGTCGAATAAGCACCATATTCAAAACATGGCATGAAGTACTTACAGCTTTAGCCCAAAAGTATTTCGGAAGGTTATACTGATTTAACATAGCTCTAGCCATATCTCCAAGAGTTCTATTCTTCTGCTCTACAACACTATTTTGTTGTGGAGTTCTAGGACAAAAAAAATTATGAGAAAAACTATTTTCATTGCAAAATCTTTTAAAATCACTATTTTTGAATTCGCCTTCATGATCACTTCGGATACGAGTAATCATGAAACCTTTTTCGTTTTGAACCTTTTTACAAAAAGTGACAAATTCAGAAAATATTTTATTTTATTTGCAATAAAATAAACCAATGTGTATTTAAAAAAATCATCAACAATAACATAAGCATAAAGCTTACCACCAAGACTGGTGACTCTACTGGGTCCAAACAAGTCCATATGCAAGAGTTTAGGTCAAGAGGTACTTACAGAGTTGATTGATTTAAAAGAAGATTTAGTAGCTTTATTATTTTCACAGTCAGCACATACCATATCTTTCTTGAAAATAATCTCTGGTAGGCCTCTTACGAGTTTATTTGTGGATAGTCTTGCAATAGTGTCCATGTTTGCGTGTCCTAGACGTATATGCCAAAGCCATCTGTCATCTTTGTTGGCATATAGACATTTGCCTGTATTGTCAGTGTCTTTTGCAAGATAGAATATATATATATATTGTCTTTCCTGATCCCTTCAAAGATAACCTTACCAGTGGATCTTTCATAAATAGAACATTTATTTTTAATGAAGTTAATACTATAACTATGGTCGGCTAGATGACTGATACTGAGTATTTTATGTTTTAATTTCGTTACTAGACAAACGTCTTTTATGACATGATAGAGAGGAACACCTATATTACTATTACCAATAATGTATCCTCTGAGGTAATTGCCAAAGGAGACATAACATTCTTTCTTCATCGATAGCGTTGCAAATATGTCAGCATCACCAGTCAAATATCGTGAGCAACCACTATCGAGAATCCACTTGCTTCTAGCATGAAATGGTTGGTCCGCCTACAAAACGAGTTGTAGATCTAACCCTTGGTACCCATTTCTTTGAGGGTCCTGCTGTGTTAGTTTTTAGTACCTATGCATAAACATTCATATCTACTAACTTCCTTGTTCTACATAATCTAGATATATGTCATTTTTTTACCACAGTAGTGATATATAGCTGTGTGATTGGTGCTTGGTGCAGCATGATAGATATGATTGTGTGAAGCAGTTCTTTGTGGTCTATGTGGATAGAATGCATGATTGTGTGGAACATTTTTTTTGGTCTTCGTGGATATTATAATAGAATGCATGATTATGTTTGGTTCTATGTGTATGATGTGTTCTGAACATATAATTGCATGAACTGTTATGCAAGCAGGTAGGAGCATAGCTGTGAGTTGTCTTGCTATATATCTTGTGTTAGGTTGGGTGGAGGTTTGTTCGGCCTGTTTATCCAATCTAATCTCTAACTTTTTAGAGGTAGCATATACTTCATCATATTTAGCAGTGAGAGCATCTATTCTACGTGCATCAATGGAATACTTCTTCTTTTCAGATTCGAGTTCTTCCTTAAGTTTAGCGTTCTCCTGAGAGCTATTGTCAAGACTGGCAAGTGCCTCGTAGAGGTTACGCTTAAGTCTAGAATTCTCGTCTGAATCTTTTGAGTTATCATTTACTTTACTAAGTAGAGATGTTAGTCTCTCTATTTCAGTTTGACGTTATTGAACATCTTTCTTGGCATTCTTGTACTTATTTCTAAGTTTCCTAAAATCATCAAGAAGATCACTAAAAGCATTACCTAGTTCATCGAAAGTAAAATCATCATAAGAGTTGTTATTCGTTACCTGATTAGCTAATGCCATGAAACATATGTTTGCTGCTTCTCGAGGATTCTCTTCTTTAGATTAACTAGCTTCACTTTCGTGCCAAATACTAGTGTTTGCATATTTTTGTGATAATGTTATTATAGATGAGTAATTGTGGCAATTTCATTTTCTTAGGGTTGGACAATCTTTCTTAGCATATAGGCTCTTTATCACTGTTGTCAGTTGGCTCCTTCTTCTTTGATTTCTCAAGCTTTAGAAATTTTTTGAAGTTTCTGGTGGTTAGGAAAACTTCCTCATCTTGAGACTCATTATCGTCGGAGTTATAGTTGGTGACCTTTTTGTGATGTGCCTTAAGAGCGATCGTCTTCTCCTTGGGAGTAGGTTCTTCAAATTCCTTAAGATCCAGCTCGTGGTAAGATCATTTCCTCTATGATTGTAGTGGCCTTGGGATTCTAATTCTTGGTGTCCCCTGATTACCTTGCGAATCTTCTCGTGATTGCTGTATTCCTTGCCAAGTGATAATAGAGGGTTGACAATGTCGAGGAATCTCGTGAACATTTGAGTAATCGTCTCATTTTGCTTCATCTTGAATGCTTCATACTCTTGTGTTAGATGACTTATTTTTGATTCCTTTACTTGGGAGGTTCCTTCATGAGTGACCTCAAGAAGTTTTTATACTTCGTGCGAAGTTTCTCAAGTGGAGACCCTGTTAAATTCAATTCTATCTACATCACAAAATAGAGCGTTAATAGCTTTAGCATCATGACTAGCTTGTTTCTTTTCGGTGTTTGTGTATTTATCATGAGGTTTCTCTACAAGGTTACCATCTATGACTATTCTAGGTGGCTTCTTGTATCCTTCTACTACTACAGCCCAAAGGTCAAAATCAAGTAACTTTAGGTAGAAGCTCATACGTGTCTTCCAGTACGTGTAGTTGGTACCATCAAATAAGGGTGGCCTATTTGTGGACCAGCCTTCACCATTGTTGGTGTGGATAGATCTAGCAGTTGTCATATTGATGGAATGAATGTTGCATACACGCTCGGGCGAATCCAGATTTGACTTCTATGGATTCGTATCTAGCGTGCCCGTACTTTGTACAATATCTTAAGGGAAATTTGCATGTGACCACGCCTTGAGATTTCAAGTACAACATAGGGATAATTAGGTAACTAAAAGTGGTAGTAACATAAGTCTCTTAGTAGGTTAAGCCAAATATAAAGAGAACTAGCTCTGATACCAATTGAAGGACCGTGAGGCAACTATAGAGGGGGGTGAAAAGAGTGCAGCGAAATAATCTATCCAATTTAAGATTATCAGAATAAAGACAATTGCTACTAATAGTGTATATATAGACAGTAAAGTAAAGCAGTAAAGTAGAGAGAGAAAGCAAACGCAAACACCAAGATGTATACAGGTTTTCCTCTGAGAGGATTAGTCCAGTCCCGAGAACTCAAGCTTGGAGTTTTATCCACTGTAATCACCAATAGTGAATCACAAGCTTTGATCCGAAGGCTTGCCACTTCTTTACATTACGAGGTTTGATCCGAAGTCTCTCAACTTCAAAATTTAGAGAGAGAGAGAGTAACTGATGGAACAAAACTCTTTACAACTCTGAAGACTTCTAAACCGAGATCGCACTTGGCACTAGGAAGGCTAGGGAGTTGCTCTTTGAGATGAGAAAGTTAAGGCTTTAGAGGTTTGCTCACAATATGATAGAAGACTAAAGAATGGTTAAGTGAGTAAGAATGAAGAATTCTAATCCTATTTATAGGGTGTAGGCAAACATAATTCGGCCAGAATTCAAATGAGATTTAATTCAAATTTTTAACCGCTGGGCCAAGAAATCAGGAGCTTATTGAACTGGTTGATTTCATACTAAAAGGGTAACCGAGTTCAGTCTGAGTTCGGCGCGAGTTCGGTCTCTTAGTATGGTAGACTTTGTAAATGAATGTGGCATGATTTGGTGGATAGGTTCTTTGGTTCATTTGAGTGGACTAGGTATCTGGATATAGGTATTTAGGATTTGCCAGTGCGACTCAGCTTACATCAGTCCTAGACTCAAATAAATAAAAGATTATATTTAAATAAACGTAATACAAACGACATGTAATAGCAGTGTTGAGGCTTCAGATCGCGACATATCAATGCATGATTTAGTTAACTATCAAAATCAAGTTGACTGAGACCGGATGGGCCAACACTTTAGTGTTATGCGGCCTGACTTTACTGACTTAAAATTTGGCGCATGGTCCTGGATTTTTCCTTGTTTCTACAAACATAACACAATCATTGTCATTTCAAGACCGATAAATAATCAACTCGGGCAAAAATGGTTAGACTTGTTTTCATGTCTCATCATAGACAAAGGGTTATATACTTTCTTAGGATTACCAAATTTTGATAGTCCTACTTCGTCCCAACATGACTATGTCGATTTCTGAAGTTTGAAACCTCTAAATTTGGGTTCGTAACTTCAGAAAAAAACTCTATTAAGGATTCAATAACATAAAATCTACAAAGTGTTGTTTAAAAATAATGTAACATAATTCTAAGCAACACAAAAATAAAATCCCTACATTTTTTAAAAAAAAAATATTAAAGAAGAAGAGAAATGAATATTTATCTTTGATTGGAAATGAGCTTTGGAGTGTGCCATCTCCAAATAGGTAGGAATAAAGTAGGAAGAGGAAAAGGAAGAGAGAGAGAGAGAGAGTAGTGTCCCAATTAAATTTATGTTAGCTCATAACAAAAAAAAAACAATATATGTGTGTTGTTCCTAGCCTATAATGCCTCATAGTAAATAATGTTGTACCTTTAGGGTCTGCTTGGATTGAGGAAAAAAACAACAAGGTTAAGTGGGGTTAAGTGAGGTAGAGTTAAATGAGGGGGAGGAGAGTCAATACATATAACCTTGCTTGGATTTGAGGGAGAGTTAAGTGGGGTGTGTTTAATAACCCTTACTTGGATTGGAGGTTTTGAATGGACGAAATAGTTAAATGGGGTATATTTATTACTTATTAAACAAAATCCCTCACTTCCCCCTCGTTAACCCCCCCCCCCCCCCTATTTGGGAGGTTAAAAAAATGGACAAAAAATGGTTAAATAAACCCCCACTTAACCCTCTATTACTCTCCCTCCTAAACCTCCACCCTCAAACCAAGCATGATTTTTTTTCCACTCACTTAACTCTCTTTACCCTCAATCCAAGCAGACCCTTAGGGTGAAGAGAGTTAAGTGAGGTAAAAAAATTCTGCTTGGTTTGAGGATGGGGTTTAGGAGTGAGAGTTATATAGGTCAAGTGAGAGAAAGTTTAACTTTGTTTCGTTTATTTTTTTTTATCCCCAAATCTAGAGTTGATAAAATAAAAAATAAAAAATTTTGTTTGAAAAGTTATAAATATTCTTGTTTTGACAAATATTGATTAAAAACCAAAATAAATTTTATTATACACATTCCACAAATACAAACAAGGTGTATATAGTAAACTTTCCTTTGTTTTTTCCCCTCACTCAAGTAGCGCATTAGTAAATGCCTAAAATACTACAATTAACAACTGATAAATCCGTAAACCCTCTCTTTGTTTATTGCAGCCGCTGCTATAGTTTTCTTCTGTCTTCTTCCGCCATCCTCCACCAAAACCCTAAACCCTAACCCATCCATTACTAATGGCACCGGTAAGATTTTCCATTGCTCTAGTTCGTCGACTCGATCGATAATTTGAAGCATTCTCAATCATTTTCCCCCTATTTTTGTTGAGTTTTTCTTCTTGTGATTACTGCAGCACGAAGAAGAAGATCCGGAGAGGAAGAAGAAGAAAGAACAGAAGGTTTGAGTTTCTATTCCTTTCCCTTTTTGGGTCGTTATTGTTGGAAATTAGGGTTTGGTCGGATGTAGCTTGCGAAATGTTTGCTAGTCTGTGGAAAACTCGTATAATCTATATTGCATGTGAAGCACGAATACTACAGAAATTTTGGCCTGTGTCTTGTCGGACACGTGGGCACTACATGGACTCTCCAAAATTGCACTTGGACAAACCGTAAGAGGTGCAGTGTCCATGTTGCCATGTCCTTACCGTGTCTTGTGCGTCATAGTTGCACGGACACTGATAGGAAACAATACGGTATGAACACGTCATAGTTTTATTATATTTGTTCTCTTGGTAAAAACAAGATGATTGAATGTAGTTGTGCTTTGTGATTATGCCCTGTGCAATCTGCCTTTCCGAGCAATGTACTTGTCGTTATACTTTTTTGTCGGAAAGCAGACTTCTATAGTGGTTATCAGGTGTGTAAACTGAGAGGATACAGTGTTGATTTAGGTAATACAGTATTGATAATTGTTTTATTACAGTTGATTGACATGAATACAAATATGTATATTTTTCAAATACCTAGACCAATGTTTGTTGTTGACTGAAGCGGGAAGGAATCTAGATCATACATAGATAGGGATAATATATTATTAAATAATGCTCAGATAGAAAACAATACCGTATGAACACGGACACTGATAGAAAACAATACGGTATAAACACGTCATAGTTTCATTATAGTTTTCTTGGTAAAACCTAGATGATTGAATGTAGTTGTGCATTGTGATTAATGTCCTGTAAGATCTGCCTTTCCGAGCAATGTACTTATAGTTAATACTTTTTTGCTGGAAAGCAGACTTCTATAGTGGTTATTAGGTGTGTAAACTGAAAGGATACAGTGTTGATTTAGGTAGTACAGTATTGGTAATTGTTTTATTACAGTTGACATGAATACACATATGTATACCTAGACTGATGTTTTTTGTTGACTAAAGCGGATAGGAATACAGATCAAACATAGGTAGGGATAATATATTATTAAATAATACTCAGAAGCTCCTTTGTAAATATAGTTTGACATATAATTTTGAAGTATTTGGATAGTAAGTTACAAAATATACCATATTTTAAGCAGACAGGCAACCATAATACGCGTTTTTAAAAGTCAGTTATGGATTGTGTTGAGGAAATACGAATGGCTGCTTTCTTGGACCCTTGCTTGTTGAGACGTTTACTGAGAAATTTGTATGGGCATAGTTTGGATATGTGCATTCAAGAAAAATAGGTGCACATGGTGCACCAGCTAGGATGATTGGTAGGATTTTAGTTAAGGAGATGTTAGACTCTAGGTGTAGGCTAAATGAACTTGGATTGCGGCTGTAATGAGGATAAGATATTTGCTAATGTTACCCCTTGGTGGTGCTGAACGGAGGAAAAGGTTTCAAAGTGTTGGCCCCAAAAGATCGGGATAAAGGGCTTTGTTGTTGTATTTACTTTTGGGTGAATGAGAGGAGTTTTGCTAGTTTGCTGAAACCTTTATAATGTTTCAGAAGTTAAAAAAAAACTTTTCTATAATTTATGTTAGTTTGGAATTTTTGGACATGTTCACTCGTCTTTTATATGAGTTTTAACTTCCTTTAATTCTAAGAAACTGTTAATCATCATGCATTTGATGGATAATGTTTATGCATTCATAACCAATTGCATGGTGTGTGGCAGTTTTATAAAATAAACTAACTTAAATTTTTTGTTGATGGAATGTATGTAAAAAATCTCTAAAAAATGTCAGAACTTGTTTCAAATGGATGGTTGTTTTTGTAGCCATGAAACATTATAAGAGTTGCACACAAAATTTTGTAAGGGTTTTGTGTGTCATTTACCACTTTGGTTTCTATATCTTCCCTCCTTTATATGCTTCCTACTGGACATAGCAACAAGCCAAAGGTTGATAACTTGAGAGAAACCATACGGATCACTTATTAACATTCAATTTATGGATGGCGTGCTTCAAGCCGTCATGCTCTTATTGTACATTGCAGTTCGTGTGATGAAGGTAGCCTGTCTAGGAGAAAATAATGACATCTGATGAATCATTTGGATCCTATAACTTAGAATGGTTAATGAGATTCACACTGTAGCACAAAGTGTAAGAGTATAGAATGTTTGCAAGTGCAATCCTTGATGGCTTAGAAGAAGGCTTAAATACTACGGATTGGCTAAAGTAGAAGCACATATCCGGATATTCCCTATCACTGCAAAGAGCTATTCACTAAATTAAGCAGCCATTCACTAAATTCAACATGATATTGCGATAATATTTTCCCCAAGATCAAGTTACTTATTATTTCAGTAGCACATGATAATATACTAGGACATTCTTGGGAGAATTGGAAGTGAAGATTATCGAGACTACCTACAATTGAGAATAATAGCTGAACTAAGTAGGATGTAAACTAGTAGTTGAAGGGATATCTAGGACTAGGGTTGACCAAAACAAACTGGGATTGAGGCATAGGAAATGATATTCTAATTGCTATGGAGAAAAGGTCCTTGATAGAGTTGAATGGAAAAATGACAGCTGTGCCAAAAGTTTTATTAAAGGGCTTGATATGAAGGATCCTGCTGTAGTATTTTCCTCTTTAATTTGTTGACAGTCTTTTTGAAATGGAAGAGCCAATTTTGGCACTTCTGGTCAACAAGCAGAAGTTAATGGAGACTCCCAAGAGTTTATGAAAATGGTTATGTTGTACTTTTCCTTTGAAAGATAGCTACTAAGAATGTCTACCATTGTATTTGCACTTCCATTTGATGACCATCTTTATGAAATGCAAGAGCCACTCTTTTACATTCAACATGTGGAAAATCAATTGTATTAAAAGTTAATAAGCAGTTGATTTTCAACTGCAATATTATATATGTGGTAGTAGTCACCAGTATAATTGTAAATTTACAAACATCACTACCATTTAGTTGCAGTCTGCCATCCGAACTGAGGATGGGCTTTGGAGCCCTCGCGGGATCGTGACCATTTTGTCCAGCCATTGTAGCATGTCTGTCACCCAGGGCATAAGGGGCATACTGACTTGACAGCATCCTCACCTTCCTCTATTTTGATATTACCCCCCTACTAGATGCAGGATATTGATATTATCCCATGATGTTTCATAAGTTGATATTACCCCCCCTAAAAGTGGTACTTTTGACTTTATAGTGACACATTTAAAACTCTTTAACGACACTTTCGGGGGATAATATCAACTTATGAAACACCGGGGGGTAATATCAATATCCTGCATCTAGCATGGGGTAATATCAAAAAGCCCTCTGGTTTATCATTTCGCCGGCAGTCTGTTCACAGTTCTGCTTTAGAGCGAGTTGGATCAAATGCATTTAGTGGACTGTAGATTGCTATCTCTTGACACTGCTATTATGAATTTCTCTGCATTACCCTTGCTTCACATAACCTGTTTTAAAAGTCGGCTACGCTGATTGGAGACTATGTTGCTCGACATTGCAAATGCTTCCATCATCAGTATTATATCCATAGTTAACAAACCTCTGGGGGCACTGTTAAAGCTCCACACCTTTAGTCAAACAATGAAGGTAATGCCGAAAAACTTATTTTGTTACTTTCACTGTATGACGAAATTAAATGTTTATGAAAGAATACTTCTGTTGGTAGAATTTATAAGCATCAATTTACATTAGATGATTATGTCTGCATATCTACTCCTTCGTTTGACAAATTGCTGCTGATGGGATACTAGATTGGTTACCCAACTCCTACAAATAATTCTTAAGTTCTTTGGTGTTTCACTAGTGCGCTTATCCATGATATCATTTCTTTAATGGATGTCTCAATTCTTTCCTCTCTAGGCAAAAGAGAGAGAGGAAAAAAAATTGAAGGCTGCAGAAAAAGCTGCCAAACTTCAGGTAAGCATCATTGTTAGTAATATCTAAAGAGGATATTGATATGTAAAGAAGAAATCAATGTGCAATTATGCCATTCAAAGCTTTATATGTTATTGGCTAGGCACAAAAGCCATCCGATGCAAAGAAAAGTGAGAAAAAGCATCGAAAGAAAGCTGCTGAAGAAGAAAATCCTGAAGACTTTGTTGACCCCACTACTCCTTCAGGAGAGAAGAAACATCTTTCTCGTCTGCTACCCAAGCAATATAATCCTAGTGCAGTGGAGAAAACGTAATAGTGCTATTCAAGAAGCTTCAATTCTTACCAGGAATATATGAACTAATTATTTCTTTTTGTCTATTTAGATGGTATGCATGGTGGGAAACTGCAGGTTTTTTCAAAGCAGATGCAAACAGCGGAAAGCCCCCTTTTACAATTGTCAGTGCCTTGCCTTTTTTTTATCACATCATAGTCAAGAAGACATGAGTTTCTTTTGCTGCTTATTGCTTTGTGTTTTTGTGTGTGTGTGTGTGTGTGTGTGTGTGTGTGTGTATGATGTAATAGATTATAAAAAAGTCTTGTGCTTTAGGATTAAGGAAATCTATCTTTTATTGAATATATTAAGGAAACCAGAAACTGGTTATAGGATTATTATATATATAAATTTTGTGTGAATACTTTGAAAAATACACATTTCTCTTTCAACCTCTTTCCTTGTGTGAAACTTGAAAATGTAATATATCTTACTAAACGTAAAGCATGGATACTTCAATGGAGGGTCCTACATGTCTTGAATACATATCATCTTTACTTGGTAGATACACATCTTAAGAACTATAAAGAAGGAACTACACCCATAGGAACCAGAGACATTGGATATTTCCTGGTTATATGCTGAAGTAAGCTTTATTGTGCATGAAGATGAAATAATGCAGGAAAAATGGGCATTCATATTCCTTTGTTATTCATGGGTTTTAATCTTATTTTTTGTATAAGAACAAATTACGATGTTTGGGTGATTATAATCACATTAGGAACTAATGTTTTATGTCTCACATCATCATCCAAGCCTTCTTTTATCAGAAGATTACTCTATGAAAGAATTGAGACAGGTTTCATGACCGGTTGTTGACCTGACCTCAACCGTCTATTTTGGTATCATATTCCTAGGCAGATAGTATAGCTACGAGCATGAGGAGGGCCATGTTCTAAAACCTAGACGGACAATTGGCGAATGTAGACCTACTTATGTAGCTGATGCAACCAAGGAGCAACTAATGTTATAATATCCAATTTAACTTTGTGACATTTGTGGTGCTTATTATCATGTGTGTGTATCTATGTTGCTCGGACACGGAAAATTGTGCCCTTATTGTGTCCATACCCGTATCCGAGCTCGTATTCCTGCAACATAGGTGATTACATTATACACATTTGAAAATGCCCATATCCCGTACCCGTATTGTGTCCTTATCCGTATTTGTGTCCTTGTGCAAGATAGGTGTGTATATATCCCGCTTTGTGGGTCCGGATTTACTTGTATCTACCATTGTACTCATAATCATGCCCATAGCTTTCTTACCGATGTATCATAAGTCATAACTATATCCTTAAGATTTATTGTTGGCTTACTTATATTTTTTGATTCCTTCCGCAGGTACTTCCGCCCCCAAATGTTACTGGGGCTCTTCATATAGGTCATGGCCTTACTGCTGCTTTACAGGTGATACCTTGACTCGTTTTCAATAACAACACCACCTTTATCCCAATTTTTTGGGGTTGTCTGTTTGAATCCCTTCCATTCAGCTCTTTTAAGGGCCACGTCCCTGTAATACTAACGTAAATCGTATCATTCTTTACAACTTCAATCCATGTTCATTTAGGCCTGCCCTAGTCCTAGCAGCTCCTTTAATACTATAACGATGTTGACTTGTTTACTTGTGTATATACAACATATGCTTTTTTCTTTTGGCTTGTATGTATACTATTTGTTACTTGTGCCCTACTTTACACAGGATACAATTATTCGTTGGCGGAGAATGTCTGGCTACAATACCTTGTGGGTGCCTGGAATGGACCATGCTGGCATAGCAACCCAGGTTATGATTCTTCTTTTTCCATCTGGTAGTATGATTTTGTGACGTTGGTTGCCCAAGTACATGAGCATGCAAAGAGTTTGTACTTTGTAGACATGCTTCTCGACTAATACTTGAGAAATATAACTCAAGTGTTTCTCTATTGTTGACATCCATGTCATATATGCCATTGAAAATATTTCTAATTCTTTCACCTGTCACTCTTCAGAGGCCTTCCAGGCAACACATCAATTCTTTTTGGAAAAAGAACAAAAAAAAGCAATGGAAAATTGTCTTAGAGGAGACTTTGTGATCCTCCAATTATGTTCTTGATTGTGTCAGACTGATGATTATGTCACAACTGTCATAATCTCTAGATGCCTGTGCGAAGCTTTAGTAGCACAGACATCCGATTGTATTAATTAATATCCTGAATTTACTTGAAAAAATAGGATCAAAGTTCATGAACTTAGAAGGACAAAGAAATGAACATATGTTTGACATGATACACATTTTGGTAAGAATCTAAGAGTATGTTCTTGAAGTTCATTTTCTTTGCTCTTAATGATTCCAAGATAATAGAACTGATAGTATTACATTTGATACTCCACATACTAACCAAATTTTCATTAAGATTGGTGAGTTATACTGAATCTTACCTCATTAAGATTGGTGAGTTATACTGAATCTTACCTCATAAACAAAATCGTTATAGACTAAGAAGTAGGGGTGAGCATTTGGTTTATTCTATTTCAACCGAATCGAAATAGTCAAAACTGAATAAACCGAAAATCTAAAAATCTAAAAACCGAAACCTAATCGAACTGAATAATTTTATTCGGTTTATTCGGATTTGTTGGTTGGGTTATTTCTATTGTTTAATGGGTCGGTCTGAAACGTAAGATCGTGGTTAAATTTGACTAAAAAGATAATTTATATACCCACATTCATTTGTTGTATTTCAAAGTTGCACCCAAAATTGGACTAGTTGTTAGATTATCAAAGTTGAGCTTCAAAACACATGCATAGAATTGTTGTTTTATACACAATATATTAATCACAAAATATGCATAGAATTGAAATTATTTATATAATTGTAAAAGTCTTATTCGGTTTTTGGTTTTTGACCGAAACCGATATCCAAAACCTAAACCGAAACCGAATAAAGAAATTTTAGTATTTTCAAAACCGAAACCGAAACGTTTTTTCCCCAAACCGAACCAAATCTCTTATTCGGTTCGGTTTTCGGTCCAAAACCGAATACTACTCACCCCTACTAAGAAGACTAATCTAAGGATATCAAGTGATTGGTGCTTAAAGATTTTCAAGTCATTAACAGTAAAGTACTTATTCATAATAGAACTATCTGTGGGGGATCTTTTTTTTTTTTTTTACGATCAGGGAGAACGGGCATTCAACTCAAAAATTAATCTCCAAATAAGGACAAAAACAATTATTTCCTGAAAAGGAAATAGCCAGTGTCAGGCAAACACATGCTTTCATAGGTAAGCGATTGTATAAACAGAAATAGTTATATATAGCCTGATAGAAGAGAAAATTACTGTATGGATAACGAAGTTGTTACTGAAAGGGGAAATTATTTGGAGCACCCTGACAGAAATAACTTATCCATAGGAGATGACAAGTGTTTGAAATGGCAAAAATGAGGAATAAAATAAATCAATGTATGCAAGGAGACCGAGACTATCCTTCAAGTTCTATTGCAAATGGAAGGAATGGGAAAAATGTGAATGATTTTTTGCCAACTTGCAATTTCGAAGAATGAGAATAATGATTGTGGATGAGCTTTCAGTTGGAGTTGTAATTCTTGGAAATGGGCTAGGAGGGATCATAATTGTTCTAGGGTTTAGTAAGTTGTAGGAAAAGGAGTTAAAATGTGTGTGAGAAAGAGAGATCGAATTTTTTATGAAAGGGATTGATATTGTTAGGAAATTGGAAGGCGTGCTATATCAGGAGCTTGGTCTTATCATATTCACAAGTTCGGCATTGGAGAATAATTCGGCGACGCTGAAAAGTCTGGAATTCTGAAAAAGTTTGGAATATTCGGAAAAAATTGGCAAAAAAGTTCAGTTATATATATGTGTGTGGGGTTAGTTATATTAATAAAATTAAACGAACTAAAAATATATAATAAGAATTTTTTTTAGAGAAGTATTTGTGACTAATCTATAGAACCATGATCTTGTAGCTTCACAAGAAATCAAATCATGTTCATTCTCCCTTTGTATGTTCAATTTTCCAGCAACCTCAAAAGATAGTAGTCATTATGAGCAAAATGGCTATACAAATGTTTGAAAGATAATAATAATAATTATTAGTGTAGTGGCTTACTCATATTTGATGTATTGCATACATGACTAGTATGTGGAAGGTTGTACTTATGCTTCCTTTTTGCCATCAAATACATGTTGCTTGCTTGCCATTTCAGAAGGCTCTCCCACATCGGCTGGGAAGCAAGACTTAGTTGGAGAGAGCTTATAAATATGAGGGTTATTTGAAGTCTTAAGGGTCTGTTTGGTTCGTGGAAGTAGAGGGTGAAGTGGCTTGGATGTGGAACTTCTTTACAGGAGAAGAGACTTCAGCTGTTTGGTTCAGCTTCCTTCGGAAGTATATTTTTAGGTGATTTGACAGTTTTATAGTTCCTGTCTCCCACTCATCCTTAAGTCTCCACTTCAAGAAAAAAACGAGGAGGAGCTCTGGAACTCCTCCGAAAGAGGAGACACATGAGAGAAAGAAGAAGAAGACGCTCATGTGGGTGCCACCGCCTCGCTCCCGCCGGGAAGAGCTCCATGTCCTGGTTCGCGTACCTTTGGGTTGGCTACTCTGTAGAGCAGTGCGACTGGCCGTTCCATCAGCCCGCCTACGGCCTGTAGGCTCCGCCGCTGGTGGCGCCCAGCGGAGACGGTGACGATGTTGAGCGGGAGGCGACGGCTTGCGGCAGCGGCGAGCGGGCAGCAACACGGCCTCCTCCTCTTCTTCTTCTTCTATGGTTTCTGTGATTTTTGTTCACTTGTTTTTTATTAATATGGGGGAGTGTTACTTTGGGAATGATTAATAATGCTTTCCCAGCATTGCATTGAAGAGAATGAAAGTAATAACGTTGTTTTGGGAATTGGTTGGTGATTATAAACATTAATAATGCTATTTTATAAATTGGTTGATGATCATTAATATTAGTACTTATTGGATATTAATAATGTTAACTAGTCTTTAGAATAAATAATAAGTTAATTATTAATATTAATACTTAATTACCTATTTGCATGGATAATTATTAATAATAACTTCTAATTTATATTATTTAATAATAATAATAATGTGGGAATAAAAATTAATATTTAATAATAATAGTAATGTGAAATTAAAAATTACTTCTTAATTTATATTATTTAATAATAATAATAATAATAATAATTACTATTTATTATTATTATTATTATTATTATTACTTAAATTTTTAATCAAATCAAAAAATAATGAATAATAATAGTTGGGGGTAACCTCACTGTATTCAAAAGTGGAAAACCATATCATTTCTCAACCACCACTTTATTACAATCCAAACACATGAACTACGAAAGGTTAACTTTTCAACTCACTTTCAACAAACATCCAAACGAAGGAACTCATAAATATGCACACGCATGACATGCATACGCAATGCATACACAAACTCTCCACTTCCATATTTTTCACTTCGCCCCACTTTTCCGAACCAAACAGCCCCTAAAGCCAACCCAACACTTAAAGCCGAGTGCCTAAGGCTGAAAATTCCAGACCAAGAACAGCACCTAAAGGTGCCCTCGAATTAAAGGCGGTTAAATCGCAAATTTATGTTTTAATCGTGAATACTACTAATATTTGTGAAATATACGCTAACTGACAAATTATACGCACATATGTGCATTTTATTTGCCATTTGCGAGTTATTTGTGAATTGAATTTTTTTTCAAACTTTGTGACTATGGTTCTTATTAAAGAAAATAAGTTTACAATTGAGTGAGGGAGGCAGACTATTTTGGTAATGGAATAGAGAGGTTTTCACATGAAACCCAAACACAACTCATTGACCACCCGAGCTACAACATTCTACATGACAAATATAATTGTTTATTGATTTGCTTTCCTACACTTGGTTAATAACCTGGTGATTGCATTATCATTTGTGTTGCAGGTTGTGGTTGAGAAAAAACTCATGCGGGAAAAGAAGTTGACCAGGCATGATATTGGCCGTGAAAAATTTGTGTCGGAAGTGAGTTCTTGGTTTCTTATCTGGGAGCTGTTATTTTGATTCTCGATTTATCCCATTAAGCATTCTTAGAAATTTACTCTCTGGTAATAACCTGATCTACTTACCTGTATGTGTTGTTTGACCATGGACAATAGATTGCATATTCTATTAGTTTTTCCTCCAAAGAACCCGTAAATACTAACCCATGACACTTATCTTTAATAGGTTTGGAAATGGAAGAATGAATACGGAGGTACCATCTTAAACCAAGAACGCCGGCTTGGTGCTTCTCTTGATTGGTCTCGTGAGGTCTATTCACATACTTTTCTCTTCAAAATACATGAAACTATTATGTTTACTTCCATTTTTTATCAGACATTCTGATTTCCTGCTCCCCAATTTATTTTCTGTATCAGTGTTTCACAATGGACGAGAAAAGATCAAAGGCAGTGACTGAGGCTTTTGTTCGGCTGTATCGAGAAGGTCTAATTTACAGGTCTGCTAAAGAACATGGCACTTTTTTCTGATTCTTTTCAAAAGAAATGTACATATATCAGTAAAATAATATTTATTGTAGGAGTTTGATTTTGGACTTCTTATTTATATTTTGAGATATGTTTATCACCTAATTCATCCAGTGTTTCAAAAGCTTTCTCAACAAGTCAGCTTGTAACATAGACATGCTCGTCTAGATTTTTGGCATTTATAATTGTTATTTGTGTGTATGTTACAGAAGATGTGCTAACAAGATATCTGACTTTTTGACCTTAATTACAAAATACATTTGTCATACCACTCATGCCGTGAATAATGTATTATTTCCATTTTGGTAATTTTACGAGGAACTGAAGTTTAAGTTTACATTCATGGAGATCGTTCAGCATTTTCTGTTTTCTGAAATTACAAAATATCCCAAGGTAATTTATTCAGTAGAATCATACATGAGAAAATTAAGATGTTTCTGTTCTGCGAGCAGCTATGAAATTAATGTCGTCTGGCTCACTAGATTACTTGTCTGATGGAAGGATAGGACTACGGTAGGGACATAAGTGATCTTCTTTCCTAAGGTTGTGGCATGGAGTTTCCAAAACAAGTTTCCAATAGACTAACAACACCTTGGATGGAAACTAAGAGCACTTCCTTTTAATTTCCATCTTACTACTTTCTGGTTGCCAAACAGGCCTGAAACTCAAAAGAAAACTACTTTTCTATCAAATTGTTTCCTATTGCCATATCCCTTAGCTATTCTCAACCAGATTCCTACACTCATTACAATTATGAAAAATTTGAACTTTGTATAATCTTTAATTGTCTTATGTAGTGTCACTTATTGGTCCCGTGGAAGATTAGTTTGACTAGTTAGAGAGCAATAAAATGCTATTCTAAGATGTCTATTGAAATATAGCATGGGATGAACTAAATGAGTAAGTACTAAAATCCTTAGTGCAGACTTGTGGAGCAAATTAGTATCACCATGTACATGATTGTATGCTAGCAATATTCTTTTGTGATAGTCTGGTTCTGACACTATGCAATACGTTTGTCACGTGAAACATTTTTAAGGAACAAATGTGCAATATAATATCCATACATGCTGCATAAAAAATTTATTAGTTATTAAAAACTTTGACAAAATATATTTTTAATTATTATCAACAATTTAAATCAAATCTATTATTTATATACAATTTTTGCTACATAAATATTATTCACGCCGAACTATTAAATGTTTAAAGTTTCTCTCTCTCTCTCTCTCTCTCTCTCTCTATATATATATATATATATATATATATATATATATAGGCTTTCTGTAGAAACATAAAGCTCTCAACATCTCTACTAGTCTTAGCATTTTATTTACCTTTATAATGTATCTATGTTGGTCCACAACCTTTTACTTTTATATGTACACTGGCCAAAAGGTCCAGTCTTGGAGACATAAGGATCCGGAAAACCAAGTCGTTGGTTCGAATCCCTATAAGCGTGCTATGCTAACTGGGAGTCTTGGAGACATAAGGATCCGGGAAACCAAGTCGTTGGTTCGAATCCCTATAGGTGTGCTATGCTCTTAATTAAAAATAGGGAGGAACCGAGGTACCCGAGTAGCAACTGACAGACTTGGAGGAATGGTCTATAGGGGAATATCATGCGACTGACGGCCAACCTGGATAGAGTGTATGGTGGAGATTGACCAAGGGGATCGAGTAAGGATGTGTCAGACACATAAAATCGAGAATCAACATGCATAGAAAGAGGACCCAAGCCTAGGTCTCGGAGATTGATGTAATGAAAATCGAGAATCCATGTTGCAGAATGTGGCTTGCCACATAACGAATTCAGCTAATCATGTTCGAGATCCCTCATTCACCAAGTTGATAAGCTAGGGTCTGCTTCCATGGTTTGGATGGGTATGTATCTATTCACTTGCCTTCTGCATCTTTCTACCTTAATCACACATGCATTTTGCCGCCTCCCACCCCCCATGTGGAAGCTTCGGCTTGGCTTTCGCTGGAGGTGATGTTTGTCTGCCTAACTTTTTTTCTTAGAAATATCACATCCAGTTTTGTGGAAACATGTACACAAAATAATTGCTTAAGAATCCTAAGTTTAATGAATTATATCACTAGGGATGACAATATTTGACCATGATCCATAAACAACACCTAGACAACCCTCTAGATTGAGTGAAGTCATAGGCATATTTCATTTGTGAGGTTTGGTGCAGGTTATGCATTCGGAATCAACAACTTAGGGAAGTCTCGGCATTGATCAGACCAGCATGTCCTGATCGGCTTGATGGCAATTACTATAACTTGTATCAATTTCTCA
Source organism: Iris macrosiphon (assembly GCA_036927795.1). Lineage (NCBI taxonomy): Eukaryota > Viridiplantae > Streptophyta > Magnoliopsida > Asparagales > Iridaceae > Iris > Iris macrosiphon. The sequence continues at coordinate 63,866,367 of JAYESA010000016.1, forward strand.
AGAATTCTTCATTGATCAGTATTGAGTTTGTCATATCTCTAACTACACAGTGTCAAGAGGATTCAGTTTAGCCATGGTCTCAGGAGGGTCAAGGTGTACGCAGTCTTACCTCCATATATATGGAGAGGCTGTTTCGTGGCTCAAACCAGCATCCTCCAGGCAGCAACTGTTACCGTCATTACCTTTTTTCAGTTATGTATATTTGATGATTAATATCTTAGTTGTTTTGAGAAGTTGCATGCAAAATGGATTGAACTTTAATTCGTAGGTTACACAGGTGAAGTAGGGGGTCGAGGGATCTGACTCACTCATGGGTATAGATCAAGAAACAAATAGCAGGTTATTATGTCAAGTCCATTTATCTAATTTTGATGCAACCTTTCTCCAGGGAAAAAAGGGATAAAAAAGGTACCCAACTTGAATCATCTTGTGACCCTTGTATCTGAGAAACCTTGCTCACGAACCTCCTGCCTTCCTCTACAAAATTCATATTTTTTCATGCTATATTCCATTCTGTGGCTACCCATAAGATTTCCGATAAACATTTTGAGACAGCTTCCACCCCCTGAAAACACCGGCAATGCCGCATCTGAGACCGGAAAACTATTTGTCCAATTCTGCTTCTTGTTGTCATATTCCAATTTGTTGGCAGAAGTCGTGCATACTTATGATCTTGCCTAACCAGTGTTACTGGGTTCCTGCTGCCCCCTCCACGTTGCATCCCTTATCCTGCGACCCCGACGGGGTGGGCCCCCCTCCTCCCCCCCCACCCAAGGCTGCATCCCTTATCCCCCAATGGGGTGGGTGACGATTTCGGATGCCCAAAAGTGGCAATCTAGGAGATCCAAATCTTAAAAGAGGAAGTATAAATATTGTAAAATGTTCAACCAAACAGAATGGAAAAGACAATAAAATCAATTAATTATCAAAATACAATGTATAGGATCAGGTCGTTGTAGGATTCAGTATGAATTTGTTCTTACTAGACACAAATACACACACACACACACACACACACACACACACACACACACAGACGACAACACTAAAGGGAACCTCGATCCTGAATAGCATACCAATGAAGCTTACCTACCTCTTACAGCGTACCAACTAACCGTGACAGGTAGCATTGTGCCAGCATGCCCATTTTCACCGTGAATCAACACCAGCTTATCATTCTTTTAAAATGATATATAGCTAAAAGAGTCTTTTATATCATATATAGTTCTTTCTAGTAATTTTGTTAACCTCCTGTAATATTTCTGGAAATGGTTGAGAATCGTAGATCATCCATGGGCATTTGCCTGTCATGTCTAGAGGCCACCTTGAGCATGGCAATGATTTTGGAATGTCCATTTGTCCACATAACTTAAGTCTAAATACTCTTAGAAAATCTAGAAATGTGGAATGAGCATCGCAATGATATATAGCTAAAAGAGCATTATGATGTTTGCAAATCTTATTGTCTGCAGTTGATTTCAGTGGTAGTACCAGCAAGATGGAACTTCCACCAAGCTTACATTCCCGTACCCTATGCTATGTGGGATTCGGTGGTTGGGGGAGGGTCTCACTTAGTATTTGAATGTGGGGGGTATGTACAAGTGATTGCATGATCGTAGTGAGAGCTTTTATATATTTGGAAAATGTGATGTTATTTATTGGAAAGTAGGTTTAGCGATTGTCATTCTTGTTTCACTCTTTGACTTAATGTGTCAAAGAGATCAATACAATTCCTTATAACAAATTGTATCATGTTACCCTCTTCATCTTGAGTCTTTATAGACTAAGGGAACTTGCAGATTTCTCTTGGTTCACATCAACTTAAATTGCATATGAAAAAAGGTAGGTATGCCTACCTGTGAGAACACCCCCCCCCAAACCGCACACACACACACAACTTTCACAAGAGTGTGTGTGTGTGTGTCACAATACTCTTGCTCACAGCCATCGTGAAATTTGATACTAGCATAGTGGTTTGGGGTCAGGTCGATGCCGGTCATAAAGCCTAGTCAATTCTTTTACGAAGCTTTTATGCTCCATAGCTGACCACACTCTGATGAGAGAAGACCTGGATGGGGATGATGATTGAAAACTAGTTTTAGAGCCTGGGCTTGAGAGGATAACCTGCCATTTGCAACCATTAGTTCTTTTATATTCTACGTGTAACGTAAGTTAGATGATAATTGTGTAATGTGTCATAAAGATGAAAGCAACTCCCTATAGCAAATTGTATCAATCTTTCCTCTACATCTCGACTCGACTCTTTATGGTCTAGGGGAACTTGAAAAATGCTCCGTGGTTGTATGAGCTTAAATTGCAATGTGAAAGGTAAGTCTATCTATCTGTCAACTGGCAACTTAGGTTTTATGGCACAACCCTCTCATGCTCATAGCTACCTTGATTAGGAATTTGACACCAACGTAGAGGGCTGACGTATCGGTCATAAAACTTTGTCAAATCTTGTATAGAGGTTTCTTATGCACTATAGCCGACCTCATTTTAATGGGAGAAAACTTGGATGATGATGATGACGACCAATGAAGTTTGGAAAATGTAATCTTCTTGATTGAATGCTTGAGTTATGATATGAGCTTGTGCCTTGTGAGTGTTACCACTTCCAAAATCTTGGATAATTTTCTCTATGCTATTTCATGAACTTCTTGTAATTTTTCTCCTTTGCTTTACCTTATTAGATGATCTTTGTAATTTGGAACTCTAATAACAATTAGTGACATAGTCTAGGCATTTATATGGGATATTCATACTTTGGTTTAGTGCTCCAACTAGATTGATTTCTTTCATTAGTGTTACATCATTTGTGCCATCTCTCTCAGGAACCATCGCCTTGTGAACTGGGATTGCACATTAAGAACGGCAATTTCTGACATTGAGGTAAATGATGAAGTTCTAATTTGAGCATAAGGTCAGTGAAAGGTTTTGCTGTATTTTTTAAGGAATGAATTTATTATTTACCTGATTGGCATTTTAAAAGGTGGATCATAAAGAAATAAAAGAGGAAACACTTCTGAAAGTTCCTGGGTATGAATCTCCCATTCAGTTTGGCGTTTTGACATCTTTTGCCTATCCTCTAGAGGGAGGATTAGGTGAGATTGTCGTTGCCACAACCAGAATAGAAACAATGCTTGGTGATACTGCAATTGCTGTCCATCCAAAAGATGTTCGTTATACTCATCTACATGGGAAATTTGCTATCCACCCGTTCAACGGGAGGAAAATTCCAATAATTTGTGATGATATCCTTGTTGATCCTAAATTTGGTACAGGGGCTGTGAAGGTATGCATTGATTTATCCAGTCTGGCATATACCATCTAGCTTTTGTCTTAAGATATTGTTCATTCGGATTATATATATATATATATATATATATATATATATATATATATACTGTTCACATTTGCCATCACATGTTCTATTGTGTTATTCATTGTAGATTACTCCAGCTCATGATCCTAACGATTTTGATGTTGGAAAGCGCCATAAGCTTGAATTTATCAACATCTTCACTGACGATGGAAAGATTAACAGCAATGGGGGAGCACAATTCGAAGGAATGCCACGATTCAATGCTCGTGTGTCCATACTTGAGGCCTTGCATGCAAAGGTACCAATTGTTTACTGTTTTATCATGTGACATCGTTTTTAATGCTACTTCGTCGCATCCATTATTTTGGGTCTTGATTGCTTATGCTGGGTAAACTGTAAAAGAATTATTCCTCAAGGAGATTTTAGAAGAAATGAAGACTTAGGTCCTACTTTCAAGATCTACATTTTTACTCTTTACAGATTATGCACTCAAGGGTCTTGAAGTCTGAATTTAATTCCAGACTCTTCCTTCCAGTTGCAGTATTTTGTGAACCCACTTTCTGTCACCAATTATTGACTTTGTAACATTTCTGTTAGTGCCAAGATCAAGTTTCCATTATGATTTATAATTAAGTCATACAGTGCCTGTTCGGACAAGTAAGAATGTCATTCTTCTCACTCTTGGTTTAATGTGTCGTAGAGATGTAGAAAATTGTGTATCTTACTACTTGGTCTTGAGTTTCTTGACACTTCAAATTGGTAAGACCTAAATGTAGGGGAACTTTAAAGGATACTCCTATCCTATTCTATGTTGTACTGGACGCTAGGCGAGGCGACATGCCATCCGCCTCGCCTAGGCGCGTCTAGGCTTAGGCGCCCATCCAGAAATACAAATATTTTTTTTTCCAGAAATAAAGCAGGAACAACAAGTCCATAAGAAGAAAAAGAAGAAAAAGCAGCAACAACAAGAAGTCAAAAAAAAAACACCAACGACAATAACAACATGTAACAAGAGAAAAAATAGAATAAGAAACAACATCAATCGACAACAGTCTCCGAAAAAAAAGAAAAAAACAGCAGCAACATAAAAATTAAGAAGAAGAAGCCAACTCTATGAAAAATAAATAAAGAAGAAGAATAATACCGAGGTCAAAGCAACCGGAGGTAGGATTTTTCCTTTAATTTTTTCCTTTGTTTTTTTTTTTTTGAGCAGTAGCAACAATCTGTTCTTTGGAGAGCTGCAATAGTTTTTTTTTTCCAGGTAGCAGCCTTTTTCTTTTCTTTGGAGAATAATCCTAAAGTCCAAAGCATTTATATTTAATGATAAAGTTTATAATGGAAGCCCAAACCTGACTTTCCTCCTAGGCGTCCGCCTTGCACTTCCTCTGGTCGATCTTAGGCGTCTGCCTAGACGCGCCTAGGTGCCCATCTCCAGACCGAATTTTTTTTTCCCGGGTCGAGGCGCCCTCCCCTCAACCTGGACGCCTAGGCGCGCCTAGGCGTCGCCCGTAACAACATAGCCTATGTTGTAGGAGCTTAACTGTAGCCAAGAAGTTTGCTCTACATGCGAGCTGGCCATATAGGTATTATCAAGGTTCAAAGGATCGGCTGATACCGATACGTATCGGCCGGATCAGATCGGATTTTGGGGTGTCCGATCCGATACTCGTAAAAAATATCTGTATCGGTTGAGATACTGTCCAAAATTATTGTATCGGTCCGTATCGGCCGATACGTAACCGATACAGATCGATACCGACCGATACGCATGAGGAGAGATTTCCAACAACAAAAAAAGACTCCAGCATCCAAACAAAGAAAAAAAAACAACAATAATTGTCAAATCCAGCATCGAATAAAAAAAGAAGTAAAATCAATAATAAAAATTTGACATAGGTAAAGTTCTCAATAATGAAGAGTAAAATTTCTATAAATAGGAGAAAAAATTACCTCAAGAAGAACCAACACAAAATTTGATTTTCAAGCCGGAGGAACACTATTCACCTCCGTAGTAGCCGCCTCCGCCGCCTGTGCTCGTAGAAGAGGGTGTGGAGAAAGAGCAAATGATGAGTTTGAAGTTGAACCTGGACCAGTTTCGCCTCTAAGAACAGTTGACAGATTTGGTGGGGGTGGGCTGGAGGATGGTGTGGAGAAAGAGCAAAATTAAGTATGGTGTAGTGAAAAAGTGATGGTGGAGGTGGATTGGAGCAAGTCAGGAAGGGGAGGGGGTTACGTGGTATTATTTGGTGTGATATGTATGAGAGAGAGAGAGAGAGAGAGAGAGAGAGAGGACAACCCCAGCTGTGCTTGATAAGATAAATCACTGTCACCACTAAGACCAAGTCACTACATACCAATACATGCAACATAGTTGACCTTTCAAAGATGGTACAGTATAGGAACCACAACAACAACAAAAAAATTTTAACCGAAAATAATTTTTTTTCCAGACCATCTATTTAATATTTTATATTGGACCGGCTATACTATTTATTATTATTATTATTATATATATATATATATATATATATATATATATATATATATATTTTATTATTTTATCTAACTAAGAGTGTATCTAACTTATTGTACATATTTTATTTTTTAAAATATGTAACACATTGTAAATTTATTGTTATATATATATATATATATATATATTTCTCTCTTATTATAGTTTATATGTATAATATTTATTATTTGTATATTTGTTACGTTTTTTATAAGTGTATTTTTTTATAACTTTCCTATATATACATTATACATAAAAAAATTATATATACATTATTTATTATACAATATATATAGTTCTTGCTTATTATAGTTTATATATACACTATTTATAATTGTATATATGTTACATTTTTTATAAGTGTGTGTGTGTATATATATATATATAAATATTATCGATACCGTCGACAAAAATAAATAAATAATATTATCGATACCATCGACACAAAAAAATTCGATACTGCCAATACTGATACTCATACAAAATGTCTGATACCAATACTTTGAACCTTGGTATTATAGCATGACCACCTCATGCTTATGGCTAGCTTTGCTTGGAACTCATGCACTATTATAGAGGGTTGGTGTTAGGTTGATAGCTGGTCATAAAAGTTTAGCGATTCTTTCATGGAATTTTCTTTTTCTCGGCGACCCTGATAAGGCTTTGATGGCGATGACTACTATTACTACTACCAAGGTTGTGATAGGCGCTAGGCGGATGGGCACCCGCCGCCTAGCGTCTAGTCCGCCTAGACGGCTGCCTAGGCGCCCGCCTAGATGTAGGCGGTTAAAAAAATATAATTTCTTTTTAAAAATCTAATAAAAATTGCATAAAAAGTTCATAAAACCCGATAACATTGCATAGTAGGGCGTCAGGGGGACTAGGCAGGCGCCTAGGCGGACATCGGACGGATACCAACTGCATAGCGCCTAGGTGGTCTAGGTGGACGCCTTTTAGAACAGTGACTACTACTTCTACTGCTGCTGCCCACTATAAGATTCATGTGTGATGAGATTTTTTCCTTAATTAAAGTTTACTTTATAAAAAGTAACTTTAAAAAATATATTCTTTTCTTTTCAAAAGTGGCTTTAGGAAAAGAAAGATGCTCTTATATAAGTATATATATGCCTTCTTCCATTAAGGAATGCATCCCTCACATTGTATAAAAAACCAATTGTAGTAAGAGTTCTGAAGAAGTTGTAGTACTGTATGTATTTTTTGTCTTGCTAATTTAGTGTTTGTGTATTTCTTATATGAGATGAACATTTCTTGAGTTCTTTCCATATTAAGCTAGTTCCAACCCATATAACCGTCTTTCTAAAGATAAAACCTATATGCGATCAATGCTCAAGGAAGATTGTAACGATCTTCCGTTACACATTAATAATTTTAGCAGCTTCTTGAGTTCTTTTCATATTAAGCTAGTTCCAACCCATATATCCGTTTTTTGAAGTATATGCTCTAAAGTTGTTATTGTATGCAAATTTCACCATTAATCAACTCCTTTTATGATAAGGGCAGTTTGTTGTCAGACGTATCTTGTACCAAGAACAACTCTTACAATTCTTAATACCAAACCTTTTCATATTTAGCTACTTCTAACCCATATGAACATTTTTTGAGTTCTTTTCATATTAAGCTAGTTCCAAACCATATACCCGTCTTGAAGAGAAAACCTATATGCTCTAAGGTTGTTTTTAGAATGAAGTTGATCCCCCCGCCTTTACTTTGACTAGGCTCTCCGCCCTCTCCTCTAGCTAGTTGCAGAGGTAAGCATAGCCTTTGCTTTCTCCTAGTAACAATTTTCCAACCTGTAGCCTCTGCTAATACTCTATATCGATCTAAGGTTCCTCAGAAACCCTAGTTCTGCCGCTTTCTCCTAAAGATGGTGTGTGTATATAACCAATCTGTTTCCAGAAATCCGTAACGATCTTTTGAGTACTTCTACGATAGGTTGAGATCTTATTGTAGAAATATTGGTTATCCAAGTACCATGCGAAGATGTGTCATAGATTAATGGTGAAATTTGTGTCGTTAATTTATTGTTTAAGAATTATACCATACTTGAGGATCACTTATAATATTAAGATGATCTAAATGTTCTTCTATTTAGTACTACAACTTCTTTAGAACTCTTACAACTTTTACTACAAGTGGTTTTGTTGTAAAATGTAAGGGATGCTTTCTTAAGGAAAGAAGGCCTATATATAGTTACATAAAAACATCTTTTTTTCCCTAAAGCTACTTTTGAAAAAATGAATATCTTTTTTAAAATTATTTTTTGTAAGTAAAGTTACTTTAATATAGGAAAATAATTTCTTTTATAAAGAAGAGAATTTCTTTTACAAAATCTACTTTTATAAAAGACGCTTTATCTGATACAATGGGCCCACCACGTTCTTCTCGTGTGCTGGATTCAATTGTAGTCATTTATCCGGGTGAAGTCTTGTATCATTAATCCATCATATTGTCGAGATTATGCTCCTCAACAATATCTTCAAACTATTTTTCTGTAATAGGGAACACCTCATTCATTTCCATTCTGTATATGCTTTATGAAAATCTTCTATAGTTGTTTTGGTTTTTGGTCCAAATTTAGCAGTATTGAAAAACTCTTCAATGCTAGCTCGTTCCATGTTGAATTTAGGAACCAAGTGTAGGAATTTATAAGTATTGAAAAACTCTTCAATGCTAGCCCGTTCCATGTTGAATTCAGGAACCAAGTGTAGGTCTGTGCAAATAAATTTGCAGTCCATCTGTGTACATATGCATGGACTCGTTTTTTAAAAAGTATTTATACTGTATATAAAATTCTTTCGCCTATTTTTGAAGCTGGGCTTCTTCGTTCCAGTCTTCTTCTTTAAACTCGGCAATTTCATATCGGCCGTCTTCGACGAGGGTAGTGCATACCCAGATTTGAACCGCAGGGTATTGCCAAAGCAAAGTTTGAGAAGCCGATCTTTAATGCTTGGGACGGAAGACCTACTGCTGTCTTCCAAAGCGCATTAAGGCTTTTATAATTCTTCTCAACATCAAAATAGAGGAAACATCTTACAATAGAATAGTTTGGAGATATTGTTGAGAAGCATAATTTCGACAATATGATGGATTACTGATATAGGAATTCACTCGAATAAACGACCAGCACACGAAAAGGACGTGGTGGGCCTATTGTATTAAGATAAAACGTCCTTTATAAAAGTAGTTTTTTTATAAAAGAGATTATTTTTCTTTATTAGAATTACTTTATAAAAAGTAGTTTATATATATATATATATAAATTTTTTTTTTTCAAAAGGAGCTTTAGGAAGAGAAATATGCTCTTATGTAACTATATATTGACCTTCTTCCCTTAAGGAAGTTATCCCCCACTTGTAGTAAGAGTTGTAAAAGTTCTGAAGAAGTAGTACTGGACTTGCAGTAGATAAGATTTCATTTGTTCGCTCTCGATGATCCTAATATCGAGAAAATTATTAAGCTCCATATTCAATTACAATATAGTTCTTGTCAATTACATATATTTGGTCTGTTAAGTATACCATTAAAACTTTGATAGAACCTTTTGGAGGTTTATGTATCTTTTTAATTTACTTTACCTTATTTTGCAAATGTTGGATCTCTTACTTAAATTTGGAATATATTTTCTTCTATAATTTAGTTAAATGTATAAAGTTATGTAGTTCTTTTAAAGTTTTAAAGGTGTTTGGGAATTTTTTTTAACTTTTCTAGAATATGATTTGTAATTCTAGTTTTTCGTTAATAATTCTCTTCCCGAGGCACTATATTTCATTTTTTGCATAATTCTATTTTGTTCTGACTAAGAATTATACCATGCTCGAGGAAGAGATCACTTATAATATTAAGATATTTCTTATTACAAAAGAATAATTTGGAAATATTATTGAGGAGTATAATCTCGACAATATGATAGATTACTGATAACGACTGCCAATTGAATCCAGCACACGAGAAGGACATTGTGGGCCTATTGTATAAGATAAAATGTCTTTAATAAAAGTAGCTTTTGTAAAAGAGAATCTCTTCTCTATAAAAGAGATTCTCTTCCTTTATTAAAGTTACTTTACTTTCTAAAAAGTAACTTTAAAAAAGATTCCTTTGTTTTCAAAAGTAGCTTTAAGAAGAGAAATATGCTCTTATGTAACTATATACAAGCCTTCTTCCCTCAAGGAAGGCATCCCTCACATTGTATAACAGACCACTTGTAGTAAATTACTAGGTTCAAAGTATCGGTATCGGAATCGGTATCGGACCATTCCAATGAGTATCGAGATCGGCGGTATCGGTAGTATCGGCGGTTTCGGATCGGAGTATCGGATTTTTTGGTATCGGAAAGCAAACAACTATTAGTAAATTATTAACATTTTAGAAAATATATTTTATACATTTATGCATAATTTAAAGTATTTTTAGTGTTGTTTCTTAGTATTTTTGAAATTGAATGAAATAGTAGTCACCATCGTCGATTGATTTATATGTGATAGATAAATTTTCCTTATTTATATGCTTTTACTACTTTACTATGCTTTTACGCCCTTGCTAATTGGTCTTTTTTAATTCAATTTTCTTTGCCGAATTGACCTGAAAAGAGACCTCTAATGTCGGTATCGGTCAGTATCGGGTATCGGTCGGTATCGGATCGGGACATGGCAAACTGTATCGGTATCGGCCGTATCGGATCGGTATCGGCCGATACTTTAAACTATGAGTAAAAGTTGTAAGTGCTATGCAGAAGTTGTAGAACTGAATAAAAGCTTTCATATTTCAGCGCTTTATCCCAAACTACTACTACTACTATGGTGCTGGTGCTGGTGGTGCTACTACTGCTACTGCTGCTTGACCATGAGTATGCAACCTAGCAACTGTAGCTTTCAGATGGGAGCTGTGACCAGTTTCCTGCTCCTACTGCTACTGCTGGCTTGAACATTAGTACCTAACCTAGCAACTGTAGCTATCAGATGGGAGCTGTGACCAGTTTCCTGACATTTCAATTAATTGTAGTGTAGAGTAGAGTATATTATGAAAATTCCTTTCAGTATCCTTTAACTAGAGATTTGAATCCTTACTATTAGAGTCATAAGTCGGTCTTATGATCTTACTCGAGTACAATCAAGTAGTTATGGGTGTATTTAGTTGAAAAATACTATACATCCTTTCCACAACTTCACCAATCGAATTAGGTGTTGTTTAATGGTTGCACGATTGATTTGTGATTCCATTGTTATAGTTGTGACATCCAGGGTTTATATAGATCTCAGTTAGTTCGTCGATTTATCTAGGGTTTTTGGGATTTCGTGTTTTTGTTGCATCTGCAAGTATGGCGGAGACCGAATCTTGTAATATTGTTACTAGTGGTGGTGGCGGTTTCGGATAATCCTTTTACTATTATTCACAATAATGATGGAGTATGAAAAGCTATTACTGTGGTAAAATAAATGGTGTGAACTTCCTTGCCCGGTCCAAGTCTTTAAAGTATTGGTGAGGGTGAAAAAGAAATTAAAGTTTTTGATGGAAGAGCCACCGCTGGAATCTTCGATTGATTATGACGATGCTGTAATAGTTGTGGCATAGTATGAAACCACAAATCGTCTATAATATTCAATTGTGTTAGTCCTCAAAACAGATTTAAGCATATATGGAAGATTCATAGATTTAAGCAAATTATTAAGCCAAAGTCTATCCACCTTCGTAACGTTCTATTTTATCGAGTTCGTCTGAATAATCATCGGACATATTTTTGCGAGTTCGATCATCCCCGCTGGACGTGAAATCACCACGCCAGCGTTCTCGCGGGATAATCGTTCTCAGCCGGGCCTGATTGTCGAGCGTTATCCTTCGAACTAGATTCAAGATCGTTCGTCTAAATTCAAGATCAAATCCGTTATCGCTTACCTCAATCATCGAACCACAACAATCCTTTACTTGTATCAATCCGTACTATCTTTCAACTATCGATAACATATCAAGTCTTATTAAAATTCGAACCACAACATCTATACTCAAGCTAAATTCTAGCGTGCGATATCCTACTCAATCTCGATTTTCTATGCGCGCTATCTTCCATCGCACTAACTCCTGATCGCATCCTCGATTATTCCATCTCAAGCTCAAGTTTCAATTCGTTTGATTCAATTCGAAATCGCTCGTACGATTTACTAAGTTTTCTCGACCAAGATGTTGATTCCAATACTCTGAATTCCTATCCGATATAAGCCTTATTATTGTTCAACTCATTCTAACTCGTTCGAATCAATTCTCGCACGATTCCTTCAAATTCACTTACTTGCTAGGCCTTACTTATACTAAGGCTTCGCACAATCACGTCGTTTGCTGCTAGACTCGTTTGCTATCCCGAAATTCTCGATTCGTTCGAACATTTCTAAGACGACCAATATACCACTCAAGGTTCGAGCTATACTCTACGAATCCTCAAAACTCACTTTATCCTCAAATCGTTTGTTCGTTCCTGAGCTATCGCATAAACCACTCAGGAATCGAGTCATCCAAATAAATTCTCAATAGCGTTCGCATCGTTGATATATCCATCCAGTTCGTTCCTTAAACTCATACGATCCCCTAGCGTCGCATCGATAATCGTAGTTTTGTATATACCTTTATCGATAGTCGTCCACGTAAACCATAATTTGATTCATAACTTATTGACTCAAGTATCCGTTCGAACCATTTCTAAGAATCTAAGCACGATTCTCTATATTCGTCTTAGCGATAATCCGATAACGTGTCTATCGATAGCTATTCTAAGTCTGACTTATCTTATCCGAACGATATTCCAATCTTGCTCCCAAACTCACTAGTACCAAGGGTCCTAGCGCGCGATTCTCAATACAACTTAGCCAAAAGGCTGTGTGCATAGCTATCCCGTCCGAACAATACTCTAGTCTTGCATACTAACTTGCTAGTATCAAGGTAATGTTAGTCTGGTTCGCACATAACTAGCAATTCTAGCACGAGTCTATTCCCACAAAGTCAGACACGGTTCCCACAGAGTCAATTCTAGCACGAGTCTATTCCCACAAAGTCAGACACGGTTCGGCACAAAGGCCATCACATAACAATCCCGTTCAAGCAATCACATCATTCACATGCACCTTTCGAAAATATTTAGACATTGTATAGAACATCCCGTTGGGACATTGAGAGAGAGCATATGTACATAACCCACGAATGAGCTTTCAAAATTGAGATAATCGATACGAAGTCCAAGGACGTAAAGCCGTGCTCTGATACCAATATTGTCACGTCCCGATCTCCCGTAGGATCGGCCGTCCCCGCTGAACGCGAATCACCGCGTCAGCACTCCCGCAGGACGATCGTTTCCATCCAGACGTGATGCCGCGCGAGAACAAGCTGCGCCCGCACAAGGCTATGATCCGAACAGACGGAGAAATAGCTAAGCCCAGAGTCGTACAGATAGTCCGAATGCAGCGGAATAAGAAACCGAATAGGCGATAGATAACTAGTTTACAGAGTCGTCATAGCGGAAGCATTGAATGAACACAAGTATGAAACAAAAATATGCTCTTTATTGATAATCAAGAAATATTACAAGCGGCGCTAGACCGAGATTACAAGTCGCTAAAGCTCTCCCTCTCAAAACAATAAAAGCGTGCCAAGCGGCTTACAACATGGGATGATAACATAGACGATGTTCCAATACATTATGTCTTGTATATGTGCTTCAGCTCCGGACATAAGACTCCAAGGCTCCAGAGCGAACTCCATGCCTTAGCGCGCACGAGGGGATACTCCGCATTGAACTAGGTTCTCTCGCACCCTGCAAGCAATCTGGATAGGTTATCAGTACATGAATGCACTGGTGGGGAGGCTTCTCGCCAGCTCAACGAATCCAAACACGTTATATTACTTCCGTGCACCAACTATTATGTTGTATTTAAAGTCTTGCCTTAGGATCAGTTTCATGGCATAAGACATAAGTCTAACTCGTGTGACAGTGCACCGTGCGGTATAAAGAGTAACACAGCGAGACTTACCAACTTAACATTCGTCCTTCCTAGTCTAAAGATAAAACAAAGTTAAACGAAGCACAAATATATATATATATATATATATATATATATATATATATATATATATATATATAATGAAATCTAAGAAATCGTATAAGCAAACCAAAGTGTCACGAGCGTGTTCTGACTCAAGTGCACGAGATAATTAGGTTACTAAGATTGTTCAGGCAGATTATACTCAGATTATTCAGGAGTGTACAGATGTGTTACTTCGATTTAAATGCATTACTCAGGTTATTCAGGAGTGTACAAATGTGTTACTTTGATTTAAATGCATTACTCAGGTTATTCAGGTTACAAGTTCATTTCTTTGGTTACCCAGATTCAGATTCGTTAGACGCAATGTAACGACTCGCACGCGGATTGCCGCAACAGAGCCTGACTTAACCTATATGAACGGGTCACTGGCCTACACGTCATTATGGACATAGTCGCAATAAGACGGTGGTCCCGGTGCCCCGACGACAAACTGAACTTATCCGAACTAGCTACAACTAGCGCGACTATTGGATTCCCCCTAGGCCGGATTGGTCTCGGTGCCCTGGCTTTCCGTCCGTAGGAATCAAGCTTGTGCACAAGCGTCTGTGACCATGCGAGTCTCTTTTATTTGTTCATTCTTTTTTCTTTTGATCTCTTCTTCTGAATAAACGACAATGGTTGTAGAAGCAGGTAATAATCCTCGCTACAAGCCATCCGCGGCCGTTTCCGACTCATTGGTTCTTTGCATCTTTCTTTATTACGGGCTTCCCGAGCTATTCTTTTAGTGTCATTCTCTTAGTGCCATTCATTAGTGCCATTCATTGATATCATTCTTTACTTGCATCTTACTTTTATGTTTTCTTATCATTTTTGCAGCTCTCAGTACGGGAACTGCCTTGGCAACCCAACGGTCCCAAAGCTATTCTACGTTTTCTATTACTTGGCTCGGAATGACTATTTGATAGTCTTCCTGCCTTAACTGAGTGAATCATTTTAAGTGAAATACTTTAACTCATGCCATAGTCTAAGTGGAGTGCGTTGCAACAGTACGCATGATAGTACTACTGAGGCATACATAACAATCTCTACTTTAACGGTGAAACGCATAAGGAAAACTCTATTGAGGCATACGAGTACTTCTATCTCTAGTAGCAGGTTTGTCTTCCATGTTCTATACAAGTAATACAAGTTGGGATTATTCCCTTAGGTAGGTGTGTTGAACTCTTTTATTAGCATGCAAGGGGTAATTTTTCTAGCGTTTAGCATGTACCGTCCATATATTTAAGTGTGCAGGCTAAGCAAAGGCAAGTTCATCGTAGCCACCCACCTTAGCGATGATTCGCATCGGTCGAGCGATACTCCGAGCGCGTCTTTGAAAGTCTTAAGTCTGAACTCCTGAAGGGCCAAGTTGAATCATTTGTCTCAAGCGAGTCTCTTCGCCGAGCAAGGCGGGTCGGGTCGTCGTACTTGTGGCATTTGAATCCGCTCTACACATTGACGCGGAGCGGTTTTTTACAGAATGTGTCCCACATCTATGAGTTGTACGAGTTATTGTTTAATACAAATCAAAATGGGAAGTCTGTGAATGAGTATTTGGATTTAAAGAAGACTATGGGAGGAACTCTTGTAGTACCATCCGATTACTACCAATTTGAAGGAAGCTTAGCGATAGGAGTTCTATGTTTCGTTCATTCTAGCTGGCTCGGATCCTGTGCTTGAATTTTAGTGGATCTTGTGCTCGAACCATATAAGGCTCAAATCCTTGCTGCAGACCAATTACCTACAGTGACATATAATTCTCTTGTCTCAATCATTTTTTTCTAGGATAGTTCTGTAGTACCGAGTAATGACTTATCTACCATGTTTACTTGTGCTGGTTGTCGTGGTGGTGGCTATGGTGATTGTAGTCGTAGTGATAGATATGTAGTCAAGGAAGTGTTCGTGGTATGCCACATAAGTGTAACAATTATACCATGCTCGGCTAGGTCGAAGGGTATTGTTGGGATAAGGGTAAACCCGACTATGCATATTATATTTATGATGAAATGTACACTCCCAGGTCACCACGTCCGTTCTTGGACACGATATTTCCGGTTCTAATCAGACTTCAGCTTTTGATTCCTTCAATTCACTTGAACACATCCTCCGTTAAGTTGAACGCGCTTGCTAGTACCATCTTTCAACCTACTGCAATCGTCACACATATATGTAATTCGGTCTTTGTGGCAACTTAGTCAACATCTACCTCTTGGGTCATCGACTCCGGAGCAAGCTTTCACATGTCTGGTATGCATTCTCTTTTTCATAATCGTCGTCCTATGTAACGTAACATTATCTTAGCCGATAGGTCTTCTCGTGTTCCGAAAAAATGTCATTCAACCTACCCAATCATTGACATTATCTGATTCATTGTACGTGTCTTATTTTTCTTTCATTGTATTAACTGTGAGCCAATTAACCAAATCACTTCATTGTTTCGTAACATTTTTTCACAGTTCGTGTGTTTCTCAGGACCTCAGGATGAAAAAGATGATTGATTCGGGACTTGAAAGAGATATGTTGTATTATTTGGATTTACCTGTAAAGACTTTTACTTTAGTTTCTACGGTTGATTATTGTTTTGTAACATTTTCTCCTAGTCCGTTGCAGTGACATTATTGTTTGGGCCATTCGTCTTTGACTAAGTTACGTCAAGTTGTTCCTATTTTGAGTTATGTTTCTGTTTTAGAATAATGAGGCATGTTAGTTGGACAAGCATCACCTTCAAGGATGGACCTACATGGAGGCGAGTGGGGGCAGTTGCCCCCACTAAATTTTTATTTCCAAGTTAAATATTTTTGTTCTTTTTAAAATTTTTCCATCAATTTTATATTTTGCCCCCACCGAAGTGTAGCAAACTTTATTTAACAAAAATTTGGACTTTCTTTACATTTGAGATTGACTCTCTTTTAAATTTCTGCGTCCGCCCTTGATCACCTTAATCCGTTTCCTCATCGTGTTGAGTCGGCAATTGCAGCTCTTTGATCTTGTTCATACTTCATACTAACATTTGGGATCCATCTAGAGTCAAAAATTCAAAAGAATTTCTGTATTTTGTTTTCTTTGCCGATGATTCTTCCCAAATAACTTGGTATATTTAAGGGTTATTTATACCAAGGTAGTAAAAAACGCAAGGTGCACTAGAGGCACAAAAGTTTTATATCGTCCGAGACGCAAGACGCAGTTAAGGCGTGCGCCCGAGCGAAGCGAGGCACAAATATAAAAAATAATAAAAATATACATAGAAAAATAATAAATTAGTAATGTAAAAAATAAAATCAAATAACATATTAAAACCAGCAAAAATACGTTAAAACATAGCCAAGTGAACTAGTAAACAACAGTAGCAGTCAACAGAACTAACAGGAGTTTGTATTATCCCTACCATGCTTTTAGTAAATTTTAGTTTTTCCAGTTCAACTATAACTAACTACTTGTACGAGGTAAGAATAATCTCCATGCCTCCAAGTTTTTTTGTATATAAAAAAAATCCATAAGGTGCGCCTTTTCTTGGTTGTGCCTTGTAGAAAGATGCACCTAAGGCCCGCCTTGGGTGCGCTTGGAGAAATGCGCCTTGCCTAGTGAGGTGCGAGGCGCAACTGCTGCGCCTTTTTGCGAGGCGCGTCTTAGGCGTGTCCGAGGCGCGCCTTTGACTACCATGATTTATACTAACATCCCCTATCTTTCCAGTTTATTAAATGAACTTTTCTTTGAAAATAATTATAAAGACCTCCCCTTTGCTTTATGTTGTAAGGGTGATTAGTGTAATAATCCTTTATGTAAAACATAAAACATAGGGGAGGTTCGTATAAAAAAATATAAAACATAGGAGGGTTAGTGTAATTATTTTCAATATAAGGAAGGTCTATCTAATAAACCGAAAACATAGGCGAGGATAGTGTAAATAACCCTATATTTAATGAAAGAACTATATGGGTTTCTGTGTTATCCAACTTTTTTTAATGAAATTTATGTTCAATTTGGTAATGTATTAAAGTTTTACGTCTTCATAACGCTTTGGAATATATTCAATCGTCTGTGACTTCTTCTTGCGCTAACCGTGGCATTATTCATCAAACTAGTTGAATCTATACCTCTCATCAAAATGGTGTAGTTGAACGCAAGCACCGATACCTTTTAAATGTGGCTCAGACAATGTTCTAAACGGCGGTAGGCGGGTGAACGGCGGAAAATGTCCGCCTACCGCCTAGGACACCTAGTCGCCGCCTAGACGTTTGATACATTTTGGATTTTTTGTACTATTTTATCACTGTTTTTTAAATAATATTACATATTCTAAGAGTTTTTTATGCATAGCTAAGTTGTAGAACAAAGATTTATGAAGTTTAAGTCATGTAAAAGTGACTCATAGGTCCATAATACTAGCAAAACTATTTTGCCAAAACATCTAGTTAGGTATTGCTCCGTCTAGGCATTCGCCTACACCGCTGCCTAGCTCATTCTACTACAGAATTTGAATTAGAGTACACCGCGTGCCAGGTACTCATCTCCGCCTATGCCGTCAAACCTCCGATGGCCGTCTACTCCATCGCTAAGGCGCCAACGGCAAAAGCGGTGCGAAGAGCGACCGCCTACCGTCTAGGCGGCCTAGACGGACACCATTTTGAACACTGGGCTCAGGCTCTCACGTTTAATATACATGTTCTCTACAGGCATATGCAATTCTTAATGTATGTTATTCCTTTTTGATTAATAGCATGTCATCATCTTTGTTGAATAACCGGTCCCCTTCTCCATGTTACACCCATGTGTCTCTCCTTTTTCTTTATCTCGCGTGTTACTTTTGTTCATAATTTGGAACCTAATTGAGATAAGTTGGCTCCTCGATCTATAAGTATGTCTTCCTTGGTTATCCTTGAACTTAAAAAAGGTTATCGTTATTATAATTCTTAGTCACGCAAATATTATCTTAGTGCAGATGTTATCTTCTTGGAGTGGGCCTTTAGGAGATCATCCTCTTTCGTTCATATCAGATTTGGTATCTTCCATACCACTTTTGGTCATTCCTAAGTCCATTCTTATCCGTTCCTCATTTATAGTTCCTCATTTATAGGTGCACTGTCCCGCTCCACGCGGTGCATTAGGTTGATTCATTGGCTCGAAGGGCCTGGTTGGACTTGGATTTATTCAGTCTTCATGGTTTGGGCGAAAGTCGATTCGTCAAATGGTGGTGTTTTGATTATTCTATCCTTTACCTTCATACTTAATAAAAAAAGTTCATCAATCCTTGTTTTTATATGCCATGAGATTTGTTAATGCTAAGTAAAGATAACTAAGATAAATGAGAGTAATATCATTCCTGTTAACTTGCTATATAGAAGCATGGTATATTGAACTGTTGTTATGTTATCATATATAATATAGTGTTATGTTATTATGTAGAATATATTACTGTTGTTATGTTATCTTGTGTATTGTACTCTTTTTTTTCTAGAGAAATGGAAATGGAAAAAGGTTTGGAACTATTGAATCCTTACTGTTACACGACCATATATCAAATATACAGTTGAAGTAGTTAGTCAGTATATGTAGTCTCCTCGACAGCCACATTGGGTGACCATATCTCGTATTTTGTTATACTTAAAAGTTTGCCACATCACATACTCTCACAGTGACGGATTTCAGTGATGTTGATTGGGTACGTAGTCAGAGTGATAAGAGGTCCACTTCTAGATATTGTACCTTTGTTAGTGGGTAATCTTGTGACATGGCACACTAAGAAGCAAAAAAGTCGTAGCTCGTTTTAGTGCAGAGGCCGACCACCGTGTGCTATGACGCATACATCTTCTGAGATGACGTGGTTACGGTCTCTTCTTCATGAAATGAGGGTTATGGTTCCTATCCTTGTGGAAATATATTATGGCAATACATCATCAATTTTCATCGCAAGTACCCCCGCGTTTGATGAGTGCACTAAGCATATCGAGGTGGATTGTCATTTTATCTGTAATTTGTTGGTAAAGAAACAAATTGTCACTCCACATGTTCAGTCTGGGTGATATTCTCACCAAACCACTTGTTTGTAGTTCATTTCGGACTTATGTAGTAAGCTAGACATGTCGGGCTTGATGGGAGATGTTATAGTCATAAGTCACCCTTATTTCATATTTTGGTATATTGAAGTAGTTGTGGGTGACAAAAAAAATTGCCAGCTGTCAGATTTACTTTTAGCTCCCATGGGGATGGGCACAGTTCGAATCCCCCTTAGGAACTTAGTTCGGAAAAGACATCACAAAAAAAAAAGTTGTGAGTGTATTTATTGTCATATATTAATATAAATACATATGAGATGCAACTTAGGGTTTTATCCCCTTCCCTCTCTTATTTATCTTATCTCCTCTCCTCTCTTTTCTTCTTCTAAATTTCACTCAAACATTCTGTTCTGTGGTGATATGGAGAAATATGTTTTGTACTCAAGCCAATTGATGTCATGTTTGAGCTTTATGCTCCACTTCTGCTTAAGTATGGCTATTTTCATGTGAGACCGTGCCCTGCAACATCTGATGAGGGATTATACATGCAAAATATTGGTTTTGAAATCTCTTCAGCACATATATGAATTTTTAGTCCGAATGAAACATGGAGTCTGTTACTTTTTTCTTTATTATTTTATGGATGCGAGGAATCACTCTTTGGCTGAATTTGGAGGAGGCTGCTTGATTGCGTGAGCTTAACTGCATGAAAGGTAGGTCTACTTACCCGCCGACTGACCTTTCTACTTTCTAGGTTCTATTCTGTAGGTTTCTTTGGCTGATAATGCTTATGGTTATTTTTATGGACATCTTGATAGTTCCATTACTGTAGCTTGTCAGGTCAGACTTCATTTCTAGTGATTAGGTGTTTTTTTTTTAGATTCCTAACTGTTCGGTAAACCATTTATTGGCTCAGCTTCATGTTGATGGGATTAATTCTTAGTACTGCATTCATGGACCCTTGACTGTTATATATACAGTTGTTTGTTCGCAGAATTTTGAGTGTTAAAAAGCACTTTGAACATTATGTACTTCCATTGACAATATTTTTTTTTTACTGAATTAGGGATTATATAGAGGTGCTCAGAAGAATGATATGAACCTTGGTATATGTTCAAGAAGTAATGATGTAGTTGAACCAATGATCAAGCCTCAATGGTTTGTTAATTGTCATAGCATGGCAAAGGCAGCTCTTGATGCTGTCATGGACAAGGACAACAAGAAGATCGAGATTATTCCAGAGCAGTACGAACATGAATGGAAAAGGTATTTTTTGACTTTCCATCTATAATGCCGAATTTTAGATCTCTTGCACTAGATGTTGTAGAGTTTATAATTCAATAATATTCATTTTAATGTTTTAGATGGCTGGAGAACATAAGAGATTGGTGTATTTCAAGGCAACTTTGGTGGGGCCATCAAATTCCTGCATGGTATGTGATCCTGGATGATGACCATTTTAAAGATGTTGGCTCTTACAATGATCACTGGGTGGTTGGAAGAAGTGAGGAAGAAGCTATATCTGAGGCTAACAATAAATACCCAGGGAGGAAATTTGAGATTGCTCAAGATCCAGATGTGTTGGATACGTGGTTTTCCTCTGGTCTTTTCCCATTATCTGTACTTGGTTGGCCAGATGATACAGCAGATTTTAGTGCATTTTATCCTACCTCGGTTCTAGAGACCGGACATGATATCCTTTTCTTCTGGGTGGCTCGGATGGTGATGCTGGGAATAAAACTTGGAGGTGATGTACCCTTTACTAAGGTAAAAAAAGTAATGCCTATGTAGATAATATGAACTAAACATTGGGAAATGATAATAATATATTATAATTTAAAATATAAAGATTCTGAAGGCTTCTAAGATGGCTAGTGAGAGAAATGATTGACTCATCAATTTATATTTTTGATATTTGATATGTTGTTTGTTTTGTGATTATGGAGCATCTATTAACAATCCATTTATTAAGTGATGGTACAGGAGTGAGCAATGATTTGTATGTAAACATATTCTGCCATTGTTGTTTGTATTGCTAACAATTAATAAAATAGAGTTATGGTTTGAAATGCATAAAATTATTTTTTGAATGGAGAGCTAGTATTATAGTGCCATATATAAATAGAAGGGAGATATACATAATTGTTATAAATATCGAGGAATTAAGCTTATGCGCCATACTTTGAAACTATAGGAGTGAGTAATTGAGCAAATATTAAGAAAATAAACAAGAATTCTATAGAATCAATTTGAGGAATACTACGAAAGTCATTTTCTTATTAAGAAGGTTAATGAAAATATTAAGGAAGAAAAAGAATGATTTAAATATGGTTTTTATTTGTGATAAGAGTACCTAGAGAGAGAATATGGTGGGCTTTGGAGAAGAAACACGTTATTAGTGTGTATTTTGTGTGTGTGTGTGTGTGTATATATATATATATATATATATATATATATATATATATATATATATATATACTTCACTCTTCGACGCAATGTGTTCAAGTATTGAATGCAATTCCGTATAGCGAATTGTATCATATTATCTATGTCTAGACTTTTTATAATCTAGGAAAATTTGGAGGGTGCTCCTTGGCTGCATGAGTTTAAACTTGAGTCCAAAATGTAGATTTACCTGCCTGCCAACTGGTCACCTACATTTTATGGCATGACTCTCTCATGCACTACTTTGACAAGGAATTTGGCACCAACATAGACGGTCGACATCAAGTCGACAATCGGTCATAAAACTGTGTCAAATCTTGTATAGAACTTTCTTATGCTCTGTAGTCGACTAATCTGATAGGTGAAGGCTTGAATGGTGATAATGACGGAGTTATGATGATTGTGCGAACCATTGAAGGATATAGTAAATCATTTTCTATATTGTTGACTTACATCAAGGATCATCATTAAGAGTCCTTACTTTTTTTGCACTACTTATGAATGAAATACTAGGCATATCCAGGAGGAGGAGGTTCCATGGTGTTATGATGTTTGTCGACAATATTGTGTTTTTTAATCAGAGTAGAGGTGTGTTATATGCTAAAATAAAATATATGAAATATAACTTTAACCAAAAGACAAAAATAAACTAGGGGGAGTACATATAGGTGGACAAGAGATACCTAGATAGTTTTGGTGCTTATGATCAATCATTTATCACAATGGAGAGATTGAGAAGGAGTCATCCATAGAATTAAAATATGATGGTTGGAATGGAAGAGAGTTTCTAATATACTTTGTGATTAGAAGATATATTTGAAGTTGAAAGAAAAATTCTATAAAATAACTATAAGACCAACCATGTTATATGGATCCGAGTGTTGTGCAATTAAAAAACAAGAACTAGAAAATTATGTACCCGAAATGCGAATGCAAAGATGGATGAGTTGCAATGCATTAATGGATAGGATAAAAAATGAGCGCATTCATGAGAACTTACGTGTAGCATCATTTGAGGACAATATGAGAGAAAATCATCTTATATGTTTTGGGCATGGCCAATGTAGAACAATAGATGCTCTATTGGAGCGAGAAGATAATATTTAGCCGCTAGGACTAGAGTTGTCTAAACGAACATATATCGAAGTTTTAAAGAAGGATATGATTTTTGTTAGTGTTACAGTGGACATGGTACTTAATAGAGCTGAATGGAAATAAGGATTCATACAGTCCTGAGTGGAAACAAGGATTCAAATAGTCGACCCCAAAAAGTTGGGATAAAGGCTTTGTTGTTGTTAATCACTGCACTGGCTCTTTCCTGAACACTGAAGCTACAACATAATGGAAATATTGAATCACTTAGGAAACATCATATAAATAGAACTGTAAAATTATGTCATTGTTTGTTACTTGATCGTTGCAACACCCTATCCTCGATTTGGTATGTAGCAAAGCTGCAAAAGATAAAGAAGCCCTTGCCTATTAGCATTTGACAGCACTGCCGCAACATTTGACAGCCCTTGCCTATTAGCATCAGGAACTTGAGAATGAGATATTATTTTGAGATTTTTGGTTCGTGGATTCGTTCCAGCCTTTTGTATATCAGTGGGTTCAAATCCATGTGACTGGATTAATCCAATGATTCTAATTACTACTCAAAACATTGTGGGTTGCAAACCTCCAAACATTTGACTGCCGTTTGTTTGTTTGTTTGCTTGCTTGTGTTTTGTGTGTTGCAGATTAATGGTACGGACATCAATTTCTTGTCAGTAAATAGTCTGCATTAATCCAACGATTCTAATTACTACTATTACAGGAACAGTCTGCCTGACCTTGCCAAATAGAGCAATAGAGTTGCTCCTCTCTCTAGTATCCTACACCTTGCCTATGATGAAGCAAGACAGCCTGCTGAAATATGTCCATTCTACTGTGGGTCTTGTGGGTGATATCCCTTAAGGTTTGATCAAGTTGTTCATTTATCATGATGACAAGGTTGAGGGATGTTCATAGAAGTATTGTTTGATATAGCAGCTGCTATAGCTGTTTCCTGTTAGCTGCTACTTTATAGATATATGGCATAGAGATGATAAATTTGTGTAATAGTGGGCATTATAGATGAATAACAGACAATGTAGCAACTGATATAGCAGAACAGTGGCCAATATTAGGCATATCGCTGTTGTATTTGATTGAGGCTTATTCTTAACATTATCTACAATTTATGGTGTTTAATTTTATTATTTTGGTTCTTATTGTAATTTTCAATAAATATTAGCTGTCGGTATAATGATTTATTGCCATTATATTGCACCACTGGCTGATTCTTAATATTATATAACACATGCAGTGATTATTTTTGTCATTTATTTTAAAAGTTTACTCCTTTAACCTAATGTAACTCATGAGGAGCTTCTTCAAAGTTTAAAAGATTTTGATGTAGACTTGTACCAAAACAGTGCCTCTACAGTGACTCAGTTCTAGCAGGTAAACCCAAAACAATATGCTAGAAAACCTCATAGTTAACCAAAAGCAGTATGTATGAAGCTACATCATTAGTTATTGTACAATATTTATGTTTATGCTTTAGACACTCAAAATAATCCCGATTTTTGTTGTACTAGTGTTATTTTTTAGGTATCGATGTAATATCTTACAGATTTCCCCAACAATTTGTAACATGTTGTAAGATTATTCCTTAAATTTAGCATATTTGGACTAAACTATAATTCTATGTCACTGAGTGCACCCATGTTTCCCAATATTAATTGTATCGTCCGATATCCTCTATCAGGTATGGCATCGTAACTGCTATGTGACTACTATCTGCCTTCCGGAAACCTGCATAGAATTAAAGGAACCACACAAGTAGTAAAGGCGCCATGCATAGAAGTAAAGTGGAATGCTTGAAGTGAATGATGGCTTCTAGAGTTATTTGTGATTTTAAGATACCCTTACAAGTGAAAGCAAAATCCTAAATACAATGCTTTAACATAGTCAAGCTTTAGGGGTGGGAGTATAGAACAATTAGAAAGTCCAAAAGCTAGATCTAGCTGATACAAGAGAGCTGAGATGAATGAGTTGTAGCATATTAAATCACAAGATAATAAATGATTGCTTTTGTGGGAAGTCAAGTTTGAATTAAATAGAGCATAAGATGTGGGGAAATATCTGATATAGTTAGGCATGTGCGGCAGGAAGCAGTAGATGCACCGGTTGGGTGGAGAGCTTATACGGTGGTCTTAATCTTAGTTAAATGAGCTGCTAGAACTAGGAGCAGACGAGACGAATTTGTACTGAGGCAGTGAAAAATGACTTGTTTATGTTAGAGAGGAGATGGACCTCAGTGGAGTAGAATGGAAGAGAAGGATTGATGTAGCCGACCCCAACAGTCTTGGAGAAAGGCTTTGATTTTATTGTTTCTTAGATCCCAAAGGTCTGAACTATGAATGAAAAGTTCCCCTCCCATTAACAGCTCTCATAGTTTGTTTTACACAATATTCTGACCAGTTTGCATGATCATGCTTTCATTAAGTTGTATTCTATGCTCTATAGACATCTATAACTACAGGTGATGAACTATTTCAGTCTTGTTTGTTCATGGCATGAACTGGCATGGTGACTGATATCATTATTCAACTGTCCTTGCCCTATCTATAATTTAGAGGTCAAAAGGAGTTGGCTAAAATTTGTCTCTTCAGGTTTACTTGCATCCGATGATTCGCGATGCGCATGGCCGTAAAATGTCCAAATCCCTAGTTTATGTTATTGATCCGCTTGAAGTAATAAATGGTATATCACTTGAAGGCCTCCACAAACGCCTGGAGGATGGTAATTTGGATCCTAATGAACTGGTCATTGCCAAACAAGGGCAGGTAAAAGACTTCCCAAATGGTATTGCCGAATGTGGTGCAATTCCCTCCGTTTTGCCCTCATCTCTTATACTGCCCAGGTTGGATTCTGCACCCAGTTAATTTATTCTTTAGGTTATCTTACTATCAAATTGTAAACTAATCCATTATTTTGTTTTTATCAGTCTGATAAGATAAACTTAGATGTTTTAAGGGTGGTCGGGTATCGACAGTGGTGTAACAAGTTGTGGAATGCTGTACGCTTTGCTATGAGCAAGTTAGGAGATGATTATGCTCCTCCATCTGTGATTGTAATAAATCAAATGCCATCCATCTGCAAGTGGATACTATCCGTTCTGAATAAAGCTATAGCGAGAACTGTGTCATCATTTGAAGCATATAAATTCTCCGATGCATCAACTGCAGTATATTCTTGGTGGCAATTTCAGCTTTGCGATGTATTTATTGAAGCTATTAAGCCTTACTTCTTTACGGAATCAGATTATAAATCGGAAAGAGCAGCTTCTAGGGATGCTCTTTGGCTATGTTTGGATATTGGGTTACGTCTACTACATCCATTCATGCCATTTGTTACAGAGGAACTGTGGCAGCGCCTTCCCCAGGCCAAAGGAAAAATTCAGACTAAAGAATCGATAATGATATCAGAGTATCCATCTGTTGTAGAGGTATAATTGTTATAGAATTTGAGACTTGTCAATCTTTCATTATTTAAATTTTGTCCATCATTCTAATCTCATTTGCAGGAATGGACAAATGAGAACATTGAAAGCGACATGGAGATTATTGTTGGTGCAGTGAGGAAACTTAGATCACTCCGCCCAACAAGTGACAAAAATGAAAGGTATATATATCTATTTATTCAGTAAGTTTATTTTTTGACTTTTGCTGATTCTGAATGGAAAATTTCTCGCCCCTTCTTTTTAGACGTCCAGCTTTTGCACTTTGCCGAACAGAAGATGTTGCTGACATAATTCAAAGTTATGGTTTTGAGATTGTAACTCTTGCCTCCTTATCATCTATAAAGGTACTGTTATTCTCATTTTTTGTTTCCCTTTTTAGAACTTCTCCATAAGGCTCCATTACCCTCCATGCTAGAACTTGTCTGGCATGATTATCTACCTTTTTATTTTGTCACCAAACAACAACTCAATTATCTTGGAAATATTTTCGTTTTTACCTTGAATTAATTACATATAGTTGAGTTGGTTTAGATACGAATTTGAATCAAGTATATTGATCATTCAAATAGCTTGGCTTCTTCAAGTTTGTCCATCTTTGATAGAGTTTTGGCTTTTGATCAGTACTCCTGCATCTTAGAGCTATGATCATGCACTGTCACTAGTAATTATAGGGTTTCCATGTTGTGCTTACATGATCTCCAGATTCGTATCTTATAGGTGATGTTGACTTATATCTCTATTTAACAGACCATCTAGTAACTGATTTGATCTCAATGGAATTCTTGCAGGTTCTGCATGAAGATGACATGCCTCCAGTTGGGTATGCATTTGATGTTGTGAACGAAAAGCTTTCTATGTATCTTCAACGAGAAACACTTAATGCAGAAGCTGAACGTGATAAGCTCAGAAAAAAGAAAGAAGAAATTCAAAAGTATGTTCAAATACAGCTTGTTCCGCTTGCTTTTTATATTATTTGATAGAATTGTTATATCTGAATTGCCTGCAATGTACTTTGTGATGCTTTCTTTAATTATTTGAAGAGCCTTGGATAACAAGGGAACAAAATAGCCATTCCATAAAATGTGTGGTATTCTTAAATTAGATCTGTTTATTTGTCCATATTGGCAAAATGTGAACACCTGTATTACTATAAGCTCACACTAACCCGTCAATTTTGGAGCCAATTCGGGATTTTCCTTGGGAGGTATAGGGAAGGAATTTGAATGTAATAATATTAATTCATACAGAAGAAAAAGGTTATCTATTGATTCCACCTACGCGTCTTACACTGGAAACTCCTAAATCGATGATTCGTTACGCGCCTTCCGAAAGTGACCGCCCGAAGGCTTACTACTTATGCTTAAGGCTTCTCCAATCTAGCCTAGCTAAGAGCTTCTTCTCGGCGCGAAAATTTTCTCGTCATCTGTATAGCTAAAGATGCACATCCATAATGTTGAGTTGCTATTGTAGGGAACTGTTGTTAGAAGTAAATTCAATCCGTCTTTGCCAAGGAATTTAGAATATTTAGAAAATAAGGGATCCTTCCTTTCCGAAGTACTTGTTTGCCAACTATACTATCTTTGGTGATGACTTGAGGGAAAACATCAAATCATAGGGAGATATGTAAAGAGAAACTTTAGAGACTAATGTATTCAGAATTAGTAGGACGAAGGAAAATATACATGAAATGTTTTATCAAATACCAAGCTGCTACCTCTTCTCTTATTTAGGATTAATCATTCCTCATTAAGATGATCTTGAGGATTTTTTATACAATTAAGCTAAGGCTTATTTCACGTCCCGGTTCCACAGAACCAAAAGTCACCACTGGACGTAATGTCGTACAAGTTTAAATTGTACTTGTACAAGTCAAGAACAAACAAGGTCGATAAAACATATCTCAAACAAAGTCATGTAGCAAATAATAAGCAGAAAAGTTGATAGTCACAAGATTTATGAAAAACGATTATCTTTATTGGTAATTTGTAGCGGAATTACAACGGCTCTTAGGCCAAAAGAACAACTCGACTACAACACTGAATCTTATTACAATGAACGATGTCATATGGCTTACAACTTATGAAACTAATACAATCAACAATGTTCCATGCATTATGTCTTTTATAAACAAAAGATACCTTTCAGCTGAACAACTTCAAGTTGCCAAACAGTTCCAATGTCTTAGAACGTCCAAGCGACTCCCTGCACCTGCAGACCAAGCGACTCCCTGCACCTGCGGAGAAAGGGGGTCAGTACATTGGGGAATGCACTAGTGAGCAGTCTTAACTCAACTTACCCAAACTAACATGGTAATCATGTAAGAACATGTAAAATTATTATGTGATGTTTGTACTTTTTCTAGAGTCGGTTAATATATATAGGGTAAACGGGATATAAGCCATAGTGCTCATATTCCTACATGAGCCATGTACATGTGGACCAATAGGAATATAGTGTACTAGTGCACATTGGTGCATGTATGATATAGGGATCTATTCCTATTGGTCCACATGTGCATGACTCATGTAGGAATATGAGCACTATGGCTCATATCCCGTTTACCCATATATATATATATATATATATATATATATATATATATATATATATATATCACTTCACACGGTGAATCTTACTCAAGGCTACTATCCTTTCCTGCAAATAATGATATCATTCATAACATATAAATATGTCACAAGTGTACCCCTGCATCAATTGTTAGGATTCATAAAATATAGATGTGTAACAAGTCAGTCCATGCAAACAACTTGTTAGGCCTGCAAACAGATGATATTAGCATGTAACCTAATTATATGACGGTCAGTGGTGAAATACTATTTTAGACTATTCATGGTAAGACGACGATCCTTCCATTGCAGATAGCAAACCCCACTGAAGGTTCCGAAATAACTGATGCTGAGGTGGAAGTTGAGACTGGATTTGAAAAATTCCCATGAAGTTGAAGGAAAATTTTAAAACACCACCTTGGACCAAAATTTGGGCAATCAAGAAACTTGCTGATAACTTTTTGCTTAGCTGAAATGAGTAGTTTGATAGATGACTGGCAATACCGGAACATATTGATGAAGAAATGGGTTTCATTTGTGGTTGTGTGTATGGTTGTTGGGGGTAGATGTAGCTTTGATTGAATACAAAATAGGTAGGAACTTTGGTGGAGACAAATTGAGCGTGTAACAATGCATGAATCCAAACTATAACAATACGATCAATCGAGCGTCTAACAATGCATGAATCCAAACTATAGCAATACTATCAATCAATCGATGAGTCCATGAATCTGACAGAAAATTGGCCGACAACATGGCTACGGCAAATAAACTATATACCATCGCTACGAGGTACGAATCCAATGTGAAATGCGGTTGTGATCCGTGTCATGAGTCCAAATTCTTGTTACAGTACTATCTATATGTAATGACTTGATACTTCTACTAAACAGACTGGTTATATGCATGCATGTCAATACTGAAATACTGGACAAGGTTCGCTGAGGCACGGAGGCCTGTTTCCTAGTTTAGGTTGAGTCAACGAGTGTACCAACATAAATTTGGATTACTTAACTATTAAAATTATTAGTATTACACAACTATATAAATATATATATTGCCATAAATTAGGCTCATATTCAATAAAAATGATAAGATTAATCATTATATTCTATCTTAATAAAATATGTTAACAAATATATCTATATAACTAATATTTATAGTGAGTACTTAATTTAATAAAAGTGGAGGGTTAAAATTGTAAATATACCTTTATTAATAATCAAATTGATTCCTCAGTTTCCTTTTTCCTTAAGGAAAGAGAAAAAGGAGATTGGGGAAGGGGATCATCTAATTGGAAGTTCGCCTAGAGAGGATCTTCCGGTGGGGGTTGCTCCGCTGCAGTCGACTCAGACAGAGGGTGAGGCCGAGGGCAGAGGCAGCTTGACGAGGTGAACACGGCGAGTCAGTAGGCCGACGATAAACGTCGGCAAGGGCGGATTGGGTCAACGAGCTCGCCTCGGCTGGAGGCACGATTGGGGGTTGCGACATGGCGTAGTGTCAACGGGGCGGTCGGGCGTCTCTCGATGGATGTGAGCACCGGTCCTGGCTAGACTTTCAGCGGTGAGAAGAAGCAACGACAACGTCGAACGATAGGCCGAGGCGAAGCACACAGTCGAAGGGACATTGAAGAATGTCGAGCTTAGGCAGGACTGGATCTGGACTTGCGTGGAGCTTTGTCGGCAAGCAGATGACGGAGGAGCTCGCGATCGAGGGTAACCCTCATGACTTCATGTGGGGCAGAGGGAGGAGGTGGCTAGGTGTAGCGACGTCGGCGTTTGATGGCGAGGAGCTGGCGGCGCTGGCGTCTACATGTAGGCGGCTTCTACGGTGAAATGGGGACGTCGAGATTAACAGCGTCAGCGGAGCACGGTGTGGGTCAGAATGTTGCTAAGTCACTGGGGGAGAGCTTGCGCGGAGGACAGTCGGGCTGGGTCGATCATAAGGGACTTGGCGCGGCGATAAAGTTTTGCGCAGTATGGTCGGCGAGCGTAGGCTTCCATTGGTTGCGTCTCTCGGCGAGGTGATGGCACTCTCAATGGCGGAGGCTTGCGAACACGGGACAAGGGGTCGGACCCCCTCTCAGCTGTTGCTGTTGATTCCTTCTTTCAGTATTGTTGTTGCTGCGGCTGTTGTTGTTTCCGTTTCTTGTTGTTGCTGCTGTTGATTTTGGAGCTGATAGGTGAGGAAGATTGGGTTTGGTGGTGAGTCTTTGAAGTAGTTAGTACTTAGTAGGGGCTTCTATGAAGAATATGGAGGTGAATGGTGTGGAGAAAATTAAGGAGAGGAAGAGGTGGTTGTGCCTATATCGGAGGATAGAGGGGGGGAAGCTGTGAGCAGAGAGGGAAGAAATGTGAGTTTAAGCCTTTAAGGAGAGCGAGGAAGAAGGAGATGAGTTTGCAGTTGGGTCGATTGCTTTGTCAAAGGAAGCATTGTTGCTTTTGCATGGTGCAGGTTGGTGTGGTAAAAGTACTGTACAAAATTTGCATGGAAATAACAAAGGTTGGGGGAGAAGGTTTATAGAGGGGTAATGGTTGAAATAGAGAATGGCTAGGGATCTTTTCCTTTTTAGTGCAACTTGTACAGTGGGAAAGATAATGGGATGGGTGTTTAGGGTTGTAAGTTGCCGGTGGGTGGGGGGGGGGGGGGGGGGGGGGGGGGGGTGTTGTTGTGAGGAATAAGTATTCCAATAAGAAATTCTCAACTGGTATTTACAAATAATCAACAAGGTTAATTAAGTCAATATCATTTAATTATTGAAACTTAATAGCAAATTTTAATTAACAGATAAACATAATATTACCAATATTAACTAAAATACCAATATAGACTCGAAAAATGATAATGATAGTAATAATAATAAATTTTCTTTAGAAATTTTAACTAATAGTTAATGGCTTTCAATTACCAGCTAAGAATCGTAATAATAATGATAATAGTAATAATAACTTATTAGCCTTTGAATAATAGTAGTCATAATAATTAATAATGATCTTAACACCGCATAATAATAACAGCCAAGTAATTTACAAATTTTTTTTGAAATTCAGGAGAAAAAAATCGGGGGGGGGGGTGGGGTGGGTGGGTGGGTTGGGTTACAGTATCAGAGCTATCCAGTAATTGTCCTACTGAGGTGAAACTATACCGTTATCCGTGCCACGACGAGGATGCCACTTCTTTTAGTTGGTGAGTTTCATGAACCCAAAGATTCAGGCCCAGAACTTATATGAAATGAGAATATGATTAGTTTGTATTTGGAGTTTTTAGATCTAATGTGTACATTCTTTTTTGATTATTTGGCAAGTGGGCCATGTGAAGATGCACATGAGAGCAGGGACCATGTTTCCTGTGGACCTAGTGCCGGGGCGTGAGCGTCGTTATTAGAACTATCTATAAGTGTATTTGGGCGCCATGGGAGTGAGAACCATTTTTACACGCTTCAACAATGACGTCACGTCATTAAGTGGGGAAATTGTGAAATTCCAAGATTTAGTCCTATATTGGATTTGAGATGAGAGTTTGATTGGTTTATATTTATGTGATTGTGTCTCATATGTGTACTTTGAAGAGAACCATTTTGGTGAGTCGGCTAGTTGATGATGCTCAGAGACCCATGCACGAGCCATGCCCAAGATGTTTATTTGTGAGTGGTGCATAAAGGAAAATATTGAAGATGTGCACTTTTCTTGATGGTGCTGCTGTTGTAGAGTTTGTAGAAGGCAACAACAGTTCTTTTCTATATTGAACTTTCTTGTTTTACATCACTCTTTGTGTGATGTGCTTAATGTCTTATGCTTTTACTGATTGCCCCGAGCCTAGATAAAGAGGAGAGTTGCGTGATGTTGAATCTCTATAAATGAAGCGTTGCCATGTGGGGGTGTCCATCTGTAGCAATGTTTCATATTTTCCACTCTTGTGCAGTGACAAGTAAGAAAAGTTGGATGGATATGGTTTTTGTTAATGCTATAGAGAACATGACTCTCAAGCTTAATGGAAACCAATGATTCAAATAGTGGGCCTCAAAATTTTTGGGAGAAAGGCTGCGTTGTTGTAGTTTTTTCTTTTCATAGTGTTTAATGCTGTGCTTGCTTGCAGACGACAGTCATCTTTGGCTCAGTTAATGGATGCCACAGGATACAAGGACAAAGCTCCGAAGAAGAAACAAGAAGATGATATCAAGAAACTTACTGCTTATATGGAAGAACTCAAGATTATCAGCGAAGAGGAACTGAAACTTGAACAGTTAATAAACAAACAAAATTGATGTAGTTTTCTTACTATAGTGTATCTTGTACTTGTTTTTTGTTGACATTCTTCTCATTTAAACTTGTTTCCAAGTTTTGTCAAATTTGTTGTGAAAATCTTGTGGTTTAAACTATATATTGGTTACCCACGTTTGTCAAGAAAGAATGTTTATAAACGAAGTTATGATCAACAGTAAAATTTATGATCTGGATGGCATCGGCAAGAACATATTTCTCTCGTCTATGTGTACTGACTGGCCGGACTGCATAACTATTGTGCTTGGACTGCAGAACTATTGTGCTTGTTGATGAGGAGGCAGCTTGGCAAGATTAACTTTGTAGTGGAGATGCAGTTGGATGGACCAAAAAATAACTCTATCTGGCCTTTTAACGATTGAGAAATAGTCGGACTGGATTCATTTTTAGGCCCGACCTAGTTTTGGACCGGTATTAGATAGTACCTAGCTTGATCCTAGCCTTGCCTGAAACCCGATCGACTAACAGCCCAGCTTTCTCTTTTAAAATCTCTAAATACTAGAAAGTCAAAAAAATGCCATCAAAGTAGAGTAGGAACAATCATCCGATATTGATGATTAAAAATGTAAAAAGCTTCTTAGGTAATCTTTAATTTTTGCATCTAAGACATCAGATAAAGTGATCCCACAACCTACCATACCTCTAATTTGAGAGAGAAGAATCCAATCACTTATGGCGTGTAGCATATGGAATACTGTATAGTTGGAAATTCTATACCCATGGAAATCAATTTTTTAGAACTAAATTTTCTGAAAAACTATATTTTCATATTTGGCAAATATATAAATATTATAGCAAAAGTGAAAAAAGATAAAAAAAAAAAAATGAAAAATATTCTTAAAAAATGATTCGAAAACAAAAAAACTTTAAAAATAAAAAAGATGAAAAAAACAAAAAAAAAATGAAAAACATTCTTAAAATGTGATTTTTTTTTTGTAAAAAAAACTGAATTTTGTTTAAAAAATTAAAAAGAGGAAAAAAATTTTGGAAAAAGAACAAAGAATTGAAAAAAAACATATTTAACATGAATAGATGAAAAAAATTGAAAACATACAAAAAAAAACAAAATTTATTTTTTTAATGTAAGAAAACTAAAAAAAAAAAAAAACTGAAAAAGAACCAAAGGAAAAAATTCTTAAAACTGGAAAAGAAAAAAAAATATTAAATAATGAAAAAAGAAAAAAAAAACTTACAAATGAAAAAAGATAAAAAAAACAAAAAACAAAAACAAAGAATGTCTAAAAAAATATAATTTTTTTTTTTACCCGGGTAGAAAACAAAATCCCACATATTCTTAAGAGATGATTTTCATGTTTTGTGGACATTGTTTATTTGTCCGAGATATTTGCAATCCCCGAAAATAATTTTTTTATAACATAAATCAAACGTAAAATAGGATTTTCACTATAAATTTGTTCGAGATTAAAAAACAATTGCATACCAAACACCTCTAGTGACACTGTTGTTTGTTTCTATCATAACCTCAACAGTCACACAGCCCTCCTGCGGCAGTTTCGATGGGGGACGACTTCATGAGGATCGTGTAGTCAGATGTCTCTTATCCCGATTGCATTGTTGAATACTTGTAACTCAAGAGCCCCAGAGGGTTGTTTAGTTGCTAAGATGGTCGAAGCAAACAACAATGTACAAATGATTGGTCATAGGATTGTGTGGCTCCTAAGATCAAGGTAGAAGTAAACAACATCATCACAAGTATCATTCTTGATTGAAAGAAACTAAATAATCCAAGTCACACAACCCTTACATATTTCTGTTTAGTTTTAGAATCTCGTATAAATTCAAAATTTGTATTTAGATATCCATTTTGGACGGTTAGCCTAAGTCAACTGTTAGAACGAGACCAAAATCCTATTTTTGGCAATATGAAGACCTAAACATAAATTTCTAATAATACAAGATCCTAAAACTAAATAACATTTATTGGGGCCAAGTTTTGTGTGATGAAGATTTAGTCCGAACCATTTTTTATCTTTTTTATTTTGGCCTTGCTTGACCAAGGTCCATTGTGTGTACAAGCTTTTATGACGGATGTGCCGATGCGATAACAAGTCGGTACAAGAAGTCGGTTGTCCAGTCGGTATGAACGTAACATGTTGCTGACTTCTATGGTGAATCAATTTTGACTTGCCATGTACGTGTAGATGGAAACATCGAGTTGTCTGCATGACTCCGCCAGAATCAATATGTCTTATTATTAGGACCGGTCCATGGATTAACGTGATAAGATTTTGACTTGGACAATCTTCTTTATAGGACAACCCCTTAGGCCATTTATTTTTCTTAGAGTCGGCCCAGTCCAAACTCAATTTACACCCAACCCCCCTTGTTCGGCTGTGCTTGTTATATACTATTGTTCACAGTAGACCAAACAGTGAAAGTGTTACATAGAGAAATCGATCCCAGCCCTATAGGACTATAATCGAGTCGAACATTTTAAGCTCAAGAGAAGCCTAACCCAGGAATTTTATTTTTTCGTGTGTTTTTGGGCTTGAATTGGGCCGGACCTAACCCCTAAAATGGGTCAACGTTGTTGTCCCATTTTGGACAGACATCATCATATGTTGCAGCTTGTTGCTCGTCCCGAATGCGTTCCATTTCTACCCCACAACCAAACCCAAAGGTTTCCTTTCACACTCGCGTACGTTCGTACAACCATACTCGTAATTCCCAACTCGAGAGTCGACCGAACACAACCCTCTTCTATTAGGGAGTGGCGTCAGATTCTCTTCAAATCCAATCTCAACCGTCCATTCTGTCCATTCCCATCGAATCCGCCAGTCCATCCCTACCTCGGCTTCTGCATTGTACCAACTCCTTCGGCAAAAGTCTTCCTACATGGCTCCAAAAATTAAGAGGGAAATGTCTGCATGTGTACCTTCTAAATATTTAATTTCGTGTATATACCCCTGCATAAATCAAATTGCACGAATAAATAGATATTTATAAACTTCTTTAATATAAATTATGGTTTCAGATAACACTATAATTAATAAAATATAAATTAGGAACACTATTTTTTAAAAATGAATCTATTTTTGTTCATCCACTAAAACTGTATGGGTGTTCATCATTCCACTCAAGTGTTGTTATGTGCAAGTTTTGTCCAATCTAAAATTACTTTGGGAGTGATTTGGTGAACATCCACACTAGTTTTTGACTATTAGTTTCACACGTGACAACCCTTGAGTGGAATGATGAACATTAACACTAATTTTGGTAGGTGAACAAAAATTGACTATTTTAATATTGATAACAAGATCAACAAAATCTATGGAGAGTTATTCGAAACGACATAGTGATAAATTAAAGCCACCAAACGTGAAAGAAAATTAGCAACCGTCATTTGGTAAAATATTAAAATTTAGCCACCAAGTCATGTATATCCTATAAATAATTTTCAAAAGAAAAGATCAATAACATGATATAGTGTTTGTCTTTTTTTTTGATAAGAAGTTCTAACTTAGATATTAGATTGGGTACACATGTACTTTGCATAACGCAATTATTATCCTACAATCAAGATCGGTTTTGAGGGAGTGTAATAGATGCAACCGCACTAAGCCTCCCGAATTTATAGGCCTCTAATTTTTTTTTTTATATGTATATGATGTATATTTTACATTAATTTATATATAACTACATATAAAAAAACTAGTAAAATTAATTTTTTTAGTCTATATTTAAGTATTTGTTACAATCACTATTCTGTAGGGCCAACTAGTTTAGGAAACTTGAAAATATAATTGTATGATAAATGATAGTTTCTGTCTCAATTGAAAGATATTGTAGTTGAATGATTTTCTTAGTTGATGATAATTTTGAATAATATAATTTCTAAATTTTTTATTAAAAAATATATGAGAATAGGTCTCTATTTATTTTTTGCATCGGACCTGGTCGTTTTTGATGCATCTCATCCTCGGGCCTGCCTGCAATAAGTTAAGAGGAATCATTTGAAAATAATTGTTTTCATT
Source organism: Iris macrosiphon (assembly GCA_036927795.1). Lineage (NCBI taxonomy): Eukaryota > Viridiplantae > Streptophyta > Magnoliopsida > Asparagales > Iridaceae > Iris > Iris macrosiphon. The sequence goes on from JAYESA010000016.1 coordinate 63,904,117, forward strand.
CTCGAAGAACAATTGATTTTCTAAAGATTCTTCTAACCCCTCGTTCTAATGCTTGTCCACTCTTCATAGTTTTTGTCCTACCTCATATTGTCTCATACAAGTCGTCCTCGTCAAATATATCCCATCTTATACCCAGTTGATCTTTATTTGGTAATACAACAGTATCATCAGAAATAAATAATGATCATCGTTAGTATTGTTCTTTCTCAATCCTCTCTTTTGACAAATATTCATAGCAAAACTTTAAACTAGGTAATCAATATTAAAATCTTGATAAGTAGAACGATACTTATAGACATTGTATGATTTTTAACAACTAATTAATGCAAATATAAAATTTATAGAGGGTGTTCATGTAAACAATAGTTTAAAACTTTTGCTGCTGTCACAACTCCGAAAGAAAGAAATTATTGGGGGCACCACACAAAGTGATAGGGCTATCACATGATAGGGGGCATCTCCCTTAAGTTGTAAAAGTGTAAGGGGTATCACATAATTTGTTAGAGGACATCACACACCCATCTCCTATTCTCTATTCTTCTTTCTCATTGTCACTCCCCGTTCCCGATATACATATTTGGAACGTATTATTTTTTTTGCTTATATCAATTGTTGCTTGCATGGTAATTATGTTGCATGTCATGGAGACTAGACCCATTCTTTGGTTCAATTAGACCCATGGTTTAATTGTTGGGTTGGGTTGGTTTGGTCATGAGTTGAACCCACGGTCTAAACCTCAAACCCTAGCTATATAAGTTAACTTTTTCTCTCTCTCTTCCCTCATTCTCTTATTTTCCTCTTCCTTCATTTAGGCAAGTACACCTTGCACTACATGGAAAAATCTCTTGATTTTTGATTCTTGCTCTTTCCTTACATTTTATTAGTCTAATATGTGTGCATTATGATTCTAAACACTTTTAGTACTTGGAGTTTTCGGTTTTAATGAGTGGATTTGAGTAGATCTATATTTCAAGTTTAGGATTTTTATGGGTTCCTTAATTTTTGGTGGTTTTGATCTACTAAAACATGGTATTTTAAAAAAATAGTTTTTGGGATCGATGGAACACTTCATTTCGAGCATTTTGGCTTTTGGTTAACTTGATTCGGAGTTAAAATAAAATTTTTATGAAGAAAATATTATTTCGGTTTCTTCCATGACTGAACCTGCTGTTGAGGGAGACGAACTTTCCATTCGGTCAGAGCTCATGTGGTCTGACTCATGTGACCCATGCGGTCTGAGCTCATGTGGCCCGACTCATGTGACCCAAGCGGTCTGAGCTTATGCGGCCCGACTCATGCGACTCATGTGACCCATGCGGCACGACCCATGCGACCCATGCGGCTATGCGGCCCAACTTCCTATACGGCAACAACCTCTATGCGGCACCTATCATATGCGACACTGACTCTATGCATCCCTAACCCTATGCGGCCCTGTGTGCATGATTTATTGATTTTTCTTGGTTTGATGCTCTATTGGATTTTTGTGATTCTAAGTGTGAGATTGATGATTGGAATGCATGAGAACTGAATGACCATGTGTTGAACCTGACTATATGCTTAACCCGACTATGAATGGAGATAGACCATGCGGCCAAGTGACTATGACTACCTATGTGCCTGACTCGGCCTACGTATTGCTATATGCTAGAACTCATGTGATTTACCAGTAATTGGTAACTTGACTCGACTATTGGTATCCGTACTGATACACTTACTACGTGCTATGTGTTCCTACGTGCTAAGTGTTTCTACGTGATTATGTTACATGTTTCACACCGAGGTGTGCCTACGTGCTAAGCGACATGTGATGTAATAAATTTCTCCAGCATGGACATGATAGTTGGTCAATGACCAAGCGTGGCTAGGATTAGTTTGACTGTTGCATCACGCTGGGGTGAATCCAAGTTGAACTGCAAAGTGATAAAGTGGATTCGTATCTAGCGTGCCCGTACTATGGTACGACATGTAAGGGGAGTAACATGTGACCAAGCCATATGATTCCAGCTAACCGTAGGGTTAACTAGGCAACTAAAATATGTAGAGCATTGGGAGGGACGAAATCCTAAGATCGTGCTTAACTAGCCACCCTCAATCATTATATGGGGAGTGAAGGTTGGCCCCCATGGATATTGTTTAAATCCTTATTAGTGGATGGCAATATTCGACTATTATATTATACTATGTGTTTTATGTGATCTTAGCATGGTGGCCTTACGAGGGACCGGTGCATACTACTATGTGCTATGCGGCGATTCATGGCTCGGTTAGCCCCTGCTAGAACATGGTTCGATCTGAGGATTCCTATTATATGCATAATACCTCTGGGATAATCCAGACTCCATCTAGTAAGCCATACAAGTGATTGGCCGATTATGTAACTGAGCTTATTTGTGTATTGTATCTACTGTCAAATAGTCTAGGGACATGGTCTATCATGGTGCGATAGTCTAACCCTTGTCCTTGTTTGGTTGTAGGGTTAGATTATTATGTCACGATAGGCTATGAACCAAAACTATGAGACAGAACTATATGTATCTTTTTCATAACCTGGTTTTATTTCTTCATTCGTGCTTCCTTTGTGGTACTTGCTATTTGGGGTCTAACCCCACTGGTTTTGCATGGCCAGGTTTAGAGCCAGCACCCAAGGATCAAGCGTACTTTCCCCTGAACTATGGCGCGCACCAGGTTGATGGCCATTGAGGGAAACGAGTGGGTCTCTTCTTCCTTGCTCGTTATTGCACACTTTACTTATTTTGGGCGTTTAGCCACCGGCACTTGTTAGTCGTGAATCTGGACATTTAGTTCCCCATATGATTGTAATTAATCAGACTGGAGCTGATCTTGGTCATGTACTTTTGATACTCTGCCAGCTTTCTTATTTTTGTACAGCTGATTTCCAGAATATCGTGACAGGACGTTTGTGATGCCTTACTTCCTTGTCATATATGTTCTATGTTTACTGTTCTTGCATGACTGATTAAAACAATAGATCTGCTGTGTGACCCTAAGTGACTTGCTTGTAGTATGTACCCCCTTGTCTAGTTACAGCCGTGACAGCCGTACGACGTTCTATGCCTTGTACGGGGGAGCTGGCCATGTCCGTCTCCGTATTTTGGTATTGGGGTGTGACACTCATACACAAATTCATCCCCCTCTTCCTCTTCCTCTTGTAATTTGTCACTCCTAGAATACGGCGAGTAGAGTACGTAACTAACATTCTAGGCTACGCGCCAGACAAATACATTTGTATTTGTATCACGATTATTGCATATATAGTTCTAGGATAAAGTATGAGAAAATTAAAACCATACATAAAATGAGAATAATTCACATCTGTAAACATAAACCTTCAATATTTATATCTCACATAAGTCTAGTTTCTATCTCAAAAGGTAATATACAAAAAAAATTATTCAACAAAAAAAAACTATTGTTCCACCCTCTGTCTGTACTATTCTTCAGGCTCTTCCACACCATATAAAGGTACCATCTTTTTCTCTTGCATACCTTCCTTATCTAATGAACAAATACCAGGTCATCAAAGACATGCAAGTCCTTGGTTCAAAAATGATAAAATAAATGAAGTAAAAATAGCTATATGATTGAAAATCATGATATAAAATTCAGATAAAAGGATAATATGAATAATCATAAAGAAGTATTATAATGTCAACTTAGAATATGACTCTAGCGTGATCCTAACTCTAGTAATTCAAAAGTGTTTAAATTATTTCTATAGCCTAACAGTTGTCACACCCCGATTTCGTAGAATCGATAGTCGTCCCCCGGACGTGATGCCATGCGTGCGTAGGTTGCATATCGTACAAGGCCAAGGTATTTCATATAATGAGGACATATTCAGAGTACGCATGTAATTGAAACACAATGTTGATATATGGACAAGTTTTCTTTATTGATAATGAACATCTTTTACAAACTCTTGAACGAGTCAGATAGTTGCCGCACAGGCTTACAAAAGTGGACGCAAAATAAGATAATCGTCAGGTACATTACATCATTTTACTAAAAATTTAAAGCTATAGACAACTTTGGGTGAAGTTATCTCCTTTCCACGGAGCTGCATAAGTTATGAGAACGAGCTCCTGGAACTTCAAAACGTTTCTTCAAAGGCACGATCAGGGTGTGCTGGTAGGTGGACTAGATTGGAAAGTCGCTCTAGCTTCTTTCAGGATCTCCTTGGCGCGGGGAACCTGTTGCAACGAGGGTCAGTACATAAAAATGCACTGGGGAAGGCGAGCTATTGGGTTTTCTATCTTGCCTTAGTTTATTTTACAAGCAAGCATTAGATATGCAAGTTTACTTGAAATAAATATGCTACCGTTTGGTGACTTTTAACTGCCCGTCTGAACCACCTGCACAATACTTACCATGGCCTTCCCTGCCATGAAGACATAGTTAGCTTGCACAGTTTAAATATACGAGGGGATCATTGACATGATGCCATAATGGACAACTTATAGTCTTGAACGGGGATGGTATGCAACGAAAGCACGTGAGGAGCTATACGCCATCCCGTCTAGCATGTGAGACTATCGTAAAGTTCTGTCCGGATCGGATCGGTGCCAGTGCCCCAGCGACCGTCCGCAGGAACCATAAATCTTGTGCACAAGTTGCCCGTGACCAAGCGATGCATATACTAAGTTATCAATTGATGTAGTTCAAGCAACATGAGCAAGAGACAAGTAACATGGCATGATCTGTTTGCATAGTCTCCCTGATTAGTTTATTTCATAGCAAGGTGTGTTCTCTATATAGCACAATTATAGAATAAGTATATTCTAACTAAAATTGAAACACGATGAAAGAATATTCTAAGCAAAACTAGCATGCAACAAGGTAACCATTCACAAGTTGGTTGACAAGCACAAGTAATCAAAGTCTATTCCATTTTATCTTGATATCTTTTAGTTATTATGGTATCGTTTGATCGGAACAATCAAGAAGGCAAGATTTAAATGTGAAGACTTGGAAGAAGGGTCAACTAAATCAAAATATAGCCACTCACAAGTTGGTAGGAAGAGAAAAGAAAAATGGGTGCTTTAAGACTCCACTCGTGCGATGCCTATTGCACGATCACCTGCATTGCCACAAACATATGATCAATACCTCTTCTCCTCTTTCCAAGATCGAAACGAAAATGCAGTTCAACGAACGAAAGCAATGAAATCCATCGAAACCATTCAAGAAAATACAAAATCCAAAAACTAACTCAAAAGCGCGAAAGAAACAAAGCGACAGTGAAAACTAGGCAAGAAAACTTACAGCGGAGAGGTCCCTCTTGACTCTGCCGCTAAGTCAATCCTTGGGGCACGGTCCACTGAATATGGAAATCGATTCCGAAGCAACAAATCCATAATGATAAAAAGATCTTGATTCAATCTATCCCGATCGAATGATACCGATAGTATTTCTTAGCCACACTTTCCGAAAAGGGGGAACGGGGCACCATATTCTATCCAACTAATAGGAAGTTTCATCCACGAAACTTAGGAATAGAACCTACCACTATGAAATAATGAAGAAAACTTTTCTTTATCTCAAACTCAAGCTCCCAGGTCGATTATTCGACCGAATGATTTCTCCAAAGCATGCGCAAGAGAGGAACCGAACGACTTCGAACAAGCTTCTTCTTGTTATCCAAGATCTGCACAGGGTGTTCAACATATGTCAAGCCACCTTCAAGTCCAGTTGATCAAGATCCACCACATGACTCGGGTCGTACACGTACTTTCTAAGCTATAAAATGTGGAAGATATCGTGCACTTCAGATAGTGACGGTGGCAGGACAATCTGATATGCGATTGGGATGACTCGCTTAAGTATTTCGAACGGACCAACGAATCTTGGGCTTAGCTTCCCTTTTGCTCCAAATCTGGTAACTCGTTGCATGGACGAGACCTTAAAAAATATACGACCGCCTTCTAAGAACTAAAGAGGTTGTCGGTGCGCGTCTGAGTAACTTTTCTAACGGCTTTATGCTACCTTCAGCTGTTCGCGGATTAAACGAATATTTTGGACGGTTTGTTCTACGAGCTCCGGGCCAAAAATTTATCGTTCACCAACTTTATCCCAACAAATAGGGGATCTACACTTTTGCCCATACAATGCCTCATACGGCGCCATTTGAATGCTAGATTGATTGCTATTATTGTATGCAAATTCGGCTAACGGTAGATGCATGTTCCAACTTGACTTCAAGTCAAAGGCGCAGAGTCGTAGCATGTCTTCATGGATTTGGTTTACCCGCTCTGTCTAGCCGTCTGTATGAGGACGGTAGGCGGAGCTGAACTTCAAATTCGTCCCCATTGCTGACTGAAAGCTCTCCCAGAAGCGTGATAAGAATCGTCTATCTCGATCGAAGACAATAGATACGGGTACACCGTGGAGTCGAACGATCTCGTTGAGGTAGATCTGGGCCAGACGGGCGGCACTCCAAGTAACTTTGATAGGCAGAAAGTAAGCTGACTTGGTGAGTTGATCGACGATGACCCAGACAACATCATTTTTCCGTTGCGTCTTTGGCAAACCAACAATAAAATCCATCGTTATGTGTTTCCATTTTTACTCCAGTATTGTAATATTTTGCATCTCTCCGCCCGACTTCTGGTGCTCGGCCTTTACTCTTTGACAAGCCATGCATTGTGACACAAACGGTGCCACATCCTTTTTTATGCCGTGCCACCAAAATATTATACGGAGGTCTCGATATATCTTCGTGCTTCCTGGATGTGAAGTGTAACTCGCATAGTAGACTTCAGTGAGTATCTCTTTTCTAAGGTTTGCATCGTTAGGAACACACAATCTTTCCTTCACCCGTATCATTTTATCTATGCTCACCGCAAAGTCGGTCGCCTTTCCTGTTAAGATAAGATTATGCATCTTCTTTAAGAACATGTCGTCCTTCTGAGCGGACTTAACTTTATCCAATAAGTCCGGTTCGAGGTGCAACTGAGCCACCCGTGCCCCCTTTTTGTATCTGATTCGGAGTGTAATGTCCGAACTTATGAAATCCATTTGCAGCTTGTCATCGATAGCTAAGCTCCCAATAAATACTCGACTCAGTGCATCAGCTACAACATTGCCCTTGCTCGGTGTATATCTGATCATCAAGTCAAAGTCGCTAAGGAGTTCAAGCCAACGCCGTTGCCGTAGATTCAAATTCTTTTGAGTATAGAGGTACTTGAGGCTTTTGTGATCCGTGAAGATTTTATACGGTATGCCATATAGGTAATGCTGTCATAACTTCAACGTGAACACCACCGCTGCACGTTCCAGATCATATGTTGGATAGTTCCTTTCATGAGCCTTTAATTGCCTCGACGCAAAGGCTATCACCTTGTCCCTCTGCATAAGGACACATCCCAAACCCTTTCCCGAAGCGTCGCTATAGATCTTAAAATCATCAGGCCCATCCGGAAGAGTAAGAAACGGTGCTGAGATGAGTCATTGCTTTAATTCCACAAATGAAGCTTCATAGTCGTCCGACCACACGAGCGTTACTCCTTTCCGAGTGAGATGAGTCAGAGGTGAAGCGATCCTTGAAAAATCTTTTATAAATCTCCTGTAGTAGCCTGCTAGACCAAGAAAGCTCCGAATGTCACTAGCCGACTCAGTGTTACGACCCGCACCCGATGTAGGGATGGAAGTCGGGAACAACGCCCTGCCTACGCCGCAGAATCGGCGGTAGAACGCTGTCTGGGTAATCTATCTAGCATTATAATGAACCACCAACAATAACAATATACTCAATCACAGATCTAAGATGGAAACGAGCACGAATATGATAAAGAATAGAATAGTCATATACAACTCATGAGTCTAAAATAATAACATCAATGAGTCTGAAAGAATACTAACAAAGTAAGCTGGAGACAAATCTAGTACAAAAGAATACTAAGAAGCTACTAAACCCAGATCATCTGTCTCGGTTGGAATAAGTCCCTCCTGAGCCAGGGTCTTTGACTCTAAACCCACAACATCCTGAGGTCCATAATGTGTAGGGTACCACTCCTCAGTGTTATCTAGGAAAAATATATCCAGTCAGAAAAGGAGCAGAGTACATCTCTAACATCAGTTCTAATCATTGATAAAAACTATGTAACAGTAAATAGATATGAATATATAAGATGTACAAGAGATACAAGAGATATATAATAAGGAAATACTAGAATAAATATAATAATAAACAATATGATAATAAACAAGAAAACTATGTGATCGACTTGGGAACATGATACAAGATTTATGGGCTGACTAATCATACGTGCGGTGTATGATTAACACTATTCAAGAGCAAGACTTGATATAAGGAGGGTATGATCACATATCTACACTAAAATACTCTCCACCCTCGACTGGTATAATAGATCCAACCATGGTACGCTATGGCACGAGATTCCCCAAGAAGATAACTAGTCTTCCCGAGAATCAGTGTCTGTACATGTACAAGATAATCAATAAAAAAGGCTTGCACAAGATATACCATATACCAAGAAATAACATCTCATGACGAGATCCGGATATACCAATCCGTGTAACCATCGTGTCAAGAGAATAAGGATATCTACACTAGATACAACGAACATAGAGGATATCATAAATGAGAAACTATCAAAGAATGTACTCCCTAAAGTCCGGTGAATAGTCTCACAGATGTCTAATACGGTGCCTCAAAGACCTAGATATGGAATATAACATCAATACAAGGTTTCGGAAAGGAAATAAGTTAAACTAGTCAACTTCTGGGTCAACAAGTCATTTTAAGTCAAAAGTCAAACTAGGTCGTCTCTAAGTCAAATTGGTCAAACTATGGTCAAACTATGGTCAACTATGTCAAACTACCTATTTCTAGGTTGCATGAGTCTACCTCAAAGATTTGGGTTCAAACACTAAGAATCTAGGTCATACTAGCTACATCTTAGAATGCTAGGATACCGTATCTCAGGATACGTAAAACAAAAGATAAAGCATCACATATACATATCAACAATATTAAATATATATAAAATTATAATTACAAATGCTAAATGGATACCTTGGTTTTGAACCAACTTGGTATCGCAACACTAAACCTAAATCTTGATACCCAAACCCAATACCTTGGGTATCCCCAAATACCTTGATACTTACCTTGGTATCTCAAGGTAATATCCAAAACCTTGTTTATACTAACTACCCACAAATAATATATGCTAACAACTAAATATTATAAATATAGTATACTAAAACACAATTAGCAATTAGGAATATATATACATATATATTAATACCATATATATATATATATATATATATATATATATATATATATATATATATATATATATATATATATATATATATATATATACTAGTATATACGCACGTGCGTTGCACGTATTTCATATTACTTTTAAAAAAATAATAGTTTATTAAAAGAGCAACCGACAATTTTTTAATTTTATTATAGGTGAAAATATAATAGGCAGGAGCATAAAAGTTGGAAGAAATTAAATGACGGGAATAGAAAATGTTTCTCTTATCTCTTGGGTTCATGTGCCTACTTTGCATGCATGCTTTATTAACTTTTGTTTTATTCTCCAAACTACCTACTTTGCATGCATGCATATCTTTGTTTTATTAACTATCATTCCCAAAGTTGCCTCATGCATGCATACATACATTTAATACGTATTTAATTACTGCTTTTAATTACTTAGATATCCTTATCAACGTTAATACATATTGAAATGTAATGAAGGGTATTTTTGGAACGAAATACTTTCACGGTGAAGCCTAGTTTTGACATTATATAGTAGAATATATATATATATATATATATATATATATATATATATATATATATATATATATATATATATATATATATATATATATATATATATATATATATATATATATATATATATTATAAATAAACAAACATAATATCTATTCAAAACTGCATAACTGTTATTAAAACCCTGTTGACTGTCGCTGAAAGGTGCTGATACTGCAGATACCACTGCTATTTTCGTGACAGCTTTCTGCTGATGTCGCCAAAGCTGAATTGTTGCTGTCGCTGTTGTTGTTACAGCCGTCGCTGCTGCTGCTGCTGTTGCTAAATCTGTCGACAAAGCCCCCTGTTCTCCCCTCTCATATATATATATATATATAACACCAATATATATATAGATACAATATATATAACTACAACTTATATAACTATATATACACACATACTCCTCCACACATATATATATGAACAAAATAAATACATATAACATATATATATATATATATATATATATATATATATATATATATATATATATATATATATATATATATATATATATAGACACACACACACACACACACACACACACACACACACACACACACACACACACACACAATACATATATAAATACTACTACATTTAAAAACTAATACATATGTAGAGAATTAGCTACACAATATATAACACATAGATATATAGATCTATGACACACTAATATATAAATATATATACACAATCATATATATATATATATATATATATATATATATATATATATATATATATATATATATATATATATATATAATTACACATCACAATGACCAAGAACAATTGGAAAAATAGATCTAGAAATAAATTGCACAACACATGGAGCGTATCACACCCGTATCCCACTAGATCTAGGATACGCTTGCGACACGAGTCCACCACACATCCAAACGTACCCCGAAGGACACGAACAAGTCTAATATATTATTTATGAACAACACGAAGAGTCACACAAATCTACGTGTCCGTGTCAAAATATGACATGCACAAAGTCCGTGTCGGAAGAAAAAACCTCCAAATTAACACGTATCACCAAATTATTGGGATACGACCTACACGTACCCAATTATGGGCACGACACTAGTCCCAAACATACAAGCACATGCCAAATTGATCTATAGGACCAATTGACATACACAACAAATGCCAATCTCGGAATTCTCCTAAAATTGACACAAAAAATATCATAACTTTCTCAATAGGCCTCCTATGAATACAAAACCAAATCCTATGGGTAGCCTATGCATATGGGTTAATTTATCATGGTTAAATCTCAGATTCAGAACCTAAATTAAGGGAAAAAACTGAATTGTACCTATTAGGAGATGTATTTCCAATGAAACCTCCAAATGTGATAAAATTGGCCTCCAACTTGTAGATCCTTGCTCCTCTTTGTAGATCCTTGCTTCCTCCTTCTAGATCCTTGCTCCACTAGTTTCAAATGGTGATTTGGAAAGGATTGGGATAAAATTTGGTAGAAAAATGATGTAGGAATAAAGGAATTTGGTTGAGAAAAATTCTAGATCTAGTTTTCAAATAAAAAATGGAGAGGAAAACTTTTCCTCTCTTCTTTAATAGGGTGGCCCCCTCTACCCCTTTCTCAAGTCACTATGTAATGTCCATTATACCCTCTGGGGCCTTTCATAAAGAAATAATTAAGGAGAGAAGCTTCTAGTCTAATGGTTTAATTAAATTAATCATCCTCATAATCCATGGGCTTTCTAGTTGGGCTCAATTCTAACAATTAACACATGTTGGTCCATGAGTCTAAACTAAACTAGTTAGGTCCACTAACACAAGTCCAAAATAAATAACTAACATCTAACAATAATTAAATAATATAACAAATAATTATTTAACAGGCATAATATTTAATTAAATATGAAATTACTAAAATACCCTTTCCTAGAAAATGTGGTAGTGACAAGTCTACCCTCCTTAAAATAATTTTGTCCTCGAAATTCAAAGATGAAAAATACCCCCAGAAAATAAAAGAACAGAACATAACAAAAGAACAGAACTAAGGAACAGAACTAATTATGAAAGAACATACCTCAAGGCACAAACAAATATGGATAACGCTCTCGCATTTCATCCTCTCTCTCCCCGGTAGACTCCTCCGGAGAGTGATGTCTCCATGCGACGCATACCAAAGGAATAGTCTGGTTCCTCAGCACCTTCTCTCTCCGATCCAGAATCTTAACTGACTGCTCTGGATAGATAAGAGTAGGACCCACCTCTATCTCTGAGTGATCCAATACATGACTAGGATCTGCCACGTACTATCTCAACGGCGACACGTGAAATACGTTGTGTACTCCCTCCAATGCAGGTTGCAAGTCTAGTCTATAAGCAACTGCACCGACCCTCTCTAGAATAGTGAAAGGTCCGATGAATCGCGGACTAAGCTTCCTGCCTCCACCGAAGCAAATCGTGCCTCGTGTCGGAGAAATTCTCAGAAACACCAAACCACCCACCTAGATCAAAACACAACCTTAAGAATTTAATCTATAACAAACAACCAATAACAAGCACAAAACAAAAATCTAAACTATACCTCGAACTCCAAAGGTCTCCGGTGGCTATCAGCCCAATGTCGATGTCTGTCCTGTGCCACTCGAAGTCTGTCTCTGATCAGCTTAACCTTCTCCGCTGCATCCACAACCATCTCTTGCCCAAGCAAAACTCTCTCTCCAACATCGTCTCATGACAAGGGAGTACGATACCTCCGACCATACAGATCTTCAAATGGTGACATCTCTATACTAGCCTGGTAGTTGTTGTTATAAGCAAACTCTACCAAATGGAGATGGTCCTTCCAAGAACCCCCAAAATATAGTACACAAGTGCGCAAGATATACTCGAGAGTCTGAATAGTCCTCCCTGACTGCCCATCTGTCTGGGGATGATATGTAGTACTGAACTTGAGCTAAGTGCCCAAACTCTCCTGCAAACTCCTCCAGAAATGAGAAGTGAAACGACTATCCCGATTTGAGACTATGTTAACAAAAACTTCATGTATCCTGACGATCTGCCTCACATACATCTCTGTCAGCTTCTCCGTAGACAAACCCACCTTGAAAGGCAAAAAGTGGGCCAACTTGGTCAACTTATCAATGATGACCCAAATTGCGTCTTTTTCTCCTAGAGATCGTGAAAGTTCGGACACAAAATCTATAGTAATGTGCTCCCACTTCCACTCTGGAATGGGTAATGGCTGAAGTAAACCTCCTGGCCTCTGTCTCTCGGCTTTCACCTGCTGGCACACTAAGCATCTGGATACAAACTGTGCAACTTCCCTCTTCATGCCATACTACCACACACTCTCTCACATATCCCGATACATCTTGTTGGCACCTGGATGCATGGAATACTGAGAGCGATGCGCTTCCTGCAATACCTCCTTACGCAGCTCCCCATTGGGCACACACAATCTAACTCCATGCCGCAAAGATCCATCCTCGGCAATGGTGAACTCATCCTCCAATCCTGCTCTCACCTGAGCTCTGATACTCCTCAGAGATACATCTTTATACTGTGCTGCCTTGATCTTGTCCATCAATTATGAATGTATCTGCAATCCCCACATCTGCATAGCATAACCAGGAACTATCACCTCAATGCTCAAGCTCTCCAAGTCCTCCAACAAATATCGATCCTACGTCAAGAATATAGCTACCGGATACCTGCTCAAGGCATCGGCAACTACATTAGCTTTTTCAGGATGATAGTGTAAAGATATATCAAAATCATTCATCAGTTCCAACCATCGACACTACCTCATGTTCAACTCCTTCTGCGTGAAAACGTACTTCAAACTCTTGTGGTCTGTGAAGATCTCCACACGCTCTCCGTACAATTAGTGTTTCCACAAATTTAGGGCGAAGATGACTGCTGCCAACTCCAAATCATGGGTAGGATAGTTCTTTTCATGAGGACGCAATTGCCTGGATGCATAGGCAATCACTTTTCCATTCTGCTGAAGAACACAACCCAAACCTTTCCCCGATGCATCACTATAAATAGTGAAACCTCCAGACCCTGATGACAATGTCAAAATAGGAGTAGACGTCAACCTCTTCTTCAATTCCTCGAAAGTAGCCTGGCAATCCTCCTTCCAAACAAACTCTACATCCTTCTTGGTGAGTCTGGTCATCAGCTCGGCAATCCTCGAAAAATCTTGCACAAACTTCATGTAGTAGCCTGCCAATCCCAAGAAACTCCTGATCTCTGCTACCGAACTCGGGGTCTTCCAAGATTCCACTGCTGCGATCTTCTTCGGATCTATTGAAATACCATCACCAGTCACAACATGCCCCAAGAACTCCACCTTGTCCAGGAAGAACTCACACTTGGACAACTTCCCATACAGCTTCTCCTTCCTCAGTACATCCAACACAATCCGCAAATGCTCCTCGTGCTCCTCCGATGTCTTCGAGTATATGAGTATGTTGTCGATGAACACCACCACGAACTTGTCAAGGTACCGATGGAACACCTTGTTCACCAAGTTCATAAATACCGCCGGTGCATTAGTCAACCTAAACGGCATCACCATAAACTCGTACTGACTATACCGAGTTCTAAAAGCAGTCTTCGGTATGTCCTCCGGCTTCACCTTCACCTGGTGGTAGCTTGATCTCAAATCTATCTTAGAAAATACCTTGGCACCACTCAACTGATCAAACAGATCATCAATCTGTGGCAAAGGGTACTTATTCTTGATAGTGAGATTATTTAATGCCCTGTAGTCAATGCACATGCACACCGATCCATCCTTCTTCGGTACAAACAATACCGGGGCTCCCCACGGTGAAGAACTCGATCTGATAAACCCCTTATCCTGTAATTCATCCACCTGCTTCTTCAGCTCGACCAGCTCACTATTTTTTACTCTATAGATATGTTGCAAATTTGGTTCTGCACCTGGCACCAAGTCTATAGAGAATTCAACATCTCGATCTGGCTGCAATCCTGACAATTCCTTAGGAAACACATCCAAGAACTCTGCTATCAACGGATGTAGAAACTCCTTGTCTTCCACCATAGCTCCACAAATAATGCCTTCTCCCTGCTCTGCAGCTCCTCTAGCAAACTCGAACTCTGGCTCTCCCGGTGGACCAAACAAAACTTTACCTCCTCTACAATCTATACTAGCACGGTGCCTACTCAACCAATCTATCCCGAGTATAATATCGTAGCTCGAAAGTGGCATTACAAGTAGACACGCACTCAACTCCCGCCTCCCAGAGTAACTCTCCGATCCTTGTAAATATTATTAACCAGGATAATTCCTTCCCGGTCATGATCTTGCAAGTCCTAAGCAAAGACTCAGCTACCAAACCATACTTTAGAGCAAAAGAAATAGATACAAAACTATGGGAAGCACCACTATCAAACAAAGCTAAAGCTGAAATAGAATCAAGAAGAATAGAACCTGCGATGACATCTCCGGTGGGCTCGTCCTCCTCGATGGTCATAGCAAACGCTCGTCTCTGACGTTTACCTCCCTGCTGCTGATGCTGAACATAACGCTGTTGCTGAGTCAAAAGCGGTCCCCTCGGCTGTACTGCAGGTGGTCTCGTCTGTACCCTCGGAGCTGAAGCTGTTCCCTGAACTGCACGACGAGGATTGGAAGGACACTCCCTCAACTGATGCCCTTCAGTACCACAATACAAACAAACTTCCAACCTCCTCCTGCAAACTTTCCAGATATAACCGGGCTTCTTGCAGTAGTGGCAGGAAGATTGCTGTAACTGTCTCTGCTGTTGTGGTACCTGCTGAACCGGTGCCCTAGCTGAAGTCTGGTGATGCTGAGGCTGCTGGAAAGGCCTGGACTGGAAATGAGGTCGTTTGGCAGATATTGTACTGCTGTTTGCCCCCAGAAAAGAATTACGGTCTCTCTTGGGCTTCAAACCCAACTCCCGCTCAACTTTGCGTATCTCCGCAAGTATCTCCAAGTATGTCTCATAAAAAGACGGAATGAGGATCTTCACTTCCTAGTTTAGACCCTCACGGAAACGAATAGCCCGAACCTCCGGCTCTCTCACCAAATACTCTACAAATCGGCTCAACCTGTCGAACTCCGTAACGTACTCCTCTTCAGACATGCTCCCCTGCATGAGGCTGTCAAACTGTCTCTGTCACGCCCCAGTCCCAATAATACGTAGGACTAGAATACGTAAGCATGCCAGCCGTATGGATATGGCAACTCCAATATATGGAAACCATAACCCATACGTACGCTGTAATATGAATATAGACTCACATGTGGTATATATAATATCACAAGTCACAGATATGCTAATCTCATCCACACAACAAGTCATAGAAAAGAAATACTAAACTAGAATAAGGAGTCTGAAATATCCAAAATAATAGTCGAGTGGAGACAAATCCACTACCAATGACTATATCCAAAACTAAAATGAGAGAGGAGTATAAAGTCTCCAATATAAAATAATGTGAAGACAGAAGTGTATCAGCTAAAAAGAATCCATCGCTAGATGTACTCAAAGATGCTCAGAAGGTAAGACCTCCTCGGCAGAAAGTAATGCGTCAGGTCCAGGCCCGTACTCCTACAAATACTCAAGAGCAGATACACCTGGCAGAGGACCAGGTCCTCAGAGGGACGTAACAAGATACAGAAAAGTGAGCCAACTTGAATACAGTAAACATGCATATAATTTGAAAATAAATAAGTACGCTGTACAAGACAATCTATATGAATGCAAATGAGGATAATTTTTTGACGTATGGGCAAGGGTAGGCTACTCGATCTAATCCTCACAACTCATGCACTCGTCAGAACAACATCAGCCGACATACCGCGGGGGTAGCGACCCTCGTGACTCCATCAATCGACATACCACGGGGGTAGCGACCATCGGACACGACCACCATAGTGCGTGCTAGTGACTACGGTGTTACCAGAGTGGTTAAAGCCCATACGCCTAATGATTGTCCTCGATGATACTAAGTGTCAAGTGTGTGTCAACATATCTAATATATAGTAATGACTAAAAGAACTACACATGCAATAAATAAACAGAAATAAAATAAATATACAAAAATATACTAAGCATGCAAAATACTGTAAACAACTTGGCAAGGTATCTTGCCTGGCAAGAAAGCTAAAAAATGTAGTGTCCCGCTGTCAACACCAAGAGTCAGAAGCTACGGCCTCAGAATGAACGTCTCGGGATGCTGAAATAAACATCACCAACGTTCCCAGAATAAGCAAAATAGCTAAAAAGCACTTCCCTTTCGTCCAATTTGGACACAGGGGCAAAACGGTAATTTTGGATAAAAGTGGGGTCCACGGGTGGCCCACTTCGCACCAAAAAACGTGCCAAGGGTAACAGTCTCTAAATGGGACAAACTATAGGTTAAATAACTCTAAATGTCAATACGAACCCAACGGTATGTCCAAATGTGAATTCCGATGGGCCGAACATAATTTTGTCCAAAAAGTCAACTGTGGGGCCCGCCAATTGGCAATTTGGTCAACCATCTCAGAATTGCGTGAAAATTGGGTCACAGGACCAGTGCGTTACCACGAGTCCAGTGGCACAAGTTTTGTCGCAATCTGACAAGCGTGCACAAAATACGCACGAGTTCCACAAAAGTTGCGACACGGGGTGTATCCGCGGATACGGCCTGATTCCGGCGCGCACACGCGTCCGAATCAGTTTCCACAAATTTTTACGTGTTCGGTTACGCTGCGTGCACCGTTCGGTACACTTGGTACACGGCGGGGCGGTCCCGTTTGGTGGGGCGTGCTCCGTTTCACAACTTTTAGAATTCTGGAAAAAGTGGATTCGCGGGGTTTTGTGACGAATTTAATTCTGTCCACAGCAGCTAATAATCTAGGGTTATTTAACAGAAAATAAACTAGGTCAAGTGTTCTACACATATAAAAAAGAATTACCAAATTTGGATCTCTGTGGTGGGAGATACGAACTCGACAACATGGATGGTCACCGCAGTTTTCTGCGATCCCAGAATTCGGTCTGTTCGTGCCAACTTGGGCACTAGTTTTGCCTATGGGTACACGTTGTTCGAGGTCTGCTATTATACAAATATAGGAGAGGGTTAAGGGGTGAGCATACCTGTGAAGACGGAACGGTGTTTGGTTGAGCGAGTCGACGGAAAACAACTCCGGAGCGAAGGTACCTCGTGTGGGAATCTGCAGTGCGCAAGGTCGGGGTCGTCGGGATGGTTTGGACGGCCTGGCGGGGTTCTCTGGCTGCGGTGGCGGCTCTAGATGAGAAGAGGGGGTCTGGAGATTTTAGGTTAGGGTTTTATAAAATTTTATATATATATATATATATATATATATATATATATATATATATATATATATATATATATGATAGGTAAGAGGGAGAGAAGTTGGTTCGGGTCCGCGTGAAAAAAGGGGGGGGGGGGGCGCTGTGTCCGTGGAAAGGAATGCTACGTTTGTGTTGAAGTTTTGATTTAAGTTGGCTGTGCTTGCTAAGTTGCAAGTTTCCAACTTTTGCTAAAGTGGATGGTTGGCTAAGTGGAATAATAAAGTTAGTATTATTAGTATATTATTAGTTTATTAATTATTTCTTTTCTTTTCTTTTCTTTTCCTTTTTCTTTTTAAATATGTATATACATATATATATATTTGTATATATATATATATATATATATATATATATATATATATATATATATATATATATACACACACATAAGAAAATTTATAGATTAGAATAATGCACACCGTTAGGCTAGCAACTGCTCAAGGGGTCTCCTACATGGAATAAATTCTGAAAAATTCCTAATGGTCCCATAAATCCTCTATGTGCCCGAACACCTAAAATAAAAATTATTAAAAATCTATTTATCCTATTTAGCGCATAATTACATTAATTAAATTATTAATTAATAAAAAATAATAAATACGATTTTTTTTTGAAATAGGGGTTTTACAGCCTCCCCAAGTCTAGCATGTCTGCCCAAGCGAAGAACTTCTTCTTGAAGAGATCCTTGAATACCTTCCAAGATTATCCCGAGTCAACAAGAATCGGCTCATTCCTGAACCAAGTGCGGGCGACATCGAACAGTTGAAGTCCTACCGCCTCAACCTTCAGATCCTCAGAAAGACGAGACACCTTCATAAGACGCTCAATGTCCTCGAGCCAATCATCAGCACAGACGATGCCCTCCGTCCCCTTGAAGACCCTAGGCTCCAGCTTCTTGAAGTCTTGAATGTTGCCTGGCCGAAGCTGAGCAACCTGAGGAGCAACCTGTTGCTGGATCAGATCTCTTCTCTCTACTATGGCACGAGCAAGATGATGAGCACTCTCGATGCTCTGCCGTAAAATGTCGGTCCGCCTCTGATGTGCCTCAGACTGAGCCCTCTGTGCCTCGAGCATCTCACGAAACAGTGTAAACATCTATGTCGCCTCTGCTGACACGGGAGGTGAAGGTGAAAGCCCCTCAGATATAGCTGGTACAGTCCTCTGAGTAGGTGGTGGACCTCCGAAAGTAGCTGACACTCCAATCACCGGAGAAGTAACTGGTGTAGGCCCTTGGGATGTTGTAAACCTCTCAGAAACTGCTCTCCCCTGCTGCGATCTAGTCTTAGGCGGCATCCTGAGATAAAGCGAAAGAAAGAATCAATATGACACATGATGTAAGACACTCAAGGAAAGGACAGATTAAGAGATCAAGTATCAATATCAATGGAGAATAGTTGAATGATTCAAAAGAAATTTTCCTAGATGTGATTGAGTATTCTCAGCCTATAGCCTATATCCTATATCCTGATACAGGCTTGCAGTAGTGCAACTAAGTCATCGTACTACCACGACATCGCACAACTTGCGAAGCCTGACCTGTATGAGCCACCACTAAAAATGTGTCACGATCCGTACCCGATGTCGGGATGCAAGTCAGAAACAACGCCCAGCCTACGTCGCAGAATCGACAGTAGAACGCTGTCTGGATAATCTATCTAGCATAATAATGAACCACCAACAATAACAATATACTCAATCATAGTTCTAAGATGGAAACGAGCACAAATATGATAAAGAATAAAATAGTCACATACAACTCATGAGTCTAAAATAATAACATCAATGAGTCTAAAAGAATACTAACAAAGTAAGCTGGAGACAAATCTAGTACAAAAGAATACTAAGAAGCTAATAAACCTAGGTCATCTGTCTCGGTTGGGATAAGTGCCTCCTGAGGCAGGGTCTCTGACTCTAAACCTACAACATCCTGAGGTCCATAATGTGTAGGATACCATTCCTCAGTGTCATCTGAAAAAATATATCCAGTCAGAACAGAAGCATAGTACATCTCTAACAGCAGTTCTAATAAATGATAAAAACTATGTAACAGTAAATAGATATGAATATACAAGATGCACAATAGATACAAGAGATATACAATACGAAAATACTGGAATAAATACAATAATGAACAATATGACAATGAACAAGAATACTAATGACTAAGTGTGTGAGTACTAGCTTTAATATGTGATCGGCTTGGGAATATGATACAAGATTTATGGACTGGCTAATCATACGTGCGGTGTATGATTAACATAATTCAAGAGCAAGACTTGATACAAGGAGGGTATGTTCACATATCTACACTAAAATACTCTCCACCCTCGACTGGTATAATAGATCCAACTATGGTACGCTATGGCACGAGATTCCCCAAAAAGATAGCTAGTCTTCCCGAGAATCAGTGTCTGTACATGTACAAGATAATCAATGAAACAAGGCTTGCACAAGATACACCATATACCAAGGAATAACATCTCATGACGAGATCCGAATATACCGATCCGTGTAACCATCGTGTCAAAAGAACAAGAATATCTACACTAGATACAACGAACATAGAGGATATCATAAATGAGAAACTATCAGAGAATATACTCGCCTGAAGTCCGATGAATAGTCTCACAGTTGTCTCATACGGTACCTCGAAGACCTAGATATGAAATATAACATGAATACAAGATTTCGGAAAGAAAATAAGTTAAACTAGTCAACTTCTAGGTCAATAAGCCATTTCTAAGTTAAAAGTCAAACTAAGACAACTCTAAGTCAAATTGGTCAAACTATGGTCAACTATGTCAAACTACCTATTTTTAGGTTGCATGAGTCTACCTCAAAGATATTGGGTTCAAACACTAAGAATCTAGGTCATACTAGCTACATCTTAGAATGCTAGGATACCATATCTCAGGATACGTAAAACAAAAGATAAAGCATCACATATACATATCAAAAATATTAAATATATATAAAATTCTAATTATAAATGCTAAATGGATACCTTGGTTTCGAACCAACTTGGTATGGCAACACTAAACCTAAATCTTGATACCCAAATCCAATACCTTGGGTATCCCCAAATACCTTGATACTTACCTTCGTATCTCAAGGTAATATCCAAAACCTTATTTATACTAACTACCCACAAATAATATATGCTAACAACTAAATATTATAAATATAGTATACTAAAACACAATTAGCAATTAGGAATATATATACATATATATTAATACCATATATACATATATATATATCTATTATAAATAAAAAAACATAATATCTATTCAAAACTTCATAACTGTCATTAAAACCCTGCCGACTGTCGCTGAAAGGTGCTGATACCGCTGATACTACTACTGTTTTCATGACAGTTTTCTGCTGCTGTCGCCAAAGATGAACTGCTGTTGTCGCTGTTGCTGTTGTAGCCATCGCTACTGCTGCTTCTGTTGCTATTGCTGCTGCGGCTGTTGTTGCTATTTCCACTGCTGCTGCTGTTAAGTTGCTGCTGTCGCCAAATTTGTCGCCAAAGCCCCCTGTTCTCCCCTCTCTTATATATAAATATATCACACAAATATATATATATATATATATATATATATATATATATATATATATATATATATATATATATATATAACACTACAACTTATATAACTATATATACACACATACTCCTCGATATACATATATATGTACACAATAAATACATATAACATAACATACATATATATATATATATATATATATATATATATATATATATATATATATATATATATATATATATATATATATATATAACTTCACATATACGTACATGTATATATAATATCATACAATTATATATATATATATATATATATATATATATATATATATATATATATATATATATATATATATATATATATATATATATATATATATATATATATATATATATATATATATATATATATATATATACAGAACATATATAAAATACTACTACATTTAAAAACTAATACATATGTAGAGAATTAGCTACACAATATATAACACATAGATATGTAGATCTATGACACACTTATACATAATATATATATATATATATATATATATATATACACATCACAATGACCAAGAACAATTGGAAAAATAGATCTAGAAATAAATTGCACAACACATGGAGCGTATCACACCCGTATCCCACTAGATCTAGGATACGCTTGCGACACGAGTCCACCACACATCCAAATGTACCCTGAAGGACACGAACAAGTCTGATATATTATTTATGAACAATACGAAGAGTCAAACATAAATCTACGTGTCCGTGTCAAAATGTGACATGCACAAAGTTCTGTGTCAGAGGGAAAACCCCCAAATCAACACGTATCACCAAATTGTTGGGATACGACCTACACATACCCAATTATGGACACAAGACTAGCCCCAAACACACAAGCATATGCCAAATTGATCTATAGGACCAATTAATACACACAACAAATGTCAATCTCGGAATTCTTCCAAAATTAACACAAAAACTACCATAACTTTCTCAATAGCCTCCTATGAACATAAAACAAAATCCTATGGGTAGCCTATGCATATGGGTTAATTTCTTATGGTTAAATCTCAGATTTAGAACTTAAATTAAGGGAAAAAAATTGAATTATACCTATTGAGAGATGTATTCCCAATAAAACCTCCAAATGTGATAAAATTGGCCTTCAATTTGTAGATCATTGCTCCTCTTTGTAGATCCTTGCTTCCTCCTTCTAGATCCTTGCTCCACTAGTATCCAATGGTGATTTGGAAAGGAATTGGGATAACATTTTGGTAGAAAAATGATGTAGGAATGAAGACATTTGGTTGAGAGAAATTCTAGATCTAGTTTTTAAATAAAAAGAGGAGAGAGAAGCTTTTTTCCTCTTCTTTAATAGGCCGGCCCCCTCTATTCCTTTCTCAAGTCACTATGTAATATCCATTATACCCCTTGGGGCCTCTCATGAAGAAATAATTAAGGAGGAAAGCTTCTAGTCTAATGGTTTAATTAAATTAATCCTCCTCATAATCCATGGGCTTTCTAGTTGGGCTCAATTCTAACAATTAATACATGTTGGTCCATGAGTCTAAACTAAACTAGTTAGGTCCACTAACATGTCCAAAATAAATAACTAACATCTAACAATAATTAAATAATACAACAAATAATTATTTAACATGCATAATATTTAATTAAATATGAAATTACTAAGATACCCTTTCCTAGAAAATATGGTAGTGACACTCAGGTCTCTTCCACTTCACGATGGCTTCAACTTTCTTTGGGTAGACTAAGATGCCCTCCACGAAAATAATGTGCCCGAGGAAATATATGCTGTCCAACAAGAACTCGCACTTGCTTAGCTTTGCGAACAACTTATTGTCTCGAAGAGTTTGAAGCACCATCCGTAGGTGTCCTGCGTGTTCATCCTTATTCTTCGACTACACTAAGATGCCATCTATGAATACTACCACAAACTTATCAAGGAATGGTCGAAAGACACAATTCATCAAATCCATGAATGCGGCAGGAGAATTCATCAGTCCGAACGGCATGACAGAAAACTCATAATGGCTATAGCGGGTCCGAAATGCTGACTTCGGCGTGTCTACTGGCTTGATCTTTAATTGGTGGTAGCCAGAGCGAAGGTCTATCTTCGAAAATACTGACGCTCCTTGCAGCTGATCAAAGAGGTCGTCGATCCTGGGCAGGGGATACTTGTTTTGAATAGTGACCTTATTTAGCTCCCGATAGTCTATGCAAAGTCGCAACGTCCCGTCTTTCTTCTTTACAAAAATTACAAGCGCGCCCCAAGGAGACACGTTCGGACGAATTTATCCATGGTCAAGCAGTTCTTGTAGTTGACACTTTAACTCCTTTAGTTCAGCAAGGGCCATTCGGTACGTGGCTTTTAAAATCGATTGGGTATTTGGGAAGGTATCAATGGTAAACTCAATTTCTCGATCGGGTGGTATGCCAAGTAGTTCGCTCGAACATACATCAGGGAGTTCTCCCACAACGAAAGAAGACTCAACGTTTGCGCAATTCAGCTGCGTGTCCCGAACCAACGCTAAGTATCTCTTGCATCCAGAGTGTAGCATTCGCCGAGCTGACATTGCAAAAATTACCATACAGGTCCTTGACTCATCTGTTGCTGAACCACTCGTGTAGCAGAATTCGACCTCTCCAGGTAGATGGAAGACGAGCCATTTCTCTGCACATTCGATAGTTGTCGAGCAAGCGCCGAGCCAATCCATTCCTAAAATAATGTCATAATCTCGAACATCTAGGACTAACACATCGAGCGAGAGTTTCCTTCCCCCAATACAGACGTGACCGCCCAGACATACTGAACGAACATGTATCTTCGTGCCCGATGTGGTGCTAACACTAAGGTTTAGATATAATGGTGTCATTTTTATCTTATTTTATATGACAAAATTCGTGGATATAAACTATGCGTTACACTAGAATCAAATAGCACACGAACATGTATGTTATTGAAAAATAATGTACCTGACACAACGGTGTCCGATGCTAGGGCCTCTTCCCGTGTCAAAGTGTACACCCGGGCTTGAGCTTGACGATGCTCTTACTGCGGCACGGCTCGGTTGGTTTGAGGTGATGTGGCATAATTTGGATGTTGAGGATGGCGAACAGAGTAGTGCAGACAGTTACGAATTCTATGGTTTGGATTACCATAAATGCGGCATAACCCGTGCTTCTTGCGACAATTGTCGATCATGTGCCCTGGCTTCTTACAGAAGAAACATGGCTGCCTGGATTTCCTTTTTGCCGATCGCCACTTTGAGGATGCTTTGAAGCGTTATTTCCTCCTGCGTTGCTAGGGCACTTGTGATTGAAAGTATGCACTGTAACCCTCACTTTTCCAACTAAGGGTAGTTTGGTAATTTGGCATGGATAATTGTATTTTTAGGATTATAATATTAAATATTGTGCATGTTGTAAATATTATTTAATGTATTATTTATTTATTATAGATGTTAGATTTATTTTTGGACTTGTGTAGTGGACCTAACTAGTTTAGTTTAGATCCATGGACCAACATTTAATTCTAGTTAGAATTAAGCCCAATAGTAAGCCCATTCATTAAGAGGATAAATTAATACCAATTAGACTAGAACCTTCCCTCCTTAATTATTTTTTTATGACAAGCCCAAGGGATATTTTGGACTTTCCATAGTAGCTTGGAGGAGGGGCAAGGGGCCGGCAACCATAGGGAGGAGAGAGACTCTCTCTCTTCTCATTTGTCATTCCAAATCTAGATCTAGAATTTTTCCTCTTCCAAATTCTTCATTCCCACACCAATTCCTACTCAAATTTTTTCCCAATTTCTTTCCTATTCTTTATTGTAGGCTATTAGAACAAGGATCTACAAAGAAAAAAAATAATGATCTACAAGAAGGAGCAAGGATCAACAAGTTGGAGGCTCATTTCATTCAATTTGGAAATTTTATTAGGAATCCATCTCCCAATAGGTACAATTCATTTTTCTCTCTCAAATTAGACTCTAAATCTATAATTTAATCATAAGAAATTATCCCATATGCTAAGGCTACCCATAGGAATTGAAATTAGGTTCGTAGGAGGCATATGGAGAAAGTTATGTAGTATTTTGTATCAATTTTGGGAGAAATTCAAGATTGTCACATCTTGTGTTTGTCAATAGGTCAATTAGATGAAATTAACATGTGTTTGATTGTGTGTGACTAGTGTCATATCCACAATTGGATACGTGTAGGTCGTATCCCGATAATTTGGAGATACAGGTTGATTTGGTGGTTTATCTCCTACACGGGAGGTTTGAGCATGTGATATTTTGACACAGATACGTAGTTGAGTAGTTAGTTCTTCGTATTATTTATAATTATAATTTTAGACTTGCTCGTGTCCCTCGGGATACGTTTGGTTGTGTGGTAGATCCGTATCGCAAGCGTATCATAGAATGAGTGTGATACGGGTGCGGTGCACTTCACGTGCTTGCTTCATTGTATTTTAATTCAATTTGCCATGGTAATATCTATTAGAATGATATAATTATAATAATTGTATGATATATATGTATATGTATGTTTATGTATATGTCTATGTTGTATTTGGAGGTGTTGGTGGTCATGAGAGATAGGAGAATGGATATGCATTACTAGTGTAGTAGTTATATGTAAATACTTAGTGATTATATATATACATAGATATCTATGTATGTATGTGATTATATATACATAGGGAGTTGCATATACGTATGTGAGTATATATATATATATATATATATATATATATATATATATATATATATATATATATATATATATATATACTTGTATATGTGTGTGTGTGCATAGAGTATGAGTGAGTGTGAGTGAGTGTTGTGCAGTGAAGTGAGGGGTCGGGTAGCTCAACTAAAATGGCAAGAGCTACATAGAAGTGTGTGCAGCAGAGTCCAACAACAAGAAGCCACTGCAGCAAACTGTGCAGCAACACTGCAACATAAGCAAATGCAAGAGCAGCAGCTGCAGCAACCACAACAATGTACCACAGTAGTAGCATCTAGCAGAGTTGTAGCAACACAGCAGCAACTGCAGTAATCAACTGCAGTTCAATAGTCAACTATAACATCAGCAATCAAGATGCAGCAGCATCCCGCAGTATGGCATGGCCTGCAGAGCAACCTCAGCAGCAACAACAGCAATGCACAACAACAGCAAAGGCAATAACAGTGTGCACAGCAGCAAGGTAAGGGGGTTAGTTAGTTCATTGATAGTTTAGTTAGTGTTATTAATAGTCTAGTTAGTTAATCATATTGTTAACTAGTTAGTCATGTTGTAAGACTAGGAGTTATATATATACTATTGATTACTAGCTAGTTATATATATATATATATATATATATATATATATATATATATATATATATATATATATATATATATATATATATATATATATATATATATTTGGTAAGTTAGTAGGTAGTTAGTATAGTATAGTATAAGTTGTTAATGCATGTTAGTTTATAGTTTAGTGTATTGGATAATTAGTTATATGTTAGAATTGATATTACCTTGTAACACCAAGATAATGTCAAGGTATTGGTGGATGCTTAAGGTATTGGATTTGACTATCAAGATGGGTGTGTAGGTGGTGAGATACCGCATTGGTTCAAAGCCAAGGTATCTACTTTGCATTAGTTAGCTAAGAGTACTATATATATTGTCTTGTATAGATATATATTAGTATTTTCATATCAAAAAACTTGCGTATCCTACGATACGGTGCTTTGTTTGTATTATAGTATCTTAACATAGCTGTTGTGGCCCAATTACATAGTGTATGGACCTAATATCCTAGAGATGGACTCATACAACCTAGAAATAGCTAGTTTGACCAAGTTTGACTAGTTTGACCTAGAGTTGACCTAGTTTGACTGTTTTGACTTAGAAATG
Organism: Iris macrosiphon; assembly: GCA_036927795.1. Classification (NCBI taxonomy): domain Eukaryota; kingdom Viridiplantae; phylum Streptophyta; class Magnoliopsida; order Asparagales; family Iridaceae; genus Iris; species Iris macrosiphon. The sequence goes on from JAYESA010000016.1 coordinate 63,931,807, forward strand.
GCTTTATAACCTAGAATTGAACTAGTTTAACTTATTTTCATTCCAAAATCTTGTATTGATACAATATACTATATATAGGTCTGTATGACACCAGCTTGGGCATCGAGAGACACACCTTGCTCAGGACCTCAGGCGAGTACATTTTTTTGTTAGTTTTTATTTCATAATAGTGTATATATCTCATGTTCTAGAACTATATACTTGATTCTGACGCAGTGGTTTCACGGACTGGTACTACATGGATCCTGTCAGGAGATGTTATCCCCTACCGTGTTCAGCGGGTACTCCTTCATATGTATTTTATCGTGTGTATTGGGTATTGATTTATTATATTTCGTGTTCATACACTGCTCGTATTCAGTGTGCTTATATTTTGTGTTCACACACTGCTCGTGTTCAGTGTGCCCATATTCATGTTCATAATCTGTCGTGATTGGATCCATTGGTATTAGTTGGGGATGGGGGAGTAGTAGTTGATTATGTAATCAAAGCCCCAGTGTATTCGTGTACTTATCAATTACATACCATATTTGTAATCGAGTCACCTTATTGTATTCGTGTTCAACCTAAACCGATCACATAATAAACTTGTATTCTGAGGCACATTAGTTAGATTTCAGTTATTCTTTTATATTGCAGATATTCATATTGTTGTTCTTTATTCCACTACATTACCTGTTCACTCTCGTTCATTTTATTCTGTTTTATAATTATCTTGTATTATTTTCTATTATCTTTTATATATGCTCGATTATATATTTGAAACTGCTTTCAGAGGTATATACTTCGCTCCAATCCTGACTGAATATTTTTTTCCAGATGATTGGCTCATAGATCAGTGTCCTATATTCTATGAGCCGTAGGACGGTATTCCATTAGAGGATACTCCTATAGACCAAGAGGACTTAGTTCCAAAGCCTGAGGAGGTTTAGTTTATTTTGGTGGACTTGTATTAGACTGTTATTGAGATTCCTGGCATGTATATTATTTCAGAATTGTGGATTGTGTCTTGATTCTATTCTTCGATATTCCATTCGTGCTTTATCTTCCTTAGTTTGCATTATGATTGAGTATAGTTACATTTGTGAGATACTATATTGTTCCTCCTTTTGGAGTTAAGATGATTGACATGTACCATATTTATATTGTTGAGATGTTTAGATAGTAGAATTGACCTAGACAACGTTCTACCGTCGATGCTGCGACGTAGGCTGGGCGTACCCACGTACTGGTGCCCGAATATCCGGGTACGGATCGTGACATATTTTTAGTGGTGGCCCATGCAGGTCTGTCTAGAGTCACAATTAGAGCGATATCGTAGTGATGCTCACCTAGAGTACTGCTACGAGCCTGCTTTAGAAAATATAATTTAGGCTGAGAGTATACTCAATCACAACTAGGAAACACTTCCAAATATCAGTTTGCTATCCTTATCTATTGAATGTTTCCTTTACTTTGAATAAAAATTCCGTCCTTCATTGATGATATCGTATCTTACTCAATATTAATTCCTTTATTCAATCTATCTTTAGGATGCCGCCGAAGATGCGTTCCCAGCGCTTAGGCGCAATGTCAGTGAGGTTAGTCACTTCATCGCCTATGAGGGCAACACCATTAGACGATGTTCCAGCAGCTACATTTTAGAGGTCAGCTTCACCGATCTAGGTGGGCATTTCTGCAGCAGCTTTCAGAGGTGCTCTACCTCCGGTACAGAGGACAGCACCGACAGTTTCAGGAGATCTTTCACCCCCACCATCCACAGTCGATCAGACGCTGATGTTCACACTCTTTTAGCATATAATGGAGGCACAACAGCAACAATCAGAGGTTATGCAGTAGAGTATTGAGAATGCTGACCATATTGTGCTTGCAGTAGTAGAGAGAGCTGTCTTAGTCCAACCACAGACGGTACCATCTCAGTTTATCCCGCAGCAGCCGAGGACGGGGACCATCATAGACTTCAAGAGGATGGGACCGAAGGACTTTAAGGGCACTGAAGGGATCCTTTATGCTGATGATTGGATAGAAGACATTGAGTGAAACCTACGGCTGGCACAGATTCTATAGAGGCTACAGATAGAGGCCGCGAGGAGCATGATGTTTGACATTGTATTGACTTGGTCTAGGACGGACCCCAGGATCTCAGTACTAGGACTTACTTGGAAAGCTTTCAAAGATCTCTTCAAGGAAAAGTTCTTTCTAGATGTGTCTCTGACATCTCTAGAGAGCTAGTTCTAGTACCTCATTCAGGAAGGTATGATGGTAGATGAGTATGCGACAGAGTATTGCAGATTAGGCCATTTTGTGGAGGGACAGAACCCAAGAGGAAGATCCAGGAAGTTTAGGAAGGGCCTGAACTGGGAAGTCAAATCACATACGAATGAAGATCCTACCGCTATTTTCGAGAAAATTCTGAGACAGGCACAGCGGACAGAAGATGAACTAGAGCTTGGCTCTAAGAGGCCAAGAGACACAAAAGGATCCAGTACCAACACGGGTCTAATAAAGTGGCCTCATTTTCAGCAGCAGCACCAGCACCAGAGGTACTTCCAGCAGCCGAGACATCAGTATCATGGACCAGCTAGAGTGCCGGTACAACAGATGCACCTGATCTAGAGGGCAGCTATTCCTTGCACTTTCTGTTAGAAGCAAGGACATAGATGGGATGCATGTAGGATGAGATTGGGCCAGTGCTTATTCTGCGGATCAGGGGACCATCAGTTGAGAGCTTGTACTAAAGTTCTAACTCGTCCAACTCAGGGCGGAGCTCAGGCACAGAGAGCACCCGTGAGACCACCAGCGGGACAGCAGAGATGACCTCCTCTACCACTATAATAGCAGCAGTTCTCTCAGCACCAGCAGCAACAGAGAGGTGTCCAGCGACAGGGGCGAGCTTTCGCCTTGACCATCGAGGAGGAGGAGCCAGTCGGTGATGTTATCTCAGGTTCAGTCTATCTTGATTCTTTTCTAGCTCATGCTTTATTTAATTTTGGTGCTCCACATAGTTTTGTATTTGTATCTTTTGCTCTAAAATATTATATTGAGTCTGAACCATTGGCGAGGACTTGCAAGATCACAACCAGGGGTGGCATTATCCTAGTCAGTAATGTTTGCAAGGAACGGAGAGTTTCTTTGGGAGGCCGAGAGTTGGGCGTATGTCTACTCGTAATGCCACTTCTGAGCTACAATATAGTACTCGGGATGGATTGGTTGAGTAGGCATCATGCTAATATCGATTGTTGAGGAGGTAGAGTTTTGTTCCAGGCGCCAGGAGGGCCAGAGTTTGAGTTCATCAGAGGAGCAGCAGAGCGAAGGAGAATTCTGTGAAGCTTTGGTAGAAGAGCAGGAGCCACCAAATCCATTGATTGCAGAGTATATGGACGTATTTTCAGAGGAGTTTTCGAGGTTGCCACCAGACAGAGATGTGGAGTTCTCTATAGATTTGGTGCCAGGTCCAGAGCCAATATCACAGCACATCTATAGGGTGAACAACAACGAATTGGCACTGTTGAAGAAGCAGATGGATGAGTTGCAGGACAAGGGCTTCATTCACTCTAGTTTATCACTATGGGGTACTCCGGTATTATTTGTACCAAAGAAAAATGGGTCGGTATGCATGTGTATCAATTACAGGGCACTCAGTAACCTCACTATCAAGAACAAAGACATGTTGCTACGAATTGACAATTTATTTGATCAGTTGAGCGGAGCGAAGGTATTCTCAAAGATAGACTTAAGGTCGGGGTACCACCAGGTGAAAGTGAAGAAGGAAGATATTCCAAAGACAGCTTTCAGGACTCGGTATGGACAGTTTGAGTTCTTGGTGATGTCGTTTGGGTTGACCAATGTCCCGTCGGTATTCATAAACCTGATGAATACGGTATTTCATCAGTATCTGGATCAGTTTGTGGTAGTATTCATTGATAATATAATGATATATTCGAAGACCCTGGAGGAGCATGAGAAGCATCTGAGAATAGTTCTGGAGACCCTCAGGAATGAGAAGCTATATGGCAAGCTTTCGAAGTGTGAGTTCTTCCTTGATAAGGTTGAATTCCTCGGACATGTGATTATAGGAGACAGGATCTCAGTAGACCCGAAGAAGATTTCAACAGTTGAGTCGTGGTCTACCCCGAGTTCAGTAGCGGAGATCAGGAGTTTTCTTGGACTGGCAGGATATTATCGGAGATTTGTTCAGGATTTTTCTAGGATTGCGGAGCCGTTGACTAGACTAACCAGGAAGGACGTAGAGTTCGTCTGGACTGAGGATTGTCAGTCTGCTTTTGAAGAGCTGAAGAAGAGGTTGACTACAGCTCCAATATTGACATCGCCATCAGGGATATGAGGATTTTTCATATACAGTGATGTATCGGGTAAGGGTTTGGGTTGTGTATTGCAGCAGAACGGGAAGGTGATTGCCTATGCTTCCTGGTAATTACGCCCGCATGAGAAGAATTACCCTACACATGACTTGGAGTTGACAACAGTTATTTTTGCTCTTAAACTATGGAAATACTACTTATATGGAGAGTGGGTAGAGATCTTTACAGATCACAAGAGCTTAAAGTATGTGTTTACACAAAAAGAGCTCAAAATGAGGCAGCGACGATGGTTGGAATTGATGAAAGACTTTGATATTTCTTTGCAGTACCATCCAGGGAAGGCCAACGTAGTCGCGGATGCCTTGAAGGTACCCAGTAGCTATGTACTTGACGAGGAATAAATATTTATTTGATGATCTTATAGCTTGGGCATTAAGATATAAGTTCCTGGAGTTGTAGCACAGATGTGGGGACTTTAGGTACAGTCAGAGTTGATGGGACGGACCAGAGTCGCACAGTTCGAGGATGGGTCTCTGAGGAGCATCAGAGCACAGGTCCGGATAGGATTGGCAGAGGACTTCAGCATTGAAGATGATGGATCATTGCAGCACGATACCAGATTGTGTGTACCGAGTGGAGCATTGTGCGAGAAGATTCTTCAGGAGGCACATCAATCTCAGTACTCTATGCATCCAGGTGCCAACAAGATGTATAGGGACATGAAAGAGCATGTTTGGTGGTATGTTATGAAGCGTGAGGTAGCTAGCTTCGTATCTAGATGTTTGGTTTGCCAGCAGGTAAAGGAGGAGAGACAGAGGCCAGGTAGATTGCTTCAGCCTTTACTCATTCCAGAGTGGAAGTGGGAGCATGTGATGATGGATTTTGTTTCAGGACTTCCGCGTTCTCCAGTAGGTAAAGATACGATTTGGGTCATCGTAGACAGGTTGACCAAATTAGCCTACTTTCTGTCATCCATGAGTGGAAGTGAGAAGCTCGCGGAGATGTATGTGCGTTAGATAGTCAGACTGTATGGAGTTTCGGTGAACATAGTCTCGGATGGGGATAGTCACTTCACATCCCACTTCTAGAGGAGTTTGCAAGCTAGTTTGGGCACTCAACTCAAGTTCAGTACCGCATATCACCCTCAGACAGACGGACAGTCGGAGATGACTATTCAGACTCTCAAGGACATGCTGCGCACCTGTATTTTGGATTTTGGAGGCTCTTGGGAGGATCATCTTCACTTGGTAGAGTTTTCTTATAACAACAATTACCAGGCCAGTATAGAGATGTCACCGTTTGAGGCATTGTATGGATGAAGATGCCGCACTCCGTTATCATAGGATGATATTGGTGAGAGAGCTTTATTGGGACCAGAAGGTAAAGCTCATCAGGGATAGACTTCGGGTGGCGTAGGACAGACAACAACATTGGGCCGATAGCCACCGGAGACCTTTGGAGTTTGAGGTATAGATTTTATTTTGCATTGCTTATGATTGTTTGTTTTGTTAGAGTGCTAAGATTGTGTTTTGTGCTAGGTTGGCGGTCTAGTTTTCTTGAGAATTTCTCCGACACGTAGCATAATTTATTTCGGTCGAGGCGGAAAGCTTAGTCCGCGATTCATCGAACCTTTCAGTATTCTCGAGAGGGTCGGTGCAGTTGCCTACAGACTAGACTTACCACCTGTATTGGAGGGAGTGTACAACATGTTTTACGTGTCACAGCTGAGACGGTACGTGGCAGATCCTAGTCATGTGTTGGATCACTTGGAGATCGAGGTGGGACCTACTCTTAGTTATCTAGAGTAGCCAGTTGAGATTCTGGATCTGAGAGAGAAGGTGCTGAGGAACCAGTCGATTCCTTTGGTGTGTATCGTGTGGAGGCATCACTCGCCAGAAGAGCGTACCTGGGAACGAGAGGCCAAGATGCGTGAGCGATATCCATATCTGTTTGAGCCGTGAGGTAAAATTCTTTCTTACTTGTATTGATTCCTTTTGGTAGTTAGTTTCTTCCTTAATTTTGAGGGCAAACGAATATACTTGCCCTCTAGACAAGTTCGAGCATATCGTATATGTTATATAACTACACTATATGAGCATACGAATAAGAATTTACCAAAAATAGAATTTTAATCCACAACTGCCTTGACAAATCTCTTTTGAATTCTTCAATCACCCTTGAACCCCGTACTTGAATTCTACCACTTCCTCCTTGAACTCTTTATTGTTATTTTTCGTCTTCTTCTCTTTCGGAAAGACGAACGCTCGTAATTGATGTATGTCTGACACACGGATAGTACTAGGTATACACCATAGGCCAATCATATTACTTTGTGACTATCTTTTGTAATTAAGGATATATCACATGTGATAGGTTTGTATTAAGATTTTGAGGATTAGTAAGCACTATTTAATGATTGAGAATTTTTTTTTTGTATAGCCTTATATTTTTGAAAGATTGGTGAATTGAAAGTTGGGTAGAAGTTCAATTGTCAACTTGAACCAAATTTTATATGAAGGTAAAATTCTTAGTTTGTGTCAAGTAAGATAAGATTGAGAGATCTAAGTCATTTAATTTCGAGATTTTTTTTTTAGGATAATTATGATGATGAGGATTTAACTTTAAAGATAAGAATGCCTATAGAATAAACTTTAAGATTTTGATATATTGGACCAAATATTTATAATTTGAGCATATGATTTAAATTTTGAATATTGAAAGTTGAATCATCGATTTGAATTTTGAGGATGCATACAGAATTTTAAAATTGAACATAGATGGATTGGATTTAAAATTTTACAAATTGATGATTTGAATTAGATGTTAATTTTTGAGTGTTGAATCACCTATTTGAGATATTGAGGATGGAAATTGAATTTAAAATTTGATGAGTACGAAATTTTTAAGTTGAAAATAGGAATAAGATTTGATTAGAGTTGTTTATTATTTAAAATCTAGAGGAAATTATGATAGTTGAAAATCGTGATTTAAAATTTGATGTGGATTATTTAAATTTGAAGATGTCAAATAGATTTGATTTAAATCTTAATTATTTAAATTTGGGAAGAGATCACGATAGGTTAAATTTTGATTTAAACAGTGGTTATTTTAATTTTGAAGAGATTGCGATAGATTTTGAATAGATTTTGTTATATAAATTTTTTTAGAAGATTGCGGTTGACTTGACTTAGATACGAATTTGGAGGATTAACAAATCATGTCTTATTTTTAATTTCGAGAACGAAATTCTTGTAAGTTGGGTAGATTGTAAACTCCCTCACCAAAAAATAAATATTTTTGTGTGTATTTTATATTTATTTTATTTACCTTAGATTATATGTTTTATTATTTATAATCAATTAAAATCTAATTATTGCATTAGGATACTTCACCATGGTTTGGACATTAAGGCTGATGATAAATGCACTACAAAATACACTCAGGGCTGGTCCAATTTTTTTTCTAAAATTTTACTCAAGGCTAGCCCAAAAATTTATTTTGGACTGTCAAAATTTTGACACTCCTTTCAATAGGTTGTATTGTCAAATTTTTGACAGTCCTTTCAATATGTTGGACTGTCAAAATTTTGACAGTCATAAATAAAGTATGTTGTTCAATAGTCTGTCAAAATTTTGGCAGTCTAACCTATTGGAAAGACTGTCAAAATTTTGACAGTCCCAATAAATATTTGGACACGGTTAGGAATGTGATCTTATCGATATTTTTGCCGACGGAGAAGAGGAGGAGGAAGGAGCCGTCGCGGAGGTGGAGGGAGACGAGGTTGTTTCTGGAGAGGGGGTCATCATCGGAGGAGATGGAGGAGGGGTCTTCGCAAGCCTGGGAGAAGAGGCAGAGGAGGGAGGAGTTGGGGAGGAATGCGGAGCTCGCTTCAGAGCAGAAGGAGCGTAGGCTGACGAGGAGGGGGCGGGAGAGGAGGAGGCAGAGGGAGAGGGGGTCCGCGATGAAATTGAGCAGGCCGAGGGAGGTGTTTGACGGAACGCCGCTGAGGAGGAGGTTGGGGGCGGAGAAGACAGAGGAGACCGGCAGAGGGCTAGTCCCGAGTAAAATTTTCAGTAAAAATTTAAAAAAAAATTGGGGCAGCTCCTAGTCATCTTTGTAGTGCCTTTATCAAGAACCAACATTAATGATATAGGATGATCCCAAAATCTACATCATCCTTCGTAGGAAGTAGCCTATTCTAGAGATGCTACCCGTAGGATCTTCCCGTGACATAAAATCAGATCTTGTAGCATTCGTATGGCACTAGTATAACAACCGTACTTTCTTGCATTTAATATTTAGATATTTATATATATATGATTTATTTATGGTTATTTTTCAATTTCAACTTCCTACAATTAGAAACCCATAATTTTGATTGCCACCATGAGTCCCCCATGCCAATTTAGGCAACTTCACTTTTTATAAAATTTGTATTTTATTTATCTATTATTTATTTTCTTAGAATCCTAAATCAAATCTTAAATATTAAAGATTTACCATAGATTTTCTACCAACCAAATTAGGAAAGACCAAATCCTAATCCTACCTATGACCGCCCCCCCCCCCAATTTTATTTTGTATATTAAGTAATTTTCTATTTATTTAAATGATGAATTTTTTTAGAGTATTCTCTTAGTTAATTAGAAAATAAATTACTTGAATTATTTAATTATAAAAATACTTATTTGAAATTATTTCCCCAAAACTATTTTACTACTATTTATCTCTTGTTAAAATATTATAAATGTTTTTAGAATTTATTTCCTGTTCATATATATATATATATATATATATATATATATATATATATATATATATATATATATATATATATATATATATATATATATATATATATATATGGATTTTATACATACATCTTTATATAAAAGTATATACATAAATATATTTGTCATTTAGAAAGTGAATTTTTTAATTTATTTGTTCATATAAATATTTTATTTAAAAGTGTTTCGAAAACTAAATATTATTTATTTAAAATATTTTGTCAAATTACTATAAATTTTCTTAGAATTTTATTTATGTACAAACATATCTTTTATATTTTAGATATTCCCAACTCTCTCTCTCTCTCTCTCTCTCTCTATATATATATATATATATATATATATATATATATATATATATATATATATATATATATATATATATATATATATAGTCTAAACCCTAACCTTAATCTTCTATGCTCCGGCGCCAACCCCCGGGCCACCGCTAACGGCCGGAGACAGACGTCGCGGCCGCCCGCGCGCACAGTAGCCTCACCCCGCAATCTCCACTTCCAGGTGAGAATTCTCTCTCCATGTCCCTTCATTTTATGAGCAGTTTCTTCGTGTGCACTCACAGCCTAACCCTTTAGGATTTTCTCTAAGCAGAACGAGTTTTTGTGCCCCAGATTGATCGAAAAATCGGCCGAAAGTTGGTCGAAAAACTATTCGAAAGTAGTTCAGAAATTTAATCCAACCACCCATGTTCATGCCCAGTTTTTTATCAACTTGTTTATTATTTTCAAAATCTAATTAATAGGACTTCTTCATAATATGACCGAGATTATTACTATTCTTTTAGTTTATATTAATTTGCAATGTGGATTAAATTATTTGGATTCAAAAACGACCAAAAACTTATTTTTTAAAAACTTAAATCTAGCGTTACGGAGTGCGCCCCATCAAACGGGACCATCTCACAGTGAACCAATTGCACCGAAAAGAGCGTATGTATATCCGAACGTGTGGACTTAAGCAAAAGTTGATTCGGACGTGTGTACGTGCCGGAATCAACCAGTATACGTAAAAAGTCTGCCGTATCAGTGTTTTGCAACTTTCCCAATTAGTTTGTGTGCGCTCGTCAGATCGCCATAAAACTAGAGACATTGAAATCACAGCGTTTGACTAGTCATGTGATCGAGTTTCGCTTGATTCTGACTCAGTCGATGAAATACCGTTTCGCGGGCCCCACGATTCAACTTAACGAGCGATTTTGTGATCGAGTCACCGAAATCCAAAACTGGATATACCATTGAGTTCGTATTGTCATTTATGATTTGTTTGACCTATAATTTATCCTATTTAGAGACTTTTACCCTTGGCACGCTTATCAGTACAAAGTGGGCCACTAGTAGACCCAGCTTTGGCCTAAAACTAACGTTTTAGCCCTTGTGTCCAAATTGGACTTATGGGTAGTCAATCCTAGATATTTATTATATTTTAAAAATATTGGTGATGTCTGTTACAACATCTGGAGGCGTTTGTTCTCCTTTCATATATTCTAAGAGCGTTGTACTTGTTACCTTGCGTTGTTTCAGCACCAGACTATATCCAGGAAAGTACACCTTACTTGATTATATTGTTCAGTTTATATATGTCTAGTTTTTACTTGTTTAGTTGTGTGCACGCATCTTAGAGTAGCATACTTAACCATTATCTTGTGAAGATACGAGGTATCTTCTGACCTGACACATGGTATGATGGTCCAACCCTTGACCTTGTCGCATTATGGGATTGGATTATGGTGAAGGTACGAGGTATCATCTGGCCTGATACTATTTCAAATACGTTCACTGTCTGAGTGAGTGAGTACAAGGACTAGCGTGTCAACTATTCATCGGTACGAGAGTTTGAGTCTTGTGTTAGTACTTGGTATTGATTTAGTTTTCTAGATATTATTTGACATCATTGCATTATGTCTGCACCGCATATACAGTTCAGATAGTTCATTGGGAGGGGAGAATCTACTAGTGAGCGTATGGGATTTCTGTTTCTTACAGTGTAAATGGTATAAATCGTGTACCCCGGAGTTCTTTCGAACGCCTGGTGGGACGACTGTTCTTCTCTTTCTCTACCCCCTCATACACCACTAGAGATGTCTCGAGTGTATTTCACATAGATGGATAGTTAACCTATTTATTGTTTACTGCTTTACTTTCATGCATGTCGATTCTTGAATACTTGTTATGTCCCTCTGAGGATCTCGCACCCTTTCCAGGTATGGAAGATCATGATTATTTGTAGGAGCACGGATCATGACTTGCTACTACTTTCTCGTTCGAGGAGGTCTTCCCTTCGAGCCTCTCTGATTATTAAATGATGTACTAATTATGTTTTATTTCATATTCTAGTTTGGTAGTGGATCTATCTCCACCCAACTATTAGTTTCTTCTCGACTATTTCATACTTGGTTAATTGTCATATTTGGTTATTTATTAGTATTTAGATTTGTGGATGAGATTAGTATTGCCTGTGAATTGTGTAATTATATACCACTTGTAAATTATTTGTAAAATAGCGTACATATATGTATGGTTTCCATATATTGGAGTTGCTATATACATACGGCTGACATGCTCACGTATTTCTAGTCCTACGTAACCATCCTTAAAATCTTAAGTTTTCATATTTGATCTAAATCTTATATGTGTTATTATCGGTTTACCAAATTCCTCAGATAAGTAACAACCTCAAGGTATTTATAATCCTAAAATTCAGTCATCAATACTATCAATTTATTCTTTTGATCCTCTATTCTACTGCCATTGTTTTTTTTTCCTCGAGTTCATATATTATTCTTCCATTTACTACTCAAAGTTATATTTTTGTAATCTTCCAACCCTGATGCAGTCTCAAATTCGTATTTCCCTGATTGATAATATAACCTCAAAATATTTATTACGTTCATGCATCAAATTTTGTTTAACCATTCTTCTATTCTCAATGTGAATGGTTGTGAGTTAAATTTGTACTCCATTATTCTTTCTGTAGTCCATAAAACTCTTTTTGATGCAAGAATTAGGTTCGACAACAGACAACAACGAACAAATATTCAAGTTGAATCAAAAGTTAAGAAGATCAAAAGAAAGTGAAATAGATTTAAGCAAGGTTCAATATAAGATTCTCAAGGGCCATCCCTGAAATATATCAGGAAATCCTAATATGTGATGAAGTACTCTACTTCCTAGAATTGTCACGACCCGCACCCGATGTAAGGATGCAAGTCGGAAACAACGCCCAGCCTACGCCGCATAATCGACGGTAGAATGCTGTTTGGGTAATCTATCTAGCAATATAATGAGCCACCAACAATAATAATATACTCAATCACAGAACTAAGATGGAAAATATCATGAATCAGATAAAGAATAGAAAAGTCACATATAACTCATGAGTCTAAAAATAATACATCAATGAGTCTGAAAGAATACTAACAAATAAGCTGGAGACAAATCCAATACAAGAAATACTAAGAAGGTACTAATCTCGGGTCATCTGTCTCAGTCGGGATAAGTCCTTCCTAAGCCAGGATCTCTGACTCTAAACCCACAACATCCTGAGGTCCATAATGTGTAGGGTACCAGTCCTCAGTGTCATCTGGAAAAATATATCCAGTCAGGAAAGGCGCAGAGTATATCTCTAACAACAGTTATAATCAATGATAAAAAACTATATAACAGTAAATATATGTGAATATACAAGATGCATAATAGATATAAGAGATATACAATAAGAAATATATTAGAATAAATACAATAATGAACAATATGACAATGATCAAGAATACTAATGACTAAGTGAGTGAGTACTAGCTTTAACATGTGATCGGCTTGGGAACTTGCACAGAAATAATGGCCTGGTTAGTCATACGTGCGGTGCATGACCAACACTCACAAGAAAACAATACTTGCATAGGAAGGTATGATCACATATCTACACTATAATACTCCCCACCCCCGACTGGTATAGTAGATCCAACCATGGTATGCTATGACACGGGATTCTCTAGGAAGGTAGCAAATCTCCCCGAGAATCAGTGTCTGTACATGCACAAGATAATCAATGAAACAAGACTTGCACAAGATACAATATATACAAGGAATAACATCTCATGACGAGATCTGGATATACCAATCCGTGTAACCATCGTGTCAAAAAACATGGATATCTACACTAGATACAATGAACATAGAGGATATCATAAATGAAAAACTATCAGAGAATGTACTCGCCTGAAGTCCAATGAATAGTCTCACATATGTCTGATACGGTGCCTCGAAGACCTAGATATGGAATACAACATCAATACAAGGTTCTGGAAAGCAAATAAGTTAACTAGGCAACTTCTAGGTCAATAAGTCAAACTAAGTCAACTCTAAGGTCACTATGGTCAAACTATGATCAACTATGGTCAACTATGGTCACTACCTATTTTTAGGTTGCACAAGTCTAACACAAAGATATTTGGTTAAAATACTAAAGCCTAGGTCACCAAAACCCACAACTTAAATATTAGAATATCGTATCTCCGGATACGTAAATCGAAATGGAAAACATCACATACTGTCATGACCCGCACCCTAAAATTCGGGCACGAGTGCGTGGGTACGTCCAGCCTACGCCGCAGAGTCGGCGGTAGTACGCTGTCTAGGTCAAATCCACAGTTAACTAATCTAGCTCATTCACAAATAAAATAGGCAAGATAATAATGGAAAAAAGATGCTTAAGATTTCAAATGAAATAAATGTGACAACAGATCAAATGTTTAATACAGAATCCAGAAATGAAATCGGGGACAAACCCGATTACTAAGATAAAAGAGCATAAATAAATAGCTACGGCTAACTACTCTGCAGAAGTAGTCTCCTGGGTGGGAACTGGCTCCTTATATGTGTCATCTGTTCCTCATAGGGGCCATAATAGGTAGGGGCAAAGTCCTCATCATCGCCTAAATCAACGGATCCAGTCAGGAAAGGAGCAAAGTACACAATGCACAACAAGATTAAACTAAATATTTATGACAATTAGACTGAGTATCATATTGAGAATATGCATAAAAGAAACAATAATAACTAAGAGTTAATGCTATAAATAGGGATATGAGAAAACAGGAATAAATAAGACAGGAAATGAAACTACAACAGTCAGCAAGAACTATAACAAGACCAGAAGCTATCTGTGTGAACTTGTGTTTGTTTTAGAATACATAGTTGGCATATAGGGGTTTATAAGGCTAATTCGGCCATCATAAACGGCTATTAAATAGGAATAATCGAGATCCGACTGAGGGTACAGTCGCGTACCAACAACTATTAAACACGACAGGGGGAAAGGTAAACTACATGCCTTCTAGTATTCTCCCACCCGACATAAAAAACAAGACATGAACTCCAGTATTCAAGACATAAAATCCAGTATTCTAATACTACGTGTAATCATCAAGGTTACTAGTAGAGCAGAGAATTAATTATCACAATATAAAGATTAAACTTGAAGTGCAGGTACTTGCCTGTTGTTTGGATCCAAATATAGTTTGTATCTCGGGGAAATTTCCAGAAATGAGTCCAAATGCTGAAATAAACATTACTATCATGCTCAGAAGATATCAAATAGCTAGAAACGCCTGTTCTTGGGTCCAATTTGGAGACAAGGGCAGAAACGGCAATTTTGGGTCAAAACGGGGTCCGCCGGTGGGCCCGCTTTGCACCGAAAAACGTGTCAGGGTCAAAGGTCTCCAAATTCACCAAACTTAGTGTCAACAGGTCAGAAACAATGATACGAACCCAACGAAACTTCCAGAATTGGATTTCGATGAGCCGATCACGAAATTGCCAGTCGAGCGGGACCTGTGGGGCCCATGACACACGATTTTGTCAACGTTCTCAGAATCGAACCAAACTTGACCCACAGGACCAGCGTATCGCTACGAGTCCGATGGCACAAGTTTCGTCTCGATCCGACGTGTGTGCACGAAGTTAGGGTAAATTGCAGAAAAGTCGGATACGGGGCGATGTCCGCGGATACGCGTTGATTCTGGTGTGCACGCACACCCGAATCAGCTTCCGTGAAATCTAACATGTCCGTATCGACGGTGCGCACGTATCTGTAAAGACCGCACGCGACCAAGTCGTCCCGTTTGGCGGGGCGTACTCAGTTCCGGGGTAGAACAGGGTCTAATTTTTCCTGTTTTTGGATCGCGGTGTGCGATCACCACAGGACGCGATGCCCCGAGCAGTTTATCCGGGCACCGAGAGGGTCATACAGGCTTCACAACGCAATTTACAGAATTGAAAACGGGGCAGCGAGGAGAAAAATATGAGTACCTGAAGAGGACCCAAAAATCGGGAAAAAGCAGTGTCCGTGTCGTGTCCGACACGACACGAGAATTGGGAATAGGGTTAGGGTTCAGGCGATGGCCGCCGGCGGGGCTGAGCGGCACTATGCTGGCCGGAGGAGGTCAGGGACGCCGAGGCGAGGCCGGGCGGAGGCACGGCGGAGCGGGGCGGCGCCGGGGACGGCGGCTGCTGCTGCTGTCGTGGAATGGAGAGGCGGCCGAAGGTCGCTGGCGCGGTGGTGCGGCGAGGGGAACTGCGACGGCGAGGTCGGGGGGCAAGGCGGCGGGGTCGGCCGACGTCGAGGCGGTGGTCGGTGATCGGGTGTGTTGGCCGAAGGGGGGGTTGCATGGTTTATATAGGGGAGAGGGGCCGGCCAAGGCGGGGGCGAGGGGGTCGTGGCCGCGGAGGGCGGCGCGAGCCGGGTGGAGCGGCGGGCGGCGCGGCCGGCGGGAGCGGAGCGGGGAGCGGGTCAGGCGGGGTCGTGGAGGGTGCTGGGGGAAAAACGGGTCGGCGGGTGCGGCGGCTAGCGGGTCGGGCTGTCTGACCCGACCCGGTAATGGTTGGGGCTGGGCCGGCTGGGCTGTTGGGCCGGTCCACTAGGCCGGGCCGGCCCAAAACAGAAAAATAATAATAATAATAATAATAAGTATAATAAAATCATTTAATTAATTAATTAATTATTTAAAATAGTTTTTAGGCATTTAAAAAATAGGTCTGAGGCCCAAAAAATCCAAAAAATTACCCTAAGTCAGTTTTTCATTTTACACCCAAAAATGTTATTTCCATAATATTTTAATATTATTTATTAACAATTAAAAATCATTCAATAATTAAGAACCCTGATTTTAATTACAGAAAATTTCCAGAAAATTCTAGAAAATTGTGAAAAATCCAAGTTTAATAATTTTGAAAATTCAGGAGGTTTACAATCTACCCAACTTATAAAAATTTTATCCTCGAAATTTAAAAAAATAACAATGGCATGAAAGGAAGGGCCGAGAGTTAAAATATATCTCAGGGTTCAAAAAGATAAGGGTAGCGCTCTCTAATCTCGTCTTCTCGCTCCCAGGTGGATTTGCCGGGAGAGTGGTGCTTCCAAGCTACACGAACGAGGGAAATAACCTGGTTCCTTAGAACTTTCTCCGATCGGTCCAGTATCTCCACGGGTTGCTCTTGGTAAGTCAAACTTAGGCCTACTTCGAGCTCTGAGTGATCCAAAATATGGCTGGGATCTGACACGTATTTTCTCAGCTGCGACACGTGGAAAATGTTATGGACTCCATCCAGCGAGGGTGGCAATGCCAGACGGTATGCCACTTCTCCGATTCTCTCCTGTATGCCAAAAGGTCCAATAAATCTTGGGCTGAGTTTTCCACTTCTTTCGAACCTAATGGTGCCACGTGTCGGAGAAATCTTCAGGATTACCAGTTCTCCAACCTTTAATAAAGTCATAATCAAGTCTTAGTTCCATAATCAAAATATTTAAATTAACTTGAATTTCATAAATTTAATTACCTTAAATTCCAAGGGCCTTCGGTGGCTATTTGCCCAATGTCGTTGCCGGTCTTGAGCCACTCGAAGTCTATCCCTTATTTGTTTTACCTTCTCAGTTGAATCGATCACCATCTCTGGTCCCAGTAGGGCTCTTTCTCCAACGTTGTCCCATGATAGCGGGGTACGACATCTTCGGCCATACAGAGCTTCAAATGGAGTCATCTCAATACTTGCTTGGTAACTGTTATTATAAGAGAACTCCACAAGATGTAGATAGTCTTCCCAGGATCCTCCAAAATCCAGAACACATGTACGGAGCATATCTTCAAGGGTCTGGATTGTACGTTCCGATTGTCCATAAGTTTGGGGATGATAAGCTATGCTGAATTTGAGTTGAGTCCCCAAGCTGGCTTGTAAGCTCTTCCAGAAGTGAGAGGTGAATCTTGAATCTCGGTCGGAGACAATACTTACTGGAACCCCATACAATTTAACAATATGTCTGATATATAAATCTGCCAACTTTTCTGTAGATAGCCCTACTTTGAAGGGTAGAAAATGTGCAGACTTGGTCGGTCTATCCACTATCACCCAAATTGCATCCTTTCCACTAGGTGTCCTTGGAAGCCCAGAAATAAAATCCATTATAATATGTTCCCACTTCCACTCCGGAATGGGTAGTGGTTGAAGCAATCCCCCAGGTCTTTGTCTTTCAGCCTTGACTTGTTGGCACACTAAGCAACGCGATACGAATCTGACTACTTCTCTTTTTATGCCATGCCACCAAACATGCGACCTCAGGTCCTTGTACATCTTGTTGGCTCCTGGATGTATAGAGTATTACGATCTGTGCGCTTCTTGCATAATTTCTTCCCTTATGTCTCCTTGAGGTACACATAATCTATCTCCATGCCTCAGTGATCCATCTTCATGAACTTTGAAATCCTCCACTAATCCAGCTTGCACTTGACCTCGAAGGCTTCGCAGGCCTTCGTCTTGAAACTGAGTCTCCTTGATCTTATCTGTTAAGGTAGACCGAATCTGCAAGTTCATCATTTGGCCTTCTTTTCCTGGGATAATTACCTCAATACCCAAACTTTCCAAGTCCTCGAGCAAGTGTCGGTCCATAGTCAAGTACATCGCCATAGGATATCTGCTTAGAGCATCAGCAACTATATTGGCCTTCCCAGGATGATACTGAAGGGTGATATCAAAATCTTTCATTTGTTCCAGCCACCTTCTTTGCCTTATGTTCAGCTCTTTCTGAGTGAAGATATATTTTAGACTTTTATGGTCTGTAAATATTTCCACCTTTTCTCCATAAAGATAATGCTTCCATAGCTTAAGAGCAAAGATAACAGCTGCTAATTCTAAATCATGAGTTGGATAGTTCTTTTCATGAGGTCGAAGCTGTCTAGAGGCATACGCTATTACTTTCTTGTTCTACTCCAATACACAACCTAGACCTTTTCCAGAAGCATCGCTATATATAGCGAATCCTCCGGTTCCAGAAGGTAAGGTCAGAATAGGGGCAGTAGTCAGCCTTTTCTTCAATTCCTCAAAAGCATGCTGACATTCCTCAGCCCAGGTGAACTCTTCATCCTTCCTTGTTAATTTTGTCATGGGTTCAGCAATTCTAGCAAAGTCCTTCACAAACTTCCGATAGTAGCCAGCTAGTCCCAGGAAGCTTCTAATCTCCGCTACAGAGTCTGGAGTGGGCCATGATTCTACTGCCGCTATCTTCTTGGGATCTACTGCTATTCCATCTCCAGTCACAATATGTCCCAAGAATTCTACTTTGTCTAGGAAGAATGCACATTTAGATAATTTTCCATAAAGTTTTTCCTTCCTCAAAGTCTCCAATGCTAGCCTCAAGTGTTCTTCATGTTCTTCGGGGGTTTTGGAGTAGATCAAAATATCATCAATAAAGACCACTACAAATTTGTCTAGATATTGCTGAGAGAATCTGTTCATTAAGTTCATAAAAACTGCTGGAGCATTCGTCAACCCGAACGGCATTACTAAGAATTCGTAGTGTCTTCCGGGTATTGAAAGCAGTTTTAGGGATGTCTTCCTTCCTCACTCTTACTTGGTGGTAACCAGACCTCAAATCAATCTTTGAAAATATCCGAGCTCCACTTAACTGATCAAATAAGTTATCTATCATGGGTAGGGGATACTTATTCTTAATTGTTAAGGCATTCAAGGCCCTATAGTCAATACACATTGGGGATGTTCCATCCTTCTTGGGCACAAATAATACTGGAGCCCCCCAGGGTGAGACACTAGACCTAATGAAGCATTTGTCTTCTAACTCTTTTATTTGCTCATTTAGTTCTATTATCTCCTTCTTGTTGATTCTGTAGGGATTTTGAGATACTGGCGCTGCTCCCGGCACTAAGTCAATAGAGAATTCAACTTCTCGGTCTGGGGGTAAGCCTGGAAGATCCTCAGGGAAGACATCAAGATATTCGGAGATGATAGGTAGTGGCAATTCTTCTGTTACTAGGGCTCCACAAATTTTGTTACTACCCATTTCTCTAGAACCTCTAGCAAATTCAAATTCTGGCTTGTCAGGGGGCCTGAAGATTACACTACCTCTGTGACAGTCTAAAGTGGTATGGTGTTGACTCAACCAATCCATACCCAGTATAATGTCAAAACTGGGAATTGGCATTACGAGTAGCCTAGCATATAGTTCTCTTCCACATAATGTAATAGGATAATTGTTACATGCATCACTAACCAGGATGATTCCTCCACCGATAATGATCTTATAACAATTCCTAAGGGGTTCAGTGATTAAGCTATGCTTCATAAGGAAATCTACTGACATGAATGAATGTGAAGCTCCAGAATCAAATAAAGTAATGGCTGGTATTGAATTTATAAGCACAGAACCTGTGATCACATCTGCTGTGGCTTCAGCTTCTTCCAGAGTCATTGCATAAGCACGGCCTTGCTGTGGTGCACCCCTCTGTTGCTGCTGTTGGTGCTGAGCAAAGCGTTATTGTTGAGTTGGAAGCGGGGGTCCCCTCTGCTGTGCTGCTGGGGGCCTGGCCTGGACTGGAGTCTTTGGTGCAGCTGGGCGTCCTTGAGCAGCAGGACAGTCCCTCATTTGATGCGCTGCTGAGCCGCAGTAGAGGCAGGCACCTAGCCTCTTCCTGCAGACTTGCCAAGTGTGACCTGGTTTTTGGCAAATGTTATAAGCGGCAGCTTATTGGTTCTGTCCTTGAGACTGGTGTTGGGGTGCTGGAGCTCGAGGGAGAGGACGCTGAGTTTGCTGCGGGGCCCTCTGCTGTTGTTGTTGTTGGAATGGGCGTTTGTTGGGTCCCGCATTTTCGGTATCTCTCTCTCGCTTTAGTTTATGCCCCATGTCTCTCTCAACGCCTTGTGCCACGCTCAGGATTTTCTCGTAGGTGCGAATTCGGCTAGTGGTGACAGCAAGGCGAATATCCGGAGACAGCCCCTTCTTGAATCTACGGGCTCTGTCCTCCGGGGTACGAACCATGTACTCTGCAAAGTGGCTCAACCTGCTAAATTCAGCAGTGTACTCATCAACAGATAGGTTACCTTGTTCCAGTCTCTCGAATTGGCTTTCGAGAGCTTCCCGAGCCACTTCGGGGTAGAATTTCTCCTTGAATAGCCTCTTGAAGTCCTCCCAGGTGAGGTCAGGAGCAGATAGTTGGGGTTCATCTTTGAACCAGGTCCGAGCTATGTCGAACAGTTGCAGGCTTGCGGACTCCACTTTGAGATCATCAGGGACCCGAGCAGTCTTCAGGAGTCTCTTGACATTCTCTATCCACTCATCGGCATAGAGAATGCCCTCAGTTCCGTAGAATTCCAGGGGTTTAAGGTTCTTGAAGTCTTTGGCACTCCCTGGCCTCTTGTGTGGCGACTCCTGGGACCTAAGAGCTTCTGAGAGGCTGGTTCGTAGAAGTGCAGTTTGTTCTTTCTAGGATTCTACGAGTCCCTGGAACACTCCGAGTAGCTGTGCCCCATCTAGAGTAACTGCTGGAGTAGATGGAGGCGGCGGGAGTGCAAGAGTTTCGGGCACATTCTGCTCAGCTGGTTCTGATGTGCCTCCTACTGTGTTTCTTGTCTGGACCATTCTGTAAGATTAAGGGATAGGAAGATCAGAATAGATTACTTGGAAATCAAGGGCGATAAGAAAATTGATCAGAAATGATATCAAGAATTAAAATAAAGATCCTATTTTGTGAATGAGCTTTTCCTAGAATCCTCAATCCTATTCCATACCCTGTCCTAGGGTATTACCCTATTTATGGATACTAGACCTACATGGGCCACCATAAAAATGTGTCACGACCCGCACCTTGAAATTCGGGCACGAGTGCGTGGGTACGTCCAGCCTACGCCGCAGAGTCGGCGGTAGTACGCTGTCTAGGTCAAATCCACAGTTAACTAATCTAGCTCATTCACAAATAAAATAGGCAAGATAATAATGGGAAAAAGATGTTTAAGATTTCAAATGAAATAAATGTGACAACAGATCAAATGTTTAATACAGAATCCAGAAATAAAATCGGAGACAAACCCGATTACTAAGATAAAAGAGCATAAATAAATAGCTACGGCTAACTACTCTGCAGAAGTAGTCTCCTGGGTGGGAACTGGCTCCTCATATGTGTCATCTGTTCCCTCATAGGGGCCATAATAGGTAGGGGCAAAGTCCTCATCATCGCCTAAATCAACGGATCCAGTCAGGAAAGGAGCAAAGTACACAATGCAAAACAAGATTAAACTAAATATTTATGACAATTAGACTGAGTATCATATTGAGAATATGCATAAAAAAACAATAACTAAGAGTTAATGCTATAAACAGGGATATGAGAAAACAGGAATAAATAAGACAGGAAATAAAACTACAACAGTCAGCAAGAACTATAACAAGACCAGAAGCTATCTGTGTGAACTTGTGTTTGTTTTAGAATACATAGTTGGCATGTAGGGGTTTATAAGGCTAATCCGGCCATCATAAACGGCTATTAAACAGGAATAATCGAGATCCGGCTGAGGGTATAGTCGCGTACCAACAGCTATTAAACACGACAGGGGGAAAGGTAAACTACATGCCTTCTAGTATTCTCCCACCCGACATAAAAAACAAGACATGAACTCCAGTATTCAAGACATAAAATCTAGTATTATAACACTACGTGTAATCATCAAGGGTACTAGTAGAGCAGAGAATTAATTATCATAATATAAAGATTAAACTTGAAGTGCAGGTACTTGCCTGTTGTTTGGATCCAAATATAGTTTGTATCTCAGGGAAATTTCCAGAAATGAGTCCAAATACTAAAATAAATATTACCATCATGCTCAGAAGATGTCAAATAGCTAGAAATGCCTGTCCTTGGGTCCAATTTGGAGACAAGGGCAGAAACGGCAGTTTCGGGTCAAAACGGGGTCCGTCGGTGGACCCGCTTTGCACCGAAAAATATGTCAGGGTCAAAGGTCTCCAAATTTACCAAACTTAGTGTCAATAGGTCAGGAACGATGATACGAACCCAACGAAACTTCCAGAATTGGATTTTGATGAGCCGATCACGAAATCGCCTGTCGAGTGGGGCCTGTGGGGCCCACGACACACGATTTCGTCAACGTTCTCAGAATTGAACCAAACTTGACCCACAGGACCAGCGTATCGCTATGAGTCCGATGGTATAAGTTTCGTCTCGATCCGACGTGTGTGCAGGAAGTTAGGGTGAATTGCAGAAAAGTCGGATATGGGGCGATGTCCGCGGATACGCGTTGATTTCGGTGTGCACGCACACCCGAATCAGCTTCCACAAAATCTCACACGTCCGTATCGACGGCGCACACATATCTGTGAAGACCGCACACGACCAAGTCATCCCGTTTGGCAGGGCGTACTCAGTTCCGGGGTGGAACAGGGTCTGGTTTTTCCTATTTTTGGATCGCGGTGTGCGATCACCCTAGGACGCGATACCCCGAGCAGTTTGTCCGGGCACCGAGAGGGTCATACAGGCTTCACAACGCAATTTACGGAATTAAAAACGGGGCAGCGAGGAGAAAAATATGAGTACCTGAACAGGACCCAAAAATTGGGAAAAAGCCGTGTCCGTGTCGTGTCCGACACGACACGAGAATTGGGAATAGGGTTAGGGTTCAGGCGATGGCCGCCGGCGGGGCTGAGCGGCGCTGTGCTGGCCGGAGGAGGTCGGGGACGCCGAGGCGAGGCCGGGCGGAGGCACGGCGGAGCGGGGTGGCGTCGGGGACGGCGGCTGCTGCTGCTGTCGTGGAATGGAGAGGCGGCCGGAGGTCGCTGGCGCGGTGATGCGGCGAGGGGAACTGCGGCGGCGAGGTCGGGGGGCAAGGCGGCGGGGTCGGCCGGCGTCGAGGCGGTGGTCGGTGGTCGGGTGTATTGGTCGGAGGGGGGGGGGTTGCAGGGTTTATATAGGGGAGAGGGGCCGGCCAAGGCGGGGGCGAGGGGGTCGTGGCCGCGAAGGGCGGGGCGACCGGCGGGAGCGGAGCGGGGAGCGGGTCAGGCGGGGTCGTGGGGGGTGCTGGGGGAGAAACGGGTGCGGCGGCTAGCGGGTCGGGTTGTCTGACCCGACCCGACCCGGTAATGGTTGGGGCTGGGCCGGCTGGGCTGTTGGGCCGGTCCACTGGGCCGGGCCGGCCCAAAACAGAAAAAAAAGAAAAATAATAATAATAAGTATAATAAAATTAATTAATTAATTAATTAATTATTTAAAATAGTTTTTAGGCATTTAAAAAATAGGTCTGAGGCCCAAAAAATCCAGAAAAATTATCCTAAGTCACTTTTTTATTTTACACCAAAAAATATTATTTTCATAATATTTTAATATTATTTATTAACAATTAAAAATTTAATAATTAAGAACCCTGATTTTAATTACAGAAAATTCCCAGAAAATTCT
Source organism: Iris macrosiphon (assembly GCA_036927795.1). NCBI lineage: Eukaryota > Viridiplantae > Streptophyta > Magnoliopsida > Asparagales > Iridaceae > Iris > Iris macrosiphon. Next base: position 63,955,680 of record JAYESA010000016.1, read on the forward strand.
AGAAAATTGTAAAAAATCTAAGTTTAATAATTTTGAAAATTCAGGGGATTTACATATACAAATGCCAAAACAATATTATTAAATAAAATCTTAAAGACAAACATTAATTAGGTACCGTGGTTTCGAACCAACTTGGTATCACTCAACACTAGATCAAAATTGATACCCAAACCCAAAATATTGGGTATCCCCAATTACCTTGGTACTTACCTTGGTTTCTCAAGGTAATACCCAAATACTAGTTATACTATCTACCCGTAGGTATATATATATATATATATATATATATATATATATATATATATATATATATATATATATATATATGCTACAAAGGTTATTATACATATAGTATAATAAAAGTAGCAATTAGGAAAATATTTACTTATATATTAATACCAAATATATATATATATATATATATATATATATATATATATATATATATATATATATACCTAATAATCGAAAATCTGCCAAACTGTCGCTAAAAACCCTGCCCGTTGTCGCTGAAGACTGCTGTTGATGCTGATACACTACTGTTTTAGTGACAGATTCCTGCAGTTGTCGCCAAAAAACGTCGATGTAGCTTCTGATACGGTGCTGATACACTGCAGTATCAGTGACAGATAGCTGCAGTTGTCGTTAACTGCTGTCACTATAGGGTTGCTGCTGCTGCTGCTGTGCGTTTATCGCTGCTGCGACACTTGCTGCTGCGACACTTGCTGCTGCTGCTATTTCTGCCTACTGTTGCTATTGTGACACTCTTGCCCGCTGTTGTCGCTAATAAAAATATATGTTTATATATACAATATATATCTAAATACCATATATATAACCCATAATATATATATATATATATATATATATATATATATATATATATATACACACACACAAAATACCACATAGTAACATGCACACATATACATAGTGATACATATATATAACTATACATATATATATGTATGTACATATAATCATTCCTCATATATAACACACATTATATAAATATAATCATAACATATATAATTATACTTAACATATACATATATATATATATATATATATATATATATATATATATATATATATACATATATATATATATATATATATATATATATATATATATATATATATATATATATATATATACTAGAATATATATATATATGTATATATATATATATATATATATAGAAGAATAGTTACATACAATATATACACCTATAGTATATACTTAGATACATAGATCTAAGACACAACATTATACAAATATATATACCACATTATATATATATATATATATATATATATATATATATATATATATATATATATATATATATATATATATATATATACAATTACATTCTCCATGAAATAAGAACACAAGATCATAGATCTATAATTAAATTGCACACACTTGGAACGTATCACCCCGTATCCCACTAGATCTAGGATACGTTTGCGACACGAGTCCACCACACATCCAAACGTACCCCGAAGGACACGAACAAGTCATATATATTATTTATGAACAATACGAAGAGTCAAATACAAATCTACATGTCCGTGACACAATGTGACATGTACAAAGTCCCGTGTCGGAGGGAAAACTCCCAAATCAATACGTATCACCAAATTATTGGGATACGACCTACACATACCCAATTGTAGACACGACACTAGCCCCAAACACCCAAGCATATGTCAAATTGATCTATAGGACCAAATGACACACACAACAAATGTTAATATCGAAATTCCTCCAAAATTGATATAAAAAGTACCATAACTTTCTCAATAGGCCTCCTATGAACACAATACCAAATCCTATGGGTAGCCTATGCATATGGGTTAATTTCTTATGGTTAAATCTTAGATTTAGAACCCAAATTAAGAGAAAAAATTAAATTGTACCTATTGGGAGATGGATTCCCAATAAACCTCTGAATGTGATGAAGTTGGCCTCCAACTTATAGATCCTTGCTCCTCTTTGTAGATCCTTGCTTCCTACTTCTAGATCCTTGCTCCACTAGTCTCCAATGGTGATTTGGGAAGGAATTAGGATAAAATTTGGTAGGAAAATGAAGTGGGAATGAAGGAATTTGGTTGAAGAAATTTCTAGATCTTGTTTTCAAATGAAAAGAGGAGAGAGAAATAATTCTCCCCCTCTATATAGGCCGACCCCCTTTCCCCTTCCTCAAGCTACTATGAATTGTCCAATATACCCCTTGGAGCCTCTCATAAAAAATAATTAAGGAAGGAAGCTTCTAGTCTAATGGTTTAATTAATTTAATCCATCTCCTTAACAATGGGCTTTTTAAATGGGCTAAATTCTATCAATTAATTCATGTTGGTCCATGAGTCTAAACTAAACTAGTTAGGTCCACTAACACAAGTCCAAAATAAATAACTAACATCTAACAACAATTAAATAATACAACAAATAATTATTTATCATGCACAATATTTAATTAAATATAAATTTACTAAAATACCCTTTCCTAGAAAATATGGTAGTGACAAGTCTACCCTCCTTAAAATAATTTTGTCCTCGAAATTCAAATACGAAAACTACCCCCAGAAAATAACAGAACATAACAATGAACATAACTAAGGAACAAAACTAACTATGAAAGAACATAACATATTTAGGAAAGAACATACCTCAAGGCACAAACAAATATGGATAACGCTCTCACATTTTATCCTCTCTCTCCCAGGTAGACTCCCCCGGAGAGTGATACCTCCATGCGATGCGTACCAAAGGAATAGTCTAGTTCCTCAGCACCTTCTCTCTCCGATCCAGAATCTCGACTGGCTGCTCTGGATAGCTAAGAGTAGGGCCCACCTCTATCTCCGAGTGATCCAATATATGATAGGATCTGCCACGTATCGTCTCAACTGCGACACATAAAATATGTTGTGCACTCCCTCCAATGCAGGTGGCAAGTCTAGCCTATAAGCAACTACACCGACCCTCTCTAGAATAGTGAAAGGTTCGATGAATCGCGGACTAAGCTTCCCGCCTCCACCGAAGCGAATCGTGCCTCGTGTCGGAGAAATTCTCAGAAACACCAAACCACCCACCTAGAACAAAACATAACCTTAAGAACTTAGTCTATAACAAACGACCAATAACAAGCGCAAAACTAAATCTAAACTATACCTCGAACTCTAAAGGTCTTCGGTGGCTATCGGCCCAATGCCGCTGTCTGTCCTGCGCCATACGAAGTCTGTCTCTGATCAACTGAACCTTCTTCGCTGCATCTACAACCATCTCTGGCCCAAGCAAAACCCTCTCTCCAACATCGTCCCATGATAAGGGAGTACGATACCTCCGACCGTACAGAGCTTCAAAAGGTGACATCTCTATACTAGCATGTTAACTGTTGTTGTAAGCAAACTCTACCAAATGGAGATGGTCCTCCCAAGAACTCCCAAAATCTAGTACACAAGTGCGCAATATATCCTCGGGAGTCTGAATAGTCCTCTCTGACTGTCCATCTGTCTGGGGATGATATGCAGTACTGAACTTGAGCTGAGTGCCCAAACTCTCCTGCAAGCTTCTCCAGAAATGAGAAGTGAAACGACTATCCCGATCCGGGACCATGCTGACGAAAACTCCATGTATCCTAACGATCAGCCTCACGTACATCTCTGTCAGCTTCTCCGTAGACAAACCCACCTTGAAAGGCAAAAAGTGGGCTGACTTGGTCAACCTATCAACGATGACCCAAATCGCGTCTTTCCTCCAGGAGATCGTGGAAGTCCGGACACAAAATCTATAGTAATGTGCTCCCACTTTCACTCTGGAATGGGTAATGACTGAAGTAAACCTCCTGGCCTCTGCCTCTCGGCTTTCACCTGCTGGCACACTAAGCATCTGGATACAAACTGTGTCACTTTTCTCTTCATGCCATACCACCACACACTATCTTGCATATCCCGATACATCTTGTTGGCACCTGGATGTATAAAATACTGAGAGCGATCCACTTTCTGTAATACCTTCTCACGCAGCTCCCTACTAGACACACACAACCTAACTCCATGCCTCAAAGATCCATTCTCAGCAATGGTGAAACCATCCTCCAATCCTGCTTTCACCTGAGCTCTGATGCTCCTCGGAGATACATCCTTATACTGTGCTGCCTTGATCCTGTCCATCAAATTTGAATGTATCTGCAATCCCCACATCTCATAGAACAACCAGGAACTATCACCTCGATGCCCAAGCCCTCCAAGTCCTCCAGCAAATATCGATCCTGCGTCAAGAACATAGCTACCGGATACCTACTCAAAGCATCGACAACTAGATTAGCTTTTCCAGGATAATACTGCAAAGATATATCAAAATCCTTCATCAGCTCCAACCACCGACGCTGCCTCATATTCAACTCCTTCTGCGTGAAAATATAATTTAAGCTTTTGTGGTCTGTGAAGATCTCCACACGCTCTCCGTACAAATAATATTTTCACAACTTTAGGGCAAAGATGACTGCTGCCAACTCCAAATCATGGGTAGAATAGTTCTTTTCATGAGATCGCAATTGCCTGGATGCATAGGCAATCACTTTTTTATTCTGCTGAAGAACACAACCCAAACCTTTCACCGATGCATCACTATAAATAGTGAAACCTCCAAACCCTGATGGCAACGTCAAAATAGGAGCAGACATTAACCTCTTCTTCAATTCCTCAAAAGCAACCTGGCAATCCTCCATCCAAAAAAACTCTACATCCTTCCTGGTGAGTCTGGTCATCGGCTCGGCAATCCTCGAGAAATCTTGCACAAACTTCCTGTAGTAGCCTGCCAATCCCAAGAAACTCCTGATCTCTGCTACCGAACTCCGGGTCTTCCAAGATTCTACTATTGCGATCTTCTTTGGATCCACTAATATACCATCACCTGTCACAACATGCCCCAAAAATTCTACCTTGTCCAGGAAGAACTCACACTTGGATAACTTCCCATACAACTTCTTCTTCCTCAGCACATCCAACACAATCTTCAAATGCTCCTCGTGCTTGTCTGGTGTCTTCGAGTATATGAGTATGTTGTCGATGAATATCACTACGAACTTGTCAAGGTACTGATAAAATACCTTGTTCATCAAGTTCATAAATACCATCGGTGTATTAGTCAAACCAAACAGTATCACCATAAACTCGTACTGACCATACCGAGTTCTAAAAGCAGTCTTCGGTATATCCTCCGGCTTCACCTTCACCTGGTGGTAGCCTGATCTCAAATCTATTTTAGAAAATACCTTGGCACCACTCAACTGTCTCGAACAGATCATCAATTCGTAGCAAAGGGTACTTATTCTTGATAGTGAGATTATTCAATGCCCTGTAATCAATGCACATGCGCACCGATCCATCCTTCTTCGGTACAAACAATACCGGAGCTCCCCACGGTAAAGAACTCGATCTGATAAACCCCTTATCCTGTAATTCGTCTACCTGCTTCTTCAGCTCGACCAGCTCACTGTTGTTTACTCTATAAACATGTTACAAAATTGGTTCTGCAGCTGGCACCAAGTCTATAGAGAATTCACCATCTCGATCTGGCGGTAACCCTGGCAATTCCTCAGGAAACACATCCAAGAACTCTGCTATCAATGGATGCGGCAACTCCTTGTCTTCCACCATAGCTCCATAAATAATGCCTTCTTCCTGCTCCACAACTCCTCTAGCAAACTCGAACTCTGGCTCTCCTTGCGGACCAAACAAAACTCTACCTCCTCTACAATCTATGCTAGCATGGTGCCTACTCAACCAATCCATCCCGAGTACAATATCGTAGCTCGAAAGTGGCATTACAAGTAGACACGTACTCAACTCCCGGCCTCCCAAAGTAACTCTTCGATCCTTGCAAATATCATTAACCAAGATAATGCCTCCCCCGGTCATGATCTTGCAAGTCCTAAGCAAAGACTCAGCTACCAAACCATGCTTTAGAGAAAAAGAAATAGATACAAAACTATGGGAAGCACCACTATCAAACAAAGCTAAAGCTAGAATGGAATCAAGAAGAATAGAACCTGCGATAACATCTCCGGTGGGTTCATCCTCCTCGACGGTCATAGCAAATGCTCGTCCCTGATGTGCACCTCCCTGCTGCTAATGCTGGACAAAATACTATTGCTGTGTCGGAAGCGGTCCCCTCGGCTGTACTGCAGGTGGTCTCGTTTGTGCCCTCGGAGCTGAAGCTGCTCCCTGAACTGTACGACGAGGACACTCTCTCATCTGATGCCCTTCAGTACCATAGTACAAACAAACTCCCAACCTCTTCTTGTAAACTTCCCAGATATGGCCGGACTTCTTGCAGAAGTGGCAGAAAGATTGCTGTAACTGTCTCTGCTGCTGTGGTGCCTGGTAAAAAGGTGCCCTAGCTGGAGTCTGGTGCTGCTGCGGCTGCGGGAAAGGTCTGGACTAGAAATGAGAATATTTTGCAGATACTGTACTATTGTTGGCCCCCAGGAAAGAATCACGGTCTCTCTTGGGCTTTAAACCCAACTCCTGCTCTACCTTGTGTGCCTCCACAAGTATCTCCGAGTATGTCTCATATAAAGACGAAATGAGAAATCAATATGGCAGATGATATAAGACACTCAAGGAAATGACAGTTTAAGAGATCAAGTATCAATATCAAAGGAGAACAGTTGAATCAAAAGAATTTTCCTAGATATGATTGAGTATTCTTAGCCTATAGCCTACATCCTATATCCTATCGCAGACTCGCAGTAGTACAACTAAATCGTCGTACTACCTCGACATCGTATAGCTTGCGAAGCTAGACCTGTATGGGCCACCACTAAAAATGTGTCACGATCCGCACCCGATGTAAGGATGCAAGTCGAAAATAACGCCCAGCCTACGCCACAGAATCGCTGGTAGAACGCTGTCTGGGTAATCTATCTAGCAATATAATAAGCCACCAACAATAACAATATACTCAATCACAGAACTAAGATGGAAATAGCACGAATCAGATAAAGAATAAAAAAGTCACATACAACTCATGAGTCTAAAAATAATACATCAATGAGTCTGAAAGAATACTAACAAATAAGCTGAAGACAAATCCAGTACAAAAAATACTAAGAAGGTAATAATCCTGGGTCATCTGTCTCAGTCGGGAGAAGTCCTTCCTAAGCCAGGGTCTCTGACTCTAAACCCACAACGTCCTGAGGTCCATAATGTGTAGGGTACCAGTCCTTAGTGTCATCTGGAAAAATATATCCAATCAGGAAAGGAGCAGAGTACATCTATAACAACAATTATAATCAATGATAAAAAACTATGTAACTAGATATAAATATACAAGATGCACAATAGATACAAGAGATATACAATAAAAAATATACTGGAATAAATACAATAATGAACAATATAAAAATGATCAAGAATACTAATGACCAAGTGAGTGAGTACTAGCTTTAACATGTAATCGGCTTGGGAACTTGCACAGGAATAATGGCCTGGTTAGTCATACGTGCGGTGCATGACCAACACTCACAGGTTGCACAGAAAGGTATGATCACATATCTACACTATAATACTTCCTACCCCCGATTGGTATAGTAGATCCAACCATAGTATGCTATGGCACGGGATTCTCTAGGAAGGTAGCAAATCTCCCCGAAAATCAGTGTCTGTACATGCACACGATAATCAATGAAACAAGACTTGCACAAGATATACCATATACAAGGAATAACATCTCATGACGAGATCTGGATATACCAATCCGTGTAACCATCGTGTCAAGAAACATGGATATCTACACTAGATACAATGAACATAGAGGATATCATAAATGAGAAACTATCAGAGAATGTACTCGCCTGAAGTCCAATGAATAGTCTTACAGATGTCTAATACGGTGCCTCGAAGACCTAGATATGGAATACAATATCAATACAAGATTTTGGAAAGCAAATAAGTTAACTAGGCAACTTCTAGGTCAATAAGTCAAACTAAGTCAACTTTATGGTCATGGTCAACTATGGCCAACTATGGTCAAACTATGGTCAAACTATGGTCAACTATGGTCACTACCTATTTCTAGGTTGCACAAGTCTAACACAAAGATATTGGGTTGAAATACTAAAGTCTAGGTCACCAAAACCCACAACTTAAATATTAGGATATCGTATCTCCGGATACGTAAATCCAAAGGGAAAACATCACATACAAATGCCAGAATAATATTATTAAATAAAATCTTAAAGACAAACATTAATTAGGTACCTTGGTTTCGAACCAACTTGGTATCACTCAACACTAGATCAAAATTGATACCCAAACCCAAAGCATTGGGTATCCCCAATTACCTTGGTACTTAACTTGGTTTCTCAAGGTAATACCCAAATACTAGTTATACAATCTACCCGTGTATATATATATATATATATATATATATATATATATATATATATATATATATATATATATATATATATATATGCTACAAAGGTTATTATACATATAGTATAATACAAGTAGCAATTAGGAAAATATTTACTTATATATTAATACCAAATATATATATATATATATACCTAATAATAAAAAATCTGCCAAACTGTCGCTAAAAATCCTGTCCGCTGTCGCTGAAGATTGCTGTTGATGCTGATACACTGCTGTTTTAGTGACAGATTCCTGCAGTTGTTGCCAAAAACCGTCGTTGTAGCTTCTGATACGGTGCTGATACTCTGCAGTATCAGTGACAGATACCTGCAGTTGTTGCTAACTGCTATCACTATAGGGTTGATGCTGCTACTGTGTGTTTATCGCTGCTACGACACTTGCTGCTGTCGCTAAAGCGGCTGCTGCTATTTCTGCCTGCTGTTGCTGTTGTGACGCTCTTGCTCGCTGCTGTCGCTAATAAAAATATATGTATATATATACAATATATATCTAAATACCATTATATAACCCACAATATATGTCACGCCCCAGTCCCAAAATGTATAGAACCAGGCCACCTGACAATAGCCAGCTGACACGTCACCGAGGATATCCCAATTTAATGGATCCCCGAAGAGTGCTACGCTGTCTTAGAATACTAACATGTCCAATATCAGTCAAATACAGGTAATCTAATCTCATCCACAATATAAAGAGCAAAAAAATACTAAATAAACTGCTGGTTGATAAATACCAGTCTCAAGATATCATAGTACAACCAGTGATGTCTGGTAGGAACAAATCCACTACTATGACGAAATAAAGGACTGAAAGAAGATATAAAGGATAATAACTAGGGCATCAGCTGAGAAGATAATGCTGCACCCAATCTAGGCTAAAGGCCTACCAACTGATCACGGAAACTCTGACGGCTGTACCTCCAACTCCTCAGCTGTAGCAAATCTCGTCTCCTGTCCTGGGCCGTATACGGTGGGGTAGTAAGCCTCGTCTAAATCTGGGAAGAAACCAGGTCCTCAGAGGTACGTAACAAGATACAAGAAAAAAATATGCTATATATGAATACTGAATAAAATAAATACAATAAGGGTGTACTAGCCATCTAAGTGAATGCAATGTGAGGCCAACTCTGATGCGTATGAGTAGGCGTAGGCATAGCGTCCATACTCCGAAGAGAATGGCATCTGTACAGTATATCGTCCATATCGCTCCGAAGAACGTGGCATCAGTGTAAAGGGAAAATCATTGGACCCGAGGTTCCTCCGAACTACGGTTCCAATGGGTGTATCCCATACGCCTCCTAGCTGTCCTCCCCGCCCAATGTAGATACACAAGTCGACTACTCGACGTACATACCATGCATCTATATGCCAAGTCTCTAATTTATATCCTGACTACATGCTAACCATGATGTAGGATGTACGCAACGATAGCTAGTCGAGTACGCAAACCCACATCCCAATATGAATATGTCTTAGTGAACGTGTAAGGTGTCAGGTCATAGACAATAAAAGAATTATCGTCCCAAGGGGTTGAGTCTACTAAGAGCTAAGTCTATGTATATACTAATCATCGACGTACCCGTCGAATGCACCCGAGACAACTCGGACGCGCACAGTTGTATCAACTACAAGCAACAACAATACCATACAACATGTGCATATTTAATTTAGACAGTAAATATAGCAAGGTATCTTGCCTGTATCCGGAAGCTGTGAATGCCAGAAGCCTGCTCCGGCGATGTCTCCTGTCTGATCCGATGATCCTGACACACAATATAATATAGAATTCTACATCAGACAATAAGACCTAGTGTACTGACACTACGTTGCTCTTGAGGGTCTGTCTCAAGTTCACGGTTAATCGAGTACAGCACCGTGTGTACACGTAGCTAGGGTGTACACGTGTTCTGTCATCGATCGTGTGCCTCAAGATATTAGTTCTAATTTATGGTTTTACGGAAATTATATTACGTCTAGTACCATTCGTGGTCCTTACCTATCCATGTTCAGTACACCTGGTTCGTCCAGGTTGTTATAGATGGTTTTACCAGTCATTTATAACAATTTCAGTTATGAGGACAATTACTGAGTTATTAATTACCATATATTAGTCATCTAAGCATTATGATTAATCCTTCACATAACCAAAATTAGGGTTTTCAATTGTTAACTTGTATCCATGCAATGATACGACACAATGGCATAATGAGGTTAACCAATGATCGACGCTCGTTACCTGGTCGGGGTCGAGTGAGGCCTGGCTTGTCCGCGGCTATTGCTCCGACGTATAAGGGCTCCGTCCGGCGACAACTAGCAAGGCAGCAGCGGTGGCGACAGCAGCAGGCGCGGCAGCGGTAGCAGCGCGCGGGGGTCGGGTTGGCTCCGCGGCGGCTCGTCGCTCAGCGTGCGGCTGCGTCGGCTGAAGGGACAGCGGCAGCGGTGGGATGGCAGCGGGTCGGTGAGATGGCAGCGGGTCGGCGGTGACAGCGGGTCGGTGAGATGGCAGCGGATCGGCGGTGACAGCGGGTCAGGGGAGAAATATGTGGCTCCGGTGATGGTGATGGGTCGGTGATGATGATGGTTGGCGTAGGGGAGAGGGGAGTATGCGGCTAGGGTTTGGGTTTATGAGGGGTTGTTTAGTTTTGGGTTTACATAGAGGAAGTTGAGTACTTATATATAGGGAATGACATTCGGGCTTGGTCTTGGGGTTGGGCCGGCCAGGGTCCAAGGGTCTGGTTTGGTCAGGCCTAGCTGGAGTGGATTTGATTTCGAGTTTAATTAATTTAATAATTGCAAGGTGCTCTCTAAGGAATATGGCGTAGCTAAGTTGAGACGCAACAACGAGCATTTATTTCTGCACAAAGGTCCGAGGGGTAGTCCGGCATATCTAAAAGATGTTCGTGTCATTGGGTCGAAGGTATTTGCTAGTGTGGCTTTCCAACCTCGTAGCAATGGTGCGGTGTAATAGGACATATAGTTGTTTGCACAAAATCCTAATTAAATTCGATTATCCCTATTCTCTAGTTTATTATAAATTTATTTATTTCAAATAAATCCCTAAATTGGTTGAGGGGGTTTACAATCTACCCTCCTTAGAGCATTTCGTCCTCAAAATTAAAACATACGCATGGCAAGAATTTCTAACTGAATAAGTAAAGTACTAATACGTACCTAGTCCTTCAAAAAGGTGGGGGTAGCGTTGTCTAATGTCCTCCTCGCGTTCCCAAGTCGACTCGCCTGGTGCATGGTGCCTCCATGCGACACGAACTAAGGGAATGGTCTGCCCTCGCAATACTTTCTCGCTCCTGTCGAGGATCTCCACAGGCTCCTCTTCATACGATAGGCTCGGGCCGACTGTGATCTCGGAATGGTCAAGCACATGACTAGGATCCGGTATGTACCTTCTCAATTGAGATACATGGAAGACGTCGTGCACTTCTTCCAAGGTCTGCGGTAATGCTAATCTGTAAGCAACCTCTCCGACGCATTCTAAGATGTCGAATGGTCCAATGTACCTCGGACTCAGCTTTCCTCTGCCTCCGAATCTAATAGTCCCTCGTGTAGGTGAGATCTTTAGGAATATGTGATCTCCAACCTGAAACTCTAAGGGTCGGCGATGCACATTCGCCCAATGCTTCTGTCGGTCTTGTGCTGCTCGAAGGTATCCTTGGATCTTCTTTACCTTCTCTACCGTCCGAACAACCAACTCTGGTCCGAGAATCTGTCGTTCGCCTATATCACTCCAGCATACTGGAGAACGACATTTCCTGCCATACAATGCTTCATAGGGAGCCATCTGAATGCTAGCTTGATAGCTGTTGTTGTAGAAAAACTCGACCAAATGTAAGTGGTCCTCCCACGATCCTCCGAAGTCCAGCATGCACGCTCTTAACATGTCTTCTAGCGTTTGAATGGTGCGCTCTGACTGGCCATCTGTTTGTGGGTGATACGCTGTGCTAAACTTTAGGCGAGTACCAAGACTCTCTTGCATACTCCGCCAAAAGTAAGACGTAAATCTCGTATCCCTGTCAGACACGATGCTAATTGGCACTCCATGTAGGCGCACGATCTCCCTCATATACATATCTGCTAAAGCCTCTGTCGATTGTCCAACTCTAAAGGGTAGAAAGTATGCGGACTTGGTGAGTCTATCCACGATTACCCATACTGCATTGCGCCCACTAGGACTCCTCGAAAAGCCCGTAACAAAGTCCATAGTGATATGCTCCCATTTCTACTCCGGTATAGGAAGTGGTTGAAGCAATCCTGCAGATCTCTGGTGCTCAGCCTTGACTTGCTGGCACACCAGGCACTTGGCCACGAAGCGTGCTATCTCTCTCTTCATTCCGTGCCACCAGTAGTACTGTCTTAGGTCTCTGTACATCTTTGTGCCTCCCGGGTGAATAGAATAGGTGGAACTATGTGCCTCTGTCATCAATTCCTGCCGAAGTTCTCCGTTTGGCACATAGAGACGATCTCCGCATCTCAGTGTTCCGTCTTCATGTATCCGTAGTCCTGTCTGTAATCCAGCCTGTCCTCTGTCTGAGCCTCTGAAATCTGGCATCTGTCGGCAAAGCAGCCTTGATTCTCTCTACTAGTGTTGATTGCAATTGAAAACTCGACAACTGTCCGTCTACTCCGGGTATGACAACCTCTATACCCATCTGTTCTAGATCTCTCAACAGATGTTGTTGGGTAGTCAAGAAGAATGCCATGGGTCTTCTGCTCAATGCGTCTGCTACTACGTTGGCCTTTCCCGGGTGGTACTGTAGCTCAATTTTGAAGTCTGTCATCATCTCGAGCCAACGTCTCTGCCTCTGATTAAGGTCCTTCTGTGTGTAGACATATTTCAGGCTCTTATGATCAGTGAATATCTCCACTCTTTCTCCATATAGGTAATGCCTCCAAAGTTTTAAAGCAAAGATCACTGCTGCAAGCTCCAAGTCATGGGTGGGATAGTTCTTCTCATGTGTCCTCAATTGTCTAGAAGCATAAGCTACAACCTTTCCATGCTGCATCAAGACGCATCCTAATCCTTTCCCGGATGCATCGCTGTAGATTACGAATCCTCCGGGTCCAGAAGGTATCGTCAAGATGGGTGCTGTAGTCAAGCGCTTCTTCAGCTCATCGAATGCCTTCTGACACTCCTCTGTCCAAGTGAACTCCTGCTTCTTACGGGTCAAGCGGGTCATTGGCTCTGCAATCTTTGCGAAGTTCTCTATGAACCTCCGGTAATATCCGACAAGTCCTAGGAAACTCCTCACTTCTGAGACATTGGTAGGGGTGGGCCATGTCTCTACCGATGAAATCTTCGTCGGATCTACTAAGATTCCGTCTCCTAAGATGACGTGCCCAAGGAAGGCGACACGATCTAGGAGGAACTCACACTTGCTCAGCTTGGCATAAAGTCTCTCTCTCCTCAGTGTCTCTAACACTAGCCTCAAGTGTTCTTCGTGCTCTTCGTGGCTCTTCGAATACACCAAAATGTCGTCGATGAAGACTACCACGAACCGGTCTAAGTATTGGTGGAATACTCTATTCATCAAGTTCATAAATACAGCTGGCGTATTCGTCAGTCCAAACGGCATCACTAAGAACTTGTAGTGACCATAACGAGTCCTGAATGCTGTCTTCTGAATGTCTTCTCTTCGCACCTTCACTTGATGATAACCCGATCTCAAGTCGATCTTGGTGAACACCACTGCTCCTGTCAACTGGTCGAATAAATTGTCAATCCGTGGCAGGAGATACTTGTTCTTGATAGTCAAAGCATTAAGGGCTCTGTAATCAATACACATACGTACGGTTCCATCCTTTTTCGGTACAAACAATACGGGTGCTCCCCATGGTGATGCACTAGGGCGGATAAACCCTTTCTCCTGAAACTCCTCCAATTGTAGCTTCAGCTCATCTAACTCCTTCTTCGCCAATCGGTACATATTAGAAGATACCGGTGCTGCTCCTGGTACTAGCTCAATGGTGAACTCCACGTCTCTATCCGGGGGTAAACCTGGCAATTCGTCGGGGAAAACATCCTCGAATTCTGCAACTATTGGCGGGGGTACAAGCTCCATAGCCATGCAAGTTCCAGCTGCCTGTCTTACTCCTTGTTCGACGGTCCCTCGCATGTACTCGAACTCCGGTTGATCTGGTGGTCTAAAAATGACGCTACCCTTCCGGCAGTTCAGCACGACGTTATACTGGCTTAACCAGTCCCCGCCTAACACAACATCAAAGTACGGCATAGGCAATACCATAAATCGTGCTCTCATCTCTCTACCACATACGACTATCGAGCAAGTTCTAATAGTGCTGGTAACTGGCACGATACCTCCTCCGGTAAGTATCTTCCAACTCTTAGGTAAGGGGGAAGTCGCTACTCTATGCATTGCTACGAATCTACTAGATATAAATGATAATGTAGCACCAGAATCAAACAATGCTGTAGCAGGTAAGGATGCGACTAAAATGGTACCTGTGATTGCTTCTCCTTCTGTTTCCTCCTCAGTAGCTGCTAATACAAAGGCCTGTCCCTGTCTCTGTCCTCCTGCCTGCTGTCGGGCCCGATCAAACTGTGCCTGCTGTGGGGCAAAGGTGGTCCTTTCTGGAATCCTTCGGGTGCTGGTGGACGCTGTCCTCCTGGTGGGGGTAGTATCCTCGGGGCTGGTGCTGCTGGTCTTTGTCCGGCCTGTGGGGCTGCCTCTCGGCGCTGTGGACAATCTCTGGCAAGGTGCTGGCTCGATCCACAAATTATTCATGTTCCAAGTCTCTTTCGACAGTCCTTCTCGAAGTGACCTCTCTTACCACAGAAGTGACAAGTCGGAAGTTCCTGGGGTGGATATGGTGCTGCTCTCTGTTGTGTCTGTGCTCCGGGACGACGGATGGGTCCTCCTGCTCCAGGCTGGACTCTAGCTGGCACGGTCGTACTAGAACGTCTAGATCTTCTGACAATGGCCTCCTGGATTCTCGCCTCTGCTAGGACCTCCTCGTAAGAAATCCTCGCCTGTGAGGTGGTATATCTCTGTAGCTCAAAATTGAGGCCGTGATGGAATCTCTGAGCCTTCTCTAGATCATTGGGTATTAGGACGGCTCCAAACCTGCTAAGGCGGCTAAACTCCACGTCATAGGCATCAACAGTCATATTTCCCTGTTCTAGATGTAGGAACTGGGAGTACAAGGCATTTCTGACTGTTGCTGGAAAATACTTTATATTGAAGTATTCCAAGAACTATTCCCAAGTCTGGTTCTTGCCTACACTGCGCTCAATAGAATCCCACCAGTGATGGGCGTTGCCTTTTAGTTGGGCCCTCACTGCGGTCATCCAAAGGTCTGGAGGTAGTTGTGAAGCCTCTAATAGCATCTCCGTGTTGGCGATCCAATCGGAGATCTGTTCTGCAGTCTCATTACCTGTGAAGGTATCTGGTCCCATCTGTCGGAACCATCTAACAGTGCCACCTGTCGGGGCTGGTGGAGGTGCTGGTACTGGTGTTGTGACAGGTGTCCTCTCTAGTACTGCCATCAGGCTCTGTCGCAATATCTCGGTCTGCTGCCACTGTGCTTGCATCATTGCCTGGAAGAACTGAAGCATCTGTGGCTGGCCATCTAGCTGTGGCATCTGGGGTGGATAAGGTGGAGGTGGTGGTAGTGGAATCTCTGGTTGTGCAGTAGGCGTCTCCTCAGATGTCGGCCTCTCCGTCTGCGGCATCGGTGTAGCTCCTGAAGTCTGGCCCTCGCAATGCTGCGTGGGGATCGTCTGGGAAGTCTGTCCCTCAGGCTGCGGTGTAGGATCGCCCTGTAATGTCTTGTGCCAATGTATCAGCGAGGTCTGCAGCGGGTGTTGCTCTTGGGGTACCTCATCTCCTTGAGTGGTATTATCTGGCATCGCGGTACGGGGTGCTCCTCGTCCACTGCGCAAATTCATCTTGCTGCAAGGAATAGAGCTTTATTAAAAGAGTACGAGAGCAACAAACAGGATGCAGATATTTAGAAGCAGTATGAAGGAAGTTCAAGGACGAATCAAAAGTGGATGAGACCTAATAATTTCTATCCTATTGCAGGCTCGCTGGACATGTTACCATACCACAAGCAAAAAGTCGACTTGCATGGGCCACCACTAAAACCATGTCACGCCCCAGTCCCAAAATATATGGAACCAGGCCACGTGACATTAGCCAGCTGACACGTCACCGAGGATATCCCAATTTAATGGATCCCCGAAGAGTGCTACGCTGTCCTAGAATACTAACATGTCCAATATCAGTCAAATACAGGTAATCTAATCTCATCCACAATATAAAGAGCAAAAAAATACTAAATAAACTGCTGGTTGATAAATACCAGTCTCAAGATATCATAGTACAACCAGTGATGTCTGGTGGGAACAAACCCACTACTATGACGAAATAAAGTACTGAAAGAAGATATAAAAGATAATAACTAGGGCATCAGCTGAGAAGATAATGCTGCACCCAATCTAGGTTAAAGGCCTACCAATTGATCACGGAAACTCTGACAGCTGTACCTCCAACTCCTCAGCTGTAGCAAATCTCGTCTCCTGTCCTGGGCCGTATACGGTGGGGTAGTAAGCCTCGTCTAAATCTGGGAAGAAACCAGGTCCTCAGAGGGACGTAACAAGATACAAGAAAACAACATGCTATATATGAATACTGAATAAAATAAATACAATAAGGGTGTACTAGCCATCTAAGTGAATGCAATGTGAGGCCAACTCTGATGCGTATGAGTAGGCGTAGGCATAGCGTCCATACTCCGAAGGGAATGGCATCTGTACAGTATATCGTCCATATCGCTCTGAAGAACGTGGCATCAGTGTAAAGGGAAAATCATTGGACCCGAGGTTCCTCCGAACTACGGTTCCAATGGGTGTATCCCATACGCCTCCTAGCTGTCCTCCCCGTCCAATATAGATACACAAGTCGACTACTCGACGTACATACCATGCATCTATATGCCAAGTCTCTAATTTATATCCTGACTACATGCTAACCGTGATGTAGGATGTACGCAACGATAGCTAGTCGAGTACGCAAACCCACATCCCAATATGAATATGTCTTAGTGAACATGTAAGGTGTCAGGTCATAGACAATAAAAGAATTATCGTCCCAAGGGGTTGAGTCTACTAAGAGATAAGTCTATGTATATACTAATCATCGACGTACCCGTCGAATGCACCCGAGACAACTCGGACGCGCACAGTTGTATCAACTACAAGCAACAACAATACCATACAACATGTGCATATTTAATTTAGATAGTAAATATAGCAAGGTATCTTGCCTATATCCGGAAGCTGTGAATGCCAGAAGCCTGCTCCGGCGATGTCTCACGTCTGATCCGATGATCCTGGCACACAATATAATATAGAATTCTATATCAGACAATAAGACCCAGTGTACTGACACTACGTTGCTCTTGAGGGTCTGTCTCAAGTTCACGGTTAATCGAATATAGCACCGTGTGTACACGTAGCTAGGGTGTACACGTGTTCTGTCATCGATCGTGTGCCTCAAGACATTAGTTCTAATTTATGGTTTTACAGAAATTATATTACGTCTAGTACCATTCGTGGTCCTTACCTATCCATGTTCAGTACACCTGGTTCGTCCAGGTTGTTATAGATGGTTTTACCAGTCATTTATAACAATTTCAGTTATGAGGACAATTACTGAGTTATTAATTACCATCTATTAGTCATCTAAGCATTATGATTAATCCTTCACATAACCAAAATTAGGGTTTTCAATTGTTAACTCGTATCCATGCAATGATACGACACAATGGCATAATGAGGTTAACCAATGATCGACGCTCGTTACCTGGTCGGGGTCGAGTGAGGCCTGGCTTGTCCGCGGCTATTGCTCCGGCGTGTAAGGGCTCCGTCCGACGATAACTAGCAAGGCAGCAGCGGTGGCGACAGCAGCAGGCGCGGCAGCGGCAGCAGCGCGCGGGGGTCGGGTTGGCTCCGCGGTGGCTCGTCGCTCAGCGTGCGACTGCGTCGGCTGAAGGGACAGCGACAACAGTGGGATGGCAGCGGGTCGGTGAGATGGCAGCGGGTCGGCGGTGACAGCGGGTCGGTGAGATGGCAGCGGGTCGGCGGTAACAGCGGGTCGGGGGAGAAATATGTGGCTCCGGTGATGGTGATGGGTCGGTGATGATGATGGTTGGCATAGGGGAGAGGGGAGTATGCGGCTAGGGTTTGGGTTTATGAGGGGTTGTTTAGTTTTCGGTTTACATGGAGGAAGTTGAGTACTTATATATAGGGAATGACATTCGGGCTTGGTCTTGGGGTTGGGCCGGCCAGGGTCCAAGGGTCTGGTTTGGTCAGGCCTAGCTGGAGTGGATTTGATTTCGAGTTTAATTAATTTAATAATTGCAAGGTGCTCTCTAAGGAATATGGCGTAGCTAAGTTGAGACGCAACAACGAGCATTTATTTCTGCACAAAGGTCCGAGGGGTAGTCCGGCATATCTAAAAGATGTTCGTGTCATTGGGTCGAAGGTATTTGCTAGTGTGGCTTTCCAACCTCGTAGCAATGGTGCGGTGTAATAAGACATATAGTTGTTTGCACAAAATCCTAATTAAATTCGATTATCCCTATTCTCTAGTTTATTATAAATTTATTTATTTCAAATAAATCCCTAAATTGGTTGAGGGGGTTTACAATATATATATATATATATATATATATATATATATATATATATATATATATATATATATATATATATAGTAAATTGTACAAAATACCACATAGTAACATACACACATATACATAGTGATACATATATATAACTATACATATATATATATATATGTATGTATGTACATATAATTATCGTCATATATAACACACATTATATAAATAATCATAACACATATAATTATCTTATCATATACATATACATATATATATATATGTATATATATATATATATACATATATATATATATATATATATATATATATATATATATATATATATATATATATATACAATTACATTCTCCATGAAATAAGAACACAAGATTATAGTTCTATAATTAAATTGCACACACATGGAACGTATCATCCCATATCCCACTAGATCTAGGATACGCTTCCGACGCGAGTCAACCACACATCCAAACGTACCCTGAAAGACACGAATAAATCATATATATTATTTATGAATAATACGAAGAGTCAAATACAAATCAATGTGTCCGTGTCAAAATATGACATGTACAAAGTCCCGTGTCAGAGGAAAAATCCCCAAATCAACACGTATCACCAAATTATTGGGATACGACCTACACTTACCCAATTGTGGATACGATACTAGCCCCAAACATACAAGCACATATCAAATTGATCTATAGGACCAATTGACACACACAACAAATTTTAATCTCGGAATTCCCCCAAAATTGATAAAAAGTACCATAACTTTCTCAATAGGCCTCCTATGAACACAAAACCAAATCCTATGGGTAGCCTATGCATATGGGTTGATTTCTCATGGATAAATCTCAGATTTAGAACCTAAATTAAGGAGAAAAATTGAATTATACCTATTGGAAGATGGATTTCCAATGAAACCTCCAAATGTGATAAAATTGGCCTCCAACTTGTAGATCCTTGCTCCTTTTTGTAGATTCTTACTTCCTCCTTCTAGATCCTTACTCTACTAGTCTCCAATGGTGATTTGGGAAGGAATTGGGATAAAATTTGGTAGGAAAATGAAGTGGGAATGAAGGAATTTGGTTGAGAAAATTTCTAGATCTTGTTTCCAAATGAAAAGAGGAGAGAGAAATAATTTCCCCCCTCTATATAGGCCAGCCCCCTTTTCCCTTCCTCAAGCTACTATGAATTATCCAATATACCCCTTGGGGCCTCTCATGAAGAAATAATTAAGGAAGGAAGCTTCTAGTCTAATAGTTTAATTAATTTAATCCATCTCCTTAACAATGGGTTTTCTAAATGGGCTAAATTCTATCAATTAATTCATGTTGGTCCATGAGTCTAAACCAAACTAGTTAGGTCTACTAATACAAGTCCAAAATAAATTACTAACATCTAAAATAATTAAATAATACAACAAATAATTATTTATCATGCACAATATTTAATTAAATATGAATTTACTAAAATACCCTTTCCTAGAAAATATGGTAGTGACAAGAATCTCTTATAATCATCAATCATATTATGTTGCAGGCTCGCAAAGGTACGACTAAACCTAGGTATTACCACGACATCGAACTATTTATGAAGACGAGAGCTGCATGGTCCACCATAAAAATGTGTCACGACCCCCACCAAAAAATTCGGGAATGAATTATGGGTATGTCCATCCTACGTTGTAGCATCGGCGGTAGAACGTTGTCTAATACCTCACAAATATAATCCATAACTCATACAATAATATCTCAACTCCTCAAAGGGAGTACATGTAATATATTAATAATAATACTCAATCATAAGATCTAAGGAAGATAAAGCACGATAGAATATAATGAGAAGAAATAATAGGTCACAAGTCTAAAGTTAGGTACCATAATTTCCAACAAAGTCTAAAACCCAAAACATATCCAATTATATCAAATAGGTACCCAGAGTCAAATTTGGTATCGATACTATAATATGAAAGCTAACTAGCTAGATAATCTCGGGCTGGGTCTCTCCTACAATCACTCATTGATCCTCTGAAAGGAGAGGATCAGTCTCAACTATACCAACTTCTTGTGGCCTAAAATAGGTAGGGCACCAATCCACCATACAATCACCTAAAATATTATCCAGTTCGGATGGAACCAGAACAAATACTGAAAGTAGTTTCAATACATGGTAGAGACTATAAAATAGTAAATAGCAATAAAATACATGATGAACAGGTAAAAATAGAATCATGGTACGGTAAGCAGAGTGAAATAAGTAAGTACGACCATCGTGGCATGCCAAGTAAAGGAAAACCAGTAAACACAAGTATTGCATGTAACAACAAATATAGAGTGAATCAAGAGAGACTGCACCTATTTACGTGTTTTAAAATACCAAGTCCACATGTGAACGGCTAAGGGGTAAATCCGGTAAGCCACACGTGTCATGTGTGTCTTCTATTATTCCAGTCAGACCATGGGATAGATAGGGTGGTTCACACGTCTTCTAGGTATTTCCCCGCATGACCGACTAGTACTCATGGATCCGAGTCCCGACACGAAGAATCACAATAGTCCAAGGAAATCAATAGTCTGGTAAATACACTAGTGTAGTAAATAATAAGCTTGAAACTACGTATCTCATGTAAATGAATCCATATAATACTAATCTGTATAACCAGTGTGTCAAGAATCAAGTAAAACATCACTAAAGCATGCATTATAGAGGATATCAAGTATGAAAAAAATCAAAAAATATACTCGCATGTGGTCCTGAGTTGGTGGTACAAGCCAAATCTATATCGGAGTCCAAGTGGCCTATATTATGAGTTTACAATATCAATAGGTGGTTATCTACTTAATTAAATATAGGTTATTATGAGTCCAATAGGTAAGTTACCTAGTTAGAATACCTACCTAGTAGGTAATAGTGAGCCAAATACAACTCATCTAGTATAAACCCGAATTGGTTTAGGAATTGACCTAGAAACCTAATAAACAAGTAAATAGAGTTATTATTGATTTCATATACCTAGGTTACTAGTACTCACTAGAAATATGTCACATCCCAATACCTGAATACGGAGACGGACATGGCCAGCTATCCAGTGCAAGGTACTATATGTCGTACGACGATTACGGTTGTATAAGACAAGGGGGTGCACGCTATAATCATGTCTCTTATGGTCAAGAACTTTTATGTATCAATCATTCAAACTAGAAACAATAAACATAGAGCAGATATAATAAGCAATAAGGCATCCCAAACGCTTTCTTAAAATATTTTGGAGTCCAGTTGTACAAAATAAGAAGCTGAAAGAGTAACAAAAGTATATGACAGTGATCAGCTACAGTCTGATTTAATATAATAATATAAGAAAAACTAATGTCCAGACTAGCCGGCTAACTGGTGCCGGTGGCTAAACGCCAAAAAAAAGTAAATGTGCACGACGAGCAGGAAGGAAGAGTACCCACTCGCTATCCACTGCGACCATATTCCTGGTGTGCGCTATAAGCTGGGGGAATGTACATTGGATCCTCAGGTGTTGGCTCAAAATGTGGCCATGCAAAACTAGTGGGGTTAGACCCCAAATAGCAAGTACCACAAAGGAAGCACAAAATAGAGAAACAAAAATCCAGAGAAAATAATATAATAATATATAGGTTCAGTGTCGTAACTTAGGTCCATGGCATATCCTAGCACTAAGGCTCAACCCTACAACTAAACAAGGACAAATGTTGAACCATCACACTATAATAGTCCACTTCCCTAGGCTACTAGTTGAATAAATATAATCACAACCAAGTCCATTTTTTAGATCGGCCAATCATTTGTACGGCTTGCTATTTTGTGGAGTCTGAGGTTATCCCAGAATATTACCTAATAAGTGTCCTCAGATCACGCCAGTGCAGTAACCGAACTAATATAATAAAATAAGCACTTGCAGGATGCACCAATCACCCGTAGGGCCACTACGCTAAAAATACGGTATTAGCGGTTCCAGTGTTCCTATATTGAAATAGTAGCTCAGCATAATAATAAGTCATATACTGTACTCCACTAAGGCAGATGATATACAGTATCCGTGGTGGCCAGCCCATAACGCACTTAGAATAAATCTTTGTGGAAAGGTTCGTTGGCATGATCTCGGAATACCGTTTTCTTCAAATGTTACTACCACTTTTAGTTACCTATTAGGCCTATGTTGTGCTTGAAATCTCAATGCGTGGTCATATGAGAATTTTCCTTAAGATGTCGTATAAAGTACGGCAACTCTAGATACGAATCCCTGGAAGTCAAATCTGGATTCACCCGAGCATGTATACAATATTCATACAATCAATATCCTAGCCACGCTTTGGTAGTTGACTCACTTATCATGCCCGTACTGGGAAAACAATGTACATATATATATATAATATCACACATTCAGGGATTTGGAGGCATTCTTGATGCACAACCCAAATATAATTACTTAACACGTGACAGGATATGTCGCTCCTCGGCGCACATAAAATCATAAATAATAATAAAAAATAGTACTATCAACACGGATACAATATTCGAGTCCAATTACCAATTATACATTGGGTCACATGAATCAAGAAGACATTCAGTCAAAACAAGTAATGTCGCATGGGTCTCTAGGTCGCATGGGAAAATCAGTCCATATGACATTCCTGGCCGCATGGAAAGTCAGGTCGCAAGAAAAGTCATCATGGGCCACTAGGCCGCATGTCCAGGGTTAAGTCTACTTCTTGGGACAAGTGTTGAAGTAGCAAACAAATAAATAAAGTTTCAGAGATGAGACATAAAGTGTCTGATGTAACTGAGGTGACAAGCTATAAAGTGTATCAGGAAGAAAAGACAAAACTATAAAAATATGTGCCAGCAGTTCAGAGTCATGCTTCCAAGAAATAGGGGCCGCATGTTCTCTTGGCCGCATAGGTGTTGGTGCCACATGGATTTAATGCTGCATGGAGTTCTCTAGGACTAGCAAAATTCTCATTCGTTCAGAGAGTGAAAGCACAAAGCGTTCAAGGACACTTGCGTAAATCAGCAGTCATGCGTCCAACAAGATGGACGTATGTTGTAAGCATGCGGCAAGAGTTTAGGCCGCATAACCCTCTCGGGCCACATGGCACTCTCATCCGCATAGCTCGCTAGCTGCATGAAGACTTCGTCTTCTCCAACAGCAGGTTCAGTCTTGACATAAAAACTCCAAAAACTAAAATCTTGATTTATCCATAAAATTCTTATTTTAAGTCCAAATCGGGTGAACCAAAAACCAAAGTGCTCTAAATAGAAGGCGCTCTCATGTAGCAAAAATTGGTTTCAAAGACACAAGTTTAATAAATCAAAACCAAGAAAAACTCATGAAACTAGTAAAAATTCTAAGTTAGAAATTTAGATCTACACTAATCCATCCATCAAAATAGAAAAATTCAAGAACTAAAAGTGCTTAGAAACACACAATAAACATAATAGAACCATAATATGGAGGGTTTTTCTATTTCTCATGCAAGGTGTACTTGCCTATGAAATGGGGAGAGAAAGCTAAAGAATGAGAAAGTAATGAAGAAGTGAGAAGAGAGAGAAAATATTGGATTATATATGGTTGGGTTTGAGGGTTGAACCAAATGCTCTCATGAGTTAGACCAACCCACAAAATAAAACTTGAACAAGGTTAAACCAAAGAATGAGTCTAGTCTTATGCCCATGCAACCATGCTAAAATAACATACGTTCCAAATACGTATATCGGAAACGGGGAGTGACATCTCTATCTACCTTAGAAAAATTTTGTCCTCGGAATTCAAATCCAAGCAATAGCTAGAGAAGTCAGGACAAGCATGATATAAATCTACTAGCAACTACACATGTAACTAATATCATCACAACATTAGGGTTGTCACCAGATCATGGAAACTATATACGAAGGCATAAGGTAGAATATACCTTCCGAATCAATTAGGTGCGGGTACCGAGACCGAATATCATCCTCGTACTCCCACGTCGATTCTCCAAGAGTGTGATATCCCCAAGCAACTCGGACAAGAGAAATAGTCCAATTCTTGAGCACCTTCTTCCTTCGGTCCAATTTGGATATGGGTTACTCCTCGTAAGATAAGTCGGTACCACGACTAATTCAGAGTGATCGAAGATATGACTCAAATTCGGAACATACCTACGAAACTAAGACACATGAAATACATCGTGTACCTCACGTAACGAAGGCGGAAGGTCAAGATGATAAGCAACATCGCCTACCCGTTCGAGAATATCGAACGGACCTACGTATTGTGTACTAAGATTCCTTTGAACCCTAAATCTAATGACTCCACGGGTGGGCAAAATTCACAAAAATATGTGGTCGCTGACACGAAACTCTAAAGGTCTACGATGCTAATCTGTCCAATATCAATGCCTAGTTTGTGCAACCCAAAGTCGCTCTCTGATGTGGTTGACAACCTATACTATCTGTGTGATCATTTCAGGGCCTAACATCTTTTCTCACCAATGTCGTCCTAAGCCAATTGTGACCTACACTTCCTGCCATATAGTGCTTCAAAAGGTGCCATCTGAATACTGTCCTGATAACTGTTGTTGTATGAGAATTCTACTAAGTGAAGGTGATTCTCCCAAGATCCACCAAGATCTAAGATACAGTCTCTAAGCATATCTTCTAAGGTCTAGATAGTTCTCTCTGATAGTCTGTCTGTCTGGGGGTGGTAAGCTGTATTGAGTCTTAACTTAGTGCCCAAGCTCTAGTGTAAACTATTCCAAAAATGAGAAGTGAATTGAGTGTCTCGATCTGATATGATAATTAGTGGGATACCGTATTGTCTTACTATCTGTCGTATATAAATTTCAGCCAAATGTTCTGTAGACTGTCATACTCGAAAAGAAAGAAAGTGAGCTACTTTTGTGAGATGATATACTATCACCCAAATACGCTCAAGACCTCAGTCAAGGAAGGAGGATCAGCTATCTTTTACGCTAGCTACTAATCCATGCAGCATCAGACTTCTACGCCTACCTGGCTTCTATGCCAGTTTGACAGCTACTTGGCTTCTATGCCAACTTGACAACTATTTGACTTCTACGCCATGATGACAGTCATTGGCTTCTACGCCAACCTTTTCTACACGAGGGGCAGTTACCTACGTGGCTTGCATGCCGTGATATTCGCAACAGTTATACGCGTTACCTCATAATGGGACATGCGCACACGCGGATTCAGAAGATCTTTTATACGTGGGTGGCAGTTATTATAACCGCCGCGTAAAAAGTGCCACACTCTCCATTGTTCGACTTCTACGCCGACTGGACGGTTACTGTCACTAAACTCTGTAAATAGAGACCTCTATTGACAGAGGTAAAAGGAGGTCAGCGGAAAAAATCGAAAAGAGAAGAGCACAGACAGAGAGTAGTGATCGACGATTTTTGGCATCGAGCATCCACTCCCTCTTGCAATCTTTGAAGCTTCTCCTTCTTCTACAACACTTCTTCATCATCGTGTGGTCCAAGGGAAAAAGTGATCGACAGCAGATCATACTCCTATAGCAATATTTACCCAGATTAAATTTTGTACTTAACATCCTCGTATATGATTAATTGTACTTCTTGTTTGTAAACCAAAGAAAGGGTTTTGTATAAACCTAGTTTCATTTCTTTCGTTTATTATCAAACAAAGGGTCCTTTCGATTTATAACCAAAAGTAATCTTAACTTTAAAGACTTAGATTTAACAGGTATATATGCTAATTATAACATCATACATCAAAATCCAGAATAATAATTCTTAACAAATAAAGCTTACTAAAAGATAGAAAGCTTATAATTGTGTCATACTAATATAAAGTAAATAATATTTTCAAAAAATATAAAGTAAATAACTCCATAGTGTGAACTAATCACTGAAGCTAATCAATTAGTCATGCTGAATAGAAGTAATTACAAGAAAATTAACTAAGCATGCCAGTATCACATCTCAAATTGATTTAACTAAATGATAATTAAGCGATATGCTAGATTCTATAATTTTAGCTATTTAAGAAAAATCAATTACCACATTACCAAAGTGGCTCAAGTAGCCATATTTATGTTGGTGCAATTGCTTGAAAGATGACCTTTGTAGCTTTACAATCACCAACATTCTCCTCGATGCTAAATTTTGACAAAAAATATTCTACCTACATCATTAGGAAGAGACTTTGGTATCCAAGATTTGGATCCATATTTGTTAGCTTTGGGAACCCACATATATATATATATATATATATATATATATATATATATATATATATATATATATATATTCATATCAACCAATTTTTTAGCCTTGTATTGATGTAAAATATGTCCTTTAAAGCCACAATAATGACATGTAGCATAGACATTTGTGTTAGGTATAAAAGATTAGACATAAGTATGTGAAGTGGTATGACATGTCTTGCGTGAATATGTATAATAAAATGCATGATTATGTGAAGCATTTGGTTTGCTTGCTAGTGTCTTGTTGTGAGTGCTCTTTTGTTCAACCACGTGTCTCGTGTTAGACTGAGTAGTAGGTTGTACGACCTACTTTCCTAATCTAATCTCTAACTTTTTAGAGGTGGCATATAAATCATCATATTTAGCAGTAAGAGCATCAATTCTAAGTGAAGCAATAGAATACTTTCTCCTCTCTTGTTCTAAGTCCTCCTTAAGTTTAGCATTTTCTTGATTACTTTCATCAATGCATTCAAGTACTTCTTCTGTCACTACCATATTTTTAGATGAAGATATTTTTGTTATTTATCATATTTATTATTTAGTGATTAAGTATTATATATTGTGCTACTAATTATTATATTGAGTTATTCTATTTATTAATTGTTAGTGGGCTAGCGTATTTTATTTGGACTTATCATTAGTGGACCCATTAGTTTGTCATGACATATTGAGCACAACATTAGACTAAGCCATTAGACCCTTTACCTTAATTAATTAAGGAGATTAGATTAATTCCCATTAGTTACAAGCTTTCCCAATATAGCCCTCCCTAACTATTTCTCATATTTAACAAGTAGGGGTAAATGTGACATTTTTTATTGCTTAGGGAAGAAGAGAGGGGGGTCGGCCACCTTGTAAACTCCCTCACCCAAAATAGGTATTTGTGTATATTTTATATTATTATATTTATTATAGATGTTAAATTTATTTAGAGTATTCTCTTAGTTAATTAGAAAATAATTTTTTTAGTATATTTACTTATATAAATATTTATTTAGAATTATTTTAGGTTATTTTAGATTTTTGGAGATTTTTTCTAGAATTTTTGGTAATTAAAACTTAGGAAACATAAATTTCTAGGACTTCTATGATTTACTATACGACCATACTTGCATGTCATTCCTACCAAATATTTATTTTAGTTTAAAATATTTAATTATATTTTCTGTAATTTATTTAGAATTTTAAGAAATTTATTTAGATTTTTTTTTAATTATTTAGAATTTATTTGGATATATATAGTCTTAATATTAGATAGATGCTAATTTAGTGTTAATAAATATTAATAAGATTTTATAAATTATTTGTATTATCTTTAATTATATTTAAGATTATAAATTATTGAGATAAATTCAAACTCTATTTTAAATTAATTCAAATCCTGAACCTACTAGAAAATCAACTTCATGCATATCCTATCCTTATTTAAATTCATCATAATCCTATCCAAATTAACCAATCCTAGTCGTATTTAATTAAGTAGTGTCCACCATTATAAATACCTCATCCTTCATATTTTTCTTCCCCAAATTCCTCTCTTTTTCGTCCAAAAATAGTCAAAATTCATCATAAATTCAGCCTCATTTTTCACTAGTTATGACAAATTAAAAAGACGATATCTCCTAGCTCCGGACTCCAAACGCGCTCCAGTTTTTTTGTTAGAACGATATTGAGGTTAGCTTTCTGTTTTTATAAATTTTTTTACGAAATTATGAGTATTAAATTCTGGAAAATTCGTAGAGCACAGGATGTCCGAAAATAGACGTGTTTCGATATTTTCGCAATTTTGGGAGAACCATGAATCAGAATCACAAACCGTTTAAAGTTTCGGAAAGCTAATGTCGAGATTATCGACATATATTTTTCCCAGAATTTATTTTGAAGTATTTACATACTGTTAATTCTGTAGAACTTCTAGGTTAGAATTTAACCATCGGTGCATAATACAAAATTTGTATGTGCCATAATTCCCAAAAGAATTTGAATTCAGACGATCCGTAAATTCCAGTATGTTTTTGATGCTGAAATATACAGGAAATCATGCATGAAAGTCAAGTTTGTATCGGTTGACTTTTTGGTCAACAGATCGCCTCGATTTGCGTGCCATGAGTCTCGAGTTGATAAAATTCAGTTTCTTTGGACAAAATTTAGGAATTAACATAAATATCAGAATAATAAGATTAAAATAGGATTTTAGAGTAATTATTCCAGAATTAAATAAATTAAAATAAATTAATGGCTATATTATTATATAGTTATATGAATATATATGTAAGTAAATGCTAATTGATAATTATGACTAAATATTCAGACTGTATGACCCTAGGACATCGTAGACTATCCCATACTTACCTTGACCATGTTGACCCTAAGAACTTGTGAATTTGTTTGCCTTGCGTACATTAACATACTGGCATAGACACCTGTCAGTTGACTGACTAATTTCGTACAGTACTTGAAGACGCGACACCCGCGCAATTCAACGCATAATTGACCGTGTTAGATGACTAGTGTTACCCCTAGTATACCCCCTGAGTCCAGTGTAAATGTGGTTGAGTATGTGCTAGTGTAATGACTAATGATTCTATTATATTATATTTATGTGTACATAGGATATTGGATTGTTCTGCGCGATTTCTGGAGCAGGTTATTGGTACATTGCAGCTTCCTTGCCAGGCAAGTATACCTTGCCATTGTACTGTTATTCTTATTCCATATGTTGCACGCATCTTTATTTTTTGTCTTTAGTTCATATATTTTAATTGTTATATAAAATGCTCGCGACGGTGACGTCGCGATATGTTTTTATTTATGTATTGCATTGACCTTGTTCATAAGACTACCCCATTATCATGTAGCACCATTAGGTTTATGGGCCATGACACAGTTGTTACACGAGTGTGAGTCTCATATAGATCACGGATTGTGTGACAGGTCTGGCCTCCTGTACGTGTGGGCCGTGCATTAGGAATAACTGCTGTTAGAAACTTTACATGCTAGTAGACTTGGCAGTTATTAGAGGTGTTATCGTGTCATGGATGTGATATGCTTAGAACATGGGATGGGGAGAACAACAAGTACCGCATTTGAGCTCCTTTACACTTTTTCTATTGTGCGCCCGGATTCTCCGCTGGAGATACGGGTGGTGATGACCACTATATATTATATTATTATCAGGCGGGCCTCCGGTGTTCGAAAGACGCCGTGCCTTTTTAGGCCCCTGGATCTCCAATAGAGAACCATGCCAAATCCCAGGTTTTCAGCCAGATAGCTCACTTGTGGGGAAAGTTGTTCTTAACTGCATTCACTTAGATGGTTAGGCGACCCATTGGATATTTATTTCAGTACTTTATTGGCATGTGTTTAAGTATCTTGTTATGTCCCTCTGAGGACCTGGTCCGCTGCCAGGTGTACCTATTCTTGAGTATTTGGAGGAGCGCAGATTTGGATGGTTATAGATGCTTCGTGGATGTCTTCTCTTCGAGCCGTGATCAATAGCCGATATACTTATATTGGGCTTGATTGTGTTGTACTCATATTGTATTTACTTTTCCATTTGAGTTGGTAGTAGATTTATTTCCACCCAACTATCATCCTTAGATACTTCTCATTGAGATCTAGTTTCATAGGTACTGTTTATTTATTTCTATATAATTTTGGTGGATGAGATTTAGATTTTACCCTGTGACTTGTATTATATTTTATACCACTTGTGGATTGATATTCATACTACAGCGTACGTATGGATTTGGTTTCCATATATTGGAGTTGCCATATCCATGCGGCTGGCATGCTTACGTGTCCTAGTCCTACGTATATTTTTGGGACTGGGGCGTGACATATTTTTGTGGAGGCCCATGCAGGTCGAGAGCATATTGTCTCGGTTACGTACTGTACCGAACAAGCCTGCACATAGGACTAGAGTATAGGATCTCATCCACAATTGACTATGATTCACCTTCCTCCTCTATGATCTATTCGAACAATTGTATCCTGCTTGATTTTTGTACTTTCCTAATAAGTTCCTTGAGTATATATGGCCTTCTGCTAGGATATAGGAACCCCTGTTATTAGGATGATAATTAGAGTAGTACCCCTATTAAGAATACAACGGGAATATAGACACACCACTAAGTTTAGACTAGCTAGTGAACCCTAGAATTTCTTATCTTTAGAATTGGTTTACCATTACCCCCTGATGTATTATAAAGACTTGAGAGTAGTATAGACACTACTAGAGTTAGTTAGAAGTTTTACCATAATGTTTGACCCTAGTATTGAGGAACCAATAGAGAACCAATATTGAACATTAGGACTGAAACTAACCCTCATAATTGGATAGTATTAGAGAACTATAAAACTTATGTCATTGTCTTGTTCTTAGTAGACAGCACCCTAGGAAGCCTAGAGGAATGTAATCAACCCTTTCCCTTGATCATACCCCGAACATGGCAACTAGCATGCCACCCCCTTAGAGAACCATGATGCTATCTAGAGCCCTCTATTTTTGATTTCATAACTTGTCCCCCTGCAACCTTAGCGTTCGCTAATTGTGTGACGACTAAATTATGATTCTTCTTTCTTCATCATTTAACTCGTGCCACATAACTCGTATGATTGAAGGCCAAGTAATCTTATTCCATGTTAGGACATGTAGTTTGCTAGGGTATAGCTTGGTAATTTGAACTTTAAATTTTGTGCGTGATAGTTAGGATTTGATAGTTTGCGTAGTTCCCTTAGGTTGTGACCTAATGATTACCCCTTAGCTTTAAATCATAAAATTTGTACCCATAGCTCGATACGAGTTAAATCCCTTTCCCCTTAACGGCTAGTAACTCTTCTATCCCTACAATTGACACCTGTTCTATGAGCACTTGACCCTTACCTATATAATGCAATAGGAGAACCTAATAAGAGTTCTGTTCTATGTGCATGTGCAAGGTTATTTCTATAGGTATCCTTAAGACAATACAATAGTAGTTAAATTATTTTAAGTTGGATAGTATACTTCACCACCTAGTATCATGTAGTCCCTGTGATCCATTGATAAAGTGTAACTGAATGACATTAATTGTATGATAGCATAAGATGACAGTATTTATTCAAGCAATAGAATTTAGAGGTCCATGCCCCTATTTGGTCGACTAGCGACTTAGACAAGGAGGTTGTATGATAACTGTAGAGATTGTAGAGTCTTTTATTATTATTGCTTATGTTGTTTTGCTTTTGCAAACTTGAGTTATTTTGTAACTTCTCTTATCATAATCCAGCGTTATATTTTCTGTGCTACCTCAAATTATGCTGCTATTATAGCCTAGTTTTTGCAAGCTTATTCTTTATCGAGCTTGTTCATGACATATGTATTATTGGGTATACACATTAATACATTTCAGAATCAGTGTACTACGGTCTGATCAACCATAGTGCGCTTGATTCGTCGTTCATATAACTATTTTACGTGGATTGAGATATGTAGTAATTAGTAGACGAATGTACTTGCCCTCTAGATATAGTTGAGCACATCGTATCTGTTTCATAACTGAACTGATACGAGCATGTGAATAGGAACTACCAAAATAGGATTTCAATCCGCAACTGCTTTGACAATTCCCAAATTGAATTCTTTAAAGCCCCTTGATCCCCATACTTGCAATCTATTACCTCTCCCTTGAACTCTTTATTATTGATCTTCGTCCTTCCTTATCTCGGAAAGACGAAACATCTTGCTTAGTATAAGTTTGATATATAGACAGTACTAGATATACCTCGCAGGCCAATCGCTTTGCTTGGTGACCCTCTTTCATAAATAATTAAGGGCATATCATCGACAATATGTTTGGTGTTAAAAACTTTGAGGATTCAATAACATGATTAAATAAATTGGGACATAGTCTTCTTAAGTATATAGCCTTCTGTGATAGATGGATAAATTCTAAGTTAGGTAGCAGTGTATTGTCAACTTGAGAGGAATTTCTTTTAGATTGTGATAAAGTAAGATTAGATTGGGAGATTCAAGTCATTTTAATTTTGAGAAATTTTAAAGGAAAGATTAAGATAATGAGGATTTAACAAATTATGCCTTATTTTAATTTCGAGGACGAAATTATTTTAAGTTGGGTAGATTGTAAACTCCCTCACCCAAAATAGGTATTTGTGTATATTTTATATTATTATATTTATTATAGATGTTAAATTTATTTAGAGTATTCTCTTAGTTAATTAGAAAATAATTTTTTTTAGTATATTTACTTATATAAATATTTATTTAGAATTATTTTAGGTTATTTTAGATTTTTGGAGATTTTTTCTAGAATTTTTGGTAATTAAAACTTAGGAAACATAAATTTCTAGGACTTCTATGATTTACTATACGACCATACTTGCATGTCGTTCCTACCAAATATTTATTTTAGTTTAAAATATTTAATTATATTTTCTGTAATTTATTTAGAATTTTAAGAAATTTATTTACATTTTTTTTAATTATTTAGGATTTATTTGGATATATATAGTCTTAATATTAGATAGATGCTAATTTAGTGTTAATAAATATTAATAAGATTTTATAAATTATTTGTATTATCTTTAATTATATTTAAGATTATAAATTATTGAGATAAATTCAAACTCTATTTTAAATTAATTCAAATCCTGAACCTACTAGGAAATCAACTTCATGCATATCCTATCCTTATTTAAATTCATCATAATCCTATCCAAATTAACCAATCCTAGTCGTATTTAATTAAGTAGTGTCCACCATTATAAATACCTCATCCTTCATATTTTTCTTCCCCAAATTCCTCTCTTTTTCGTCCAAAAATAGTCAAAATTTGTCATAAATTCAGCCTCATTTTTCACTAGTTATGACAAATTAAAAAGACGATAACCTAGCTCCGGACTCCAAACGCGCTCCAGTTTTTTTTGTTAGAACGATATTGAGGTTAGCTTTCTGTTTTTATAAATTTTTTTATGAAATTATGAGTATTAAATTCTAGAAAATTCGTAGAGCACAGGATGTCCAAAAATAGACGTGTTTCGATGTTTTCGCGATTTCGGGAGAACCAGGAATCAGAATCACGAACCATTTAAAGTTTCGGAAAGCTAATGTCGAGATCATCGACATATATTTTTCCCAGAATTTATTTTGAAGTATTTATATACTGTTAATTCTGTAGAACTTCTAGGTTAGAATTTAACCATCGGTGCACAATACAAAATTTGTATGTGCCATAATTCCCAAAAGAATTTGAATTCAGACGATCCGTAAATTCCAGTATGTTTTTGATGCTGAAATATATAGGAAATCATGCATGAAGGTCAAGTTTGTATCGGTTGACTTTTTGGTCAACAGATCGCCTCGATTTGCGTGCCATGAGTCTCGAGTTGATAAAATTCAGTTTCTTTGGACAAAATTTAGGAATTAACATAAATATCAGAATAATAAGATTAAAATAGGATTTTAGAGTAATTATTCCAGAATTAAATAAATTAAAATAAATTAATGGCTATATTATTATATAGTTATATGAATATATATGTAAGTAAATGCTAATTGATAATTATGACTAAATATTCAGACTGTATGACCCTAGGACATCGTAGACTATCCCATACTTACCTTGACCATGTTGACCCTAAGAACTTATGAATTTGTCTGCCTTGCGTACATTAACGTACTGGCATAAACACCTGTCAGTTGACTGACTGATTTCGTACAGTACTTGAAGACGCGACACCCGCGCAATTCAACGCATAATTGACCGTGTTAGATGACTAGTGTTACCCCTAGTATACCCCCTGAGTCCAGTGTAAATGTGGTTGAGTATGTGCTAGTGTAATGACTAATGATTCTATTATATTATATTTATGTGTACATAGGATATTGGATTGTTCTGCGCAATTTCTGGAGCAGGTTATTGGTACATTGCAGCTTCCTTGCCAGGCAAGTATACCTTGCCATTGTACTGTTATTCTTATTCCATATGTTGCACACATCTTTATTTTCTGTCTTTAGTTCACATATTTTAATTGTTATATAAAATGCTCGCGACGGTGACGTCGCGATATGTTTTTATTTATGTATTGCATTGACCTTGTTCATGAGACTACCCCATTATCATGTAGCACCATTAGGTTCATGGGCCATGACACAGTTGTTACACGAGTGTGAGTCTCATATATATTACGGATTGCGTGACAGGTCTGGCCTCCTGTACGTGTGGGCCGTGCGTTAGGAATAACTACTGTTAGAAACTTTGCATGCTAGTAGACTTGGAAGTTATTAGAGGTGTTATCGTGTCATGGATGTGACATGCTTAGAACATGGGGTGGGGAGAACAACAAGTACCGCATTTGAGCTCCTTTACACTTTTTCTATTGTGCGCCCGAATTCTCCGCTGGAGATACGGGTGGTGATGACCACTATATATTATATTATTATCAGGCGGGCCTCCGGTGTTCGAAAGACGCCGTGCCTTTTTAGGCCCCTGGATCTCCAATAGAGAACCATGCCAAATCCCAGGTTTTCAGCCATATAGCTCACTTATGGGAAAAGTTGTTCTTAACTGCATTCACTTAGATGGTTAGGCGACCCATTGGATATTTATTTCAGTACTTTATTGGCATGTGTTTAAGTATCTTGTTATGTCCCTCTGAGGACCTGGTCCGCTGCCAGGTGTACCTGTTCTTGAGTATTTGCAGGAGCGCAGATTCGGATGGTTATAGATGCTTCGTGGATGTCTTCTCTTCGAGCCGTGATCAATAGCCGGTATACTTATATTGGGCTTGATTGTGTTGTACTCATATTGTATTTACTTTTCCATTTGAGTTGGTAGTGGATTTGTTTCCACCCAACTATCATCCTTAGATACTTCTCATTGAGATCTAGTTTCATAGGTACTATTTATTTATTTCTATATAATTTTGGTGGATGAGATTTAGATTTTACCCTGTGACTTGTATTATATTTTATACCATTTGTGGATTGATATTCATACTACAGCGTACGTATGGATTTGGTTTCCATATATTAGAGTTGCCATATCTATGCGGATGGCATGCTTACGTGTCCTAGTCCTACGTATATTTTTGGGACTGGGGCGTGACACACCTTATAGAAGGGAAATTATCTCTCCTCTTCACTCTCCATTCAATTCTAGATCCCCAATTTAGTTTATCCCCAATTCACTCCATCCCTCCATCAAATTTAACCAAATTACTCCCATTCCCTCTCAATTGGATCATCTAAGAAGAATTAGAGCTTGGATTACAAGGAGCACTTGAAGAAGGAGAAAATTGACAAGGAGATTGTGTCCTAATTGTGTCTATTGAGTATTTTATTGGGAATCCATCTCCCAATAGATAAATTCTGAATCCACCACTTAATCTAGACTCTAATTT
Organism: Iris macrosiphon; assembly: GCA_036927795.1. Classification (NCBI taxonomy): domain Eukaryota; kingdom Viridiplantae; phylum Streptophyta; class Magnoliopsida; order Asparagales; family Iridaceae; genus Iris; species Iris macrosiphon. The sequence goes on from JAYESA010000016.1 coordinate 63,992,469, forward strand.
ATTTATTTAACCATTAGAAATCATCCTTTCGCTTAGGTCTACCCATAGGATCAAGAACTAGGTTCATATGACTTGTATTATGGATTGTACATGGTAATTTGTGTCCAATTAGAAGGAATTCCAAGATTAACACATCGAGTATTTGTCATGAGACCAATTAGATCTAATTAGACTTATATCAGGGTTATGGGACTAGATACATGTCCATAATTGGACACGAGTGTTTGATAATAAATGAAAAAAATTGAAACTAGGTTTATACGAAACCCTTTCTTTGGTTTACAAACAAGAAAAATAAGTACAATTAATCCTATACGAGGATGTTAAGTACAAAATTTTGATTTTGGGGAAATATTGCTATAGGAGTCTGATCCGCGGTCGATCACTTTGTCTCTTGGACCACACGATGACGAAAAAGTACTGTAGAAGACGAAAAAAAAGCTTCGAAGACTGCAGGAAAAGTTGAACTCTCGTTGCCAAAGCTCTCTATGAATGCTTTCTTGACCTTGACCTTTGTTATTCTTCGCCCTTGATTCCGACCTTGGATTCGACCCTGGACCTCCGTGGCCGAAGGTCTCTATTTATAGAGTTCAGTTATAGTCAGCGTAGAAACCGAACAGCGGAGAGAGCTGCACCTTTTACGCGACGGTTATAATAACTGCTATCCACGTATGAATGATCTCCTGAAATGACGTGTGACGTGTGTCCCATTATGAGGTAATGCGTATAATCGCTTATCGAAGATCAGGCATGCAAGCCACGTAGATAACTGCCCCTTGCGTAGAGATGGTTGGCAAAAAGGCCAAATAACTGTCTCGTTGGCGTAAAAAGACAAATAACTGTTCTGATGGCGTAAAAGCCAAGTAGGCGTAGAAGCCGGATTGTTGTCAAGTTAGCGTAGAAGCCAAGTAGCTGTCACGTTGACGTAAAAGCCAAATAGCTGTCATGTCGACGTAGCAGCCAAATAGCGATCATATCGGCGTAGAAGCCGAATTATGCGTAAAGCTTGATGCTGCATGGATAGGTAACCAGCGTAAAGATAGCCAGTTATTCCCCCTTGACTGAGGTCTTGAGCGTAATCTGGTCCGAATAGCCTTATCACGCGCCTTTGCAAATATAGTCTGAGTTGGCATATTTCGAGGAGATAGCGTACGGCGTACTCCTATAGTTGAAAATAGCCCGGTTGATGTAATGTGCGGGGATGGTGATATGGACGTATTAGCCCTAATTATAGCTCACCCAGTCATTAAAAATAGAACCAAATCTTGTGCATTAAATGCAGAGATCTGCCCCCATCTTGCACATTAATTGCACAGACGTGCCTCGAGTTCTGTACGAAGAACAGCTTTTAACGTGACGGTTGGTTTCGTCTCTTCCTGAGCGTAAAAGCTCATCTTTGCCTGTATAAAATAGGCAGCGTATTACTTGAATGCGTAAACAACGTCTTATATCAAGGGTTATGTCACTAGATGACAACCTGGGGCTCTGTGCAGAGTCATCATTACAGCCGTCTTCTCGATCGCCGTGTAGTACTCTTTGTCAGGAGTCAGGTTCACTGCTTCAACTGACAGGTTCATTCGAGGAATACGAAGAGTTCCTCGTACAACTGCCCGCTGCATTAAAAGCAGATAGGTTTTACGTCAAAATGGAGATGTAGGAACCTTTTTACGCCGAAGCAGTCTAGAAATACTGTATTACACGGGTTGTTCTGGAGCTATGTTTTACGCTGAATAGCGTCGAAGCTCTGCTGTACGCCAATGGCTCTGAAGTCATATTTTACGCCATCCAGTGCTGGAGCTCTGCTTTACGCAGACTTCCTGCATGTTGAGGATTTTACGCGTATGATTTCACAGCGTATTTTTTATGCTTCTACAAGACCCCCTTCAAAGTTTTTAAATTCCTCATAATTTGAAATACTTTGAATGAAGCATGAAACGGTCAAGTTTGACTCGTTCCGCGAGGCTGATTTCTCGGCAAATTTTTAGAAATTTGTTGGGATTTGGTGTGTTCTCCTCTGCCTATATAAAGGCATGCGAGTTAACCTATTTTTCCCACACTTCCTTCACCACAAAGAGGGAGATGGTTGCCGAGCTTCGTCGGGTTGACTTGAGGAAGAAGAAGATCATGTTCTTCCAGCATGTAAGGAGCCGTAAAAAGAGCCGTCTTCGAGCAAATATCCTCTGCAACGATGGATCATGGAAGGATATCATAGCTTCCTTTGCTCGGGATGATCAGCAATTTCATATGGCGATTCGTCCAGGAGAGAGGAAGTGTCGTATTGGACCACACCGCTTGCAAGCTGTATTTTCTCCCATTATGGTGCTGGACGATGGTAGGCAGTCTGGCCCTTGTCTTCCAGTATTGCGTTGGGTCTGAACCCCCAACACAAATCTAGGGCATGTCGGTCATGGCGTATGGAGGGTGGGCTTACAAAATTGATACATGCCCAGTTCTGTATCCTCCCGCCATTAATCATTTTCTTGTTAATCGGCTGCGAAAGCCGATTAACTGCTGTAGAAGATGGGAAAAAGATTTACACCAATATGAGAACCTGGCACAGCAGATTCTTGGTGTGATCTTAAATAAAAATGAGAAACCCTTTGTAGAAAAAGGATTTCCATCATATGTAATCATGAAGATAAAAAATCCTTTGTAGACTGGATTTCCATCATATGTAATCATGATTAACATAATTGTCTTCTTTTATGCATATGATAATTTGCCATATTTGCTGTGAGGAAGTCTGGATAGTGTGAAACTTCGACACGTCTGAATATTTTTACGCCGACTCCGATAAAAGAGTATCTGATCTCGTCCCATCTTTTACGCGTAACTAAAGATGCATAGAAAATTCCTTAGCAATTAAGTTGAAGATCCAAACTGTCATGCTGTTCTAGACGAGGAGTCGCGTATAATTTCTGAACTGTCACTTCTTTGATACGAAGAATTCTTGTTCAGACCATCATCTTTATGAATGGTTTCCCGAAAATCCCTTGAAAAAGGCGAGAAATTTCTGTCGGCCAAGCCATACTTGAACTTTTATAAAGTATTCTAACTGGACTTTGGATGAACTTCCAAATAGCCCAAGAAGAATAGTCGTCTTCAATGCTGAACTCTGTGTATTTCAGGCACTTAAAATATTTTGTAGCCAAAAAGGAGCATCTTCTGCATAAACCCTTGTAATTGGTCGTCTGTAGCTTTCGAGCATAGAATCTTAGATTTGTAGCCTCTGAGCGTAAAAAGCTTCCGAGCGTAAAATCATAGATTTGTAGCCTCTGAGCGTAAAATCGTAGGTTTGTAGCCTCTCGAACGTAAAAGCTCCTGAGCATAAAAGCATCTGAGCGTAAAACCATAGACTTATAGCATCTGAGCGTAAAACCGTAGATTTGTAGCCTCTGAGCGTACAAAGCTCCTTAGCGTAAAATCATAGATCTGCTCTGTGCGTAAATTCTGAATCCACTGACTGTCCGTCTTCCCTAAATGATAGGCTGACGTGGTCCTAAATCATAACAAAATATTAAATATCGAATTTGGTTAGGGATTCGAAGAGTTATCCGAACTCTATAAATAGCCCAAGGGCTGTAGAGAGAAATTTTTTATCTGTCTTCACAAAACCCTTGCTTCCAAGAGCCCTTCTTCTTCGTCTCTTTCTTGAGAACTCAGAATTACTATGGCACCTAAACAGACTTCCACTGCTAAGGAAAAGAAGGTCGCTTCCTCTTCTCGCTCTACTGCTCAAGCACGAGCAACTCCCCTTAGGCTGAATGAGCCTCGATCGGAACGCAGTGCTCCGCCGTCGAGCTGTGCTCCGGACATTACATGTAAAGACTTCGGGAGGAAAAAAATCCTTCGCACACGTTGTACGTGCACGCGCAAGGTCATCTTTTGTGCTGAGAGCCTCTTCGAGGAGGATGATGCACAAAGATGTTTTATTATTATGCGCACATTCCTAATGTGTCAGCGTAAAAACTCTATTTTTTTGCAGTCTGGCGTAAAAACTCCGACTGTCAAAATTTGGCGTATACTTCCAACTTTGGGCTTTACGCGCTGGATGAAAATTCCGGCGTAAAAACTCAGATTTTGGCAGTTTGGCATAAAAACTCAGACTGTTAGATTTTGGGCGTATACTGCCAACCTTGAATTTCACGCCTCGGAAATAGGTTCTAGCGTAAAAGCTCAAGTTTTTGCAGTCTTGGCGTAAAAGATCAGACTGATAATCTTTGGCGTAAACAGAGCTTCATTGCTAGTACAGCATAAAATATAAGCTCCAGGACAACCCGCATAATGCAGTATTTCCAGGCTGCTTCGGCGTAAAAAGGTTGTTACATCGCCACTTCGGTGTAAAACCTACTCGCTTTTAATGTGGTGGGAAGTTGTACGGGGAACTCTTCATTCCTCGAATAAACCTGTCAGATCATGCAGTGAACCTGACTCCTGACAAAGAGTACTGCACAACTATCCCGACGACGGCTGTAATGATGGTGCAGCACAGAGACCCAAACCGTCGTTTAGTGACATTTCCTTGATACAAAGTGCTTTTACGCATATAAGGGAATACGCTGCCTAGTTCTACACAGGCAGATATGAGCTTTTACGCTCAGCAGAAGACAAAACGAACAGCCACGTCAAAAGCTGCTCTTCGTACAGAGCTCGAGGCATGTCTCGGTAGTTAATGCGCGTGATGGGGGCAGATCTCTGCATTCAATGCACAAGATTTGGTTCTATTTTCAAAGACTGGGTGAGCCATAATTACGGCTAATACGTCCACATCACCACCTCGGCATATTACGCCATTAGGCTATTTTCAGCTGTAGGAGCACGCTGTACGCTATCTCCTTGAAATACGCCACCTGGCTATTTCCAGCTATAAGGAGTACGCCGTATGCTACCTCCTCGGAATACACCAACTCAGGCTATATTTGTATTGGTGCATGATAAGGCTATTTGGTCCAGAATACGCTCAAGACCTCAGTCAAGCAAGGAGGATCGACTATCTTTTATGCTAGCTGCCTATCCATGCAGCATCAGGCTTCTACGCCTACAAGGCTTCTACGCCTACAAGGCTTCTACGCCTATTTGGCTTCTATGCCAACTTGACAAACTATTTGGCTTCTACGCCATGGTGACAGTTATTGGCTTCTATGCCAACCTTTTCTACGCAAGAGGCAGTTCCCTGCGTGGCTTGCATGCCGTGATCCTCGCAGCGGTTATACGCGTTACCTCATCATGGGACACGCGTCACACCCAGATTCAGAAGATCATTTATACGTGGGTGGCAGTTATTATAACTGCTGCGTAAAAAAGTGCCATACTCTCCACTATCCGGCTTCTACGTCGATTGGACGGTTACTGTCACTAAAACCCTATAAATAGAGACCTCCATCCACGGAGGTCCAGGGTCAAAGGTCAAAAACTCTGAGGTCAAGGGTCAAAAATTAATTTTTGAGAGAGAAGAATCCAGAGCACAGACAGAGAGTAGTGATCGATGATTTTGGCATCAAGCATCCACTCCCCTTTACAATCTTTGAAGCTTCTCCTTCTTCTACAACACTTCTTCATCATCGTGTGGTCCAAGGGACAAAGTGATCGATCGCAGATCAGACTTCTATAGCAATATTTACCCAGATTAAATTTTGTACTTGACATTCTCGTATAGGATTAATTGTACTTCTTGTTTGTAAATCAAAGGGAGGATTTCGTATAAACCTTGTTTTATTCCTTTCGTTTATTATCAAACAAGAGCAACCCGTGGGAGTCCTCGATCATCGAGAGAAAGTATTGAGGAACCAGTCTATTCCCTTGGTCCGCGTGGCATGGAAGCATGGCACGCCAGGAGAATCTACTTGGGAGCGCGAGGACGACATGCGCAAACATTTTTCGAACCTATTCGCAGACCAAGGTATGAATTTACTTTATATCTTATACCACCCTTGACTTTCTACCATGACTTAGTTTTAATTTCGAGGACAAAATTTTTATAAGTTGGGTAGAATGTAAAACCCCTAATTCTGAAGACCATATTTATTTATAATAGTTATGAGATAAATAGAGGAAATAGATTTCATTTAATTTGAGGTGTTTGTACATTTAGGGGATTTATGGAGCCATTATAAATTTTTTCTAATAGGAGACCCTTTAGACAATTGCTAGCTTAATGGAATGCACCAATATAATTTTTAAAATTTTCTATGTATATATATATATATATATATATATATATATATATATATATATATATATATATATATATAAAATAAATTTCCTATTGGATCTCAACCGAAACCAAACCCTCTATCCTAAACTCACTACCCGTTTAGCCCCTACCCGGACCCATTAGGAGAAGAAAAATATCAACAACAGCAGTAGCAAAAACCAACTTTTCTTTCCCTTCTCCGCGCGTGTGAGCGGACTCATTCCACCGCCTCTTATATTACTAAACTCTCCTAAACCGAAAACCACAACCAAAGAAAGAAGGAAACATCAGCAGCAGTAGTTTTTGAAACCACTAAATTACCCTACTGCCTCTTTATCTCTATATATATTACAAACTCTCCCAAACCCTAACCTCAATTCTTCCAGCAAACTTAACACCATTTTGGACGCTTGCACTATACAGATTTCTTGCCCGACAAGTATACCTTGCTATCATACTATTATTTATATTCCATATGATGCCTGCATAATTTATTTCTGCTTATTTAGTTCATTTATTGCTATATAAATTGTGCGTCCAAGGAAACTTGGGTGCAACGACGATATCGTCATATCATGTTTCATTTATGTATATCTTTGGACCTACTTTATGGGACCATCCCAGTATTATGGAGCATCATTAGGTTCATTGGCCGTGACACAGTTGTTACACGAGTTGTGAGTCTCATATAGATCATGGACTGCGTAACAGGTTTGGCCTCCTATACGCATGGGCCGTGCGTTAGGGATGACTGCTGATAGAAACTTTGTATGCTAGTATACCTGAGAGTTATTTAGAGGTTTTATCGTATCATGGATGTGGCATGCTTAGAGCATGGGATGGGGAGAACAACAAGTAAGACATCTGGGCTCCTTTGCACTTTTCTTTTTATGTAACCCGTACGCTCCACCGGAGATACGCGATCGTGATGACCCCTACACTACTTGGCGGCCTCTGCCGTTCAAAAGACGACATGCTTTATAGGCCCCTGATCCTCCAAGAGAATTATGCCAATCCCACTTTATGGCCAAATAGCCCACTTGGTAGAAAGTTGTTCTCAAACTGTATTCACTTAGACGGTTCGGCGACCCATTGGATGTTTACTTTTCAGTACTTATTGGTATGTTATTATGTATCTTGTTACGTCCCTCTGAGGACCTGGTCCCTTTCCAGATATGGACGAGCAGGAGTATCCGCAGGAGTACGGTCCTGGACCTGACACTACTTACCAGACTGAGGAGGTCTTACCTTCGGAGTATCTGTGATTTATTACCGCTGTTTAGAGATCCTTGTTGCTACTTCAGTATAGTCATTTTGTAGTAGATTTGTTTCCACCCGACTATCAGACTTGATACTCATCATTGATATTCAGATATTATTCAGCTCTTTATTCTTACTTATTGTTTGTGCTGTTGATGAGATATAGATTGTGTATGACTTGTTGTGACAGTATATTACCACTGGTGGATTGAATATTCATGTACAACGTACGTGTGTATATAGTTTCCATATATTGGAGTTCGTATATATACGGCTGGGCGTGTTACGTATTCCTAGTCCTACGTAGTTTGGGACTAGGGCGTGACATGATCCGTCCCAAGCCGATCATATAATAATTAATATTTCAAGGCACTTAGTAGTTGTTCATCTCTATTCCAGTTTATACCTGCTGATACAGTTATTCCTTATTTATTTATAGTTCATTATTATATGTGAGATGATTATCTGCGTACCATTTTTTTATTGTTCTAGTATTTCTTTCATCTTGTATTTTTATTGCTTACTATTTTATAGTCTTGGTTAAATTAATGGAACTGCTGTTAGTTTATGTGCTTCGCTCCAATCCTGACTGGATAATATTTTTTAGAGGATCTTGTGGCTTTCTGCCCCACTTATTACGGACCTGGAGTAGACAAAAATTACACTCAGGAGTTTCAGGAGGTTCCCGTTCCAGTATTGGATACATTAGGAGAGACTTAGAGTCTATCATTCATTTTGTAGTTGGATTATTAGATTTTGAGATACTCTGAGTTGTGTATTTTATTTGGAGACTTATATTGTTATTGAGATAATTAGACTTTAGACTCATTGATGTGGTGATGTATATTATTTAGAATTCTCTTTCCTTTATATCATTATCGTGCCATTCCTCTTCCTTATATAATTATGTGATTGAGTATTATTATTGTCATCATATTTATATTCGTCTTGTCCTCCTTAAGGAGTTGAGATTATTAACAGGTTATATATTATTGTGAGCTATGATAGATAGTATTGTGACCTAGACAATGTTCTACTGTCGATGGTGTGGGGTAGGTTGGACAAACCCATGACTCATGTCCAAATTTTGGGTATGGGTCGTGACAAAAGCCACTCCATGCAAGTACATCTTGCTCAAATGATAAAGCCATAAAATTTTGAATTTTATTTATATGGTATAAATTTAAAATATGTTTGATAAAAAATATTCTCCTTAATGTTCTCATCTAATTTAGTTCTTGGAGTTTTGGGTTTTGATGGATGATTTGGAGTAAATCTGGTTTCAAGATTTGAGTTTTTCATGGGTTCCATGTGTTTTCTTGATTTTAATTATTAAAACTTGGTATCTTTAAAATTTAGTTGTTCTTTGTGATGGAGCACTTCATTTCGAGCATTTTTGCTTTTGGTTCAAATAATTTAGAGTTAAAATAAAAAAAATTATCAAGAAAATAAGTTTTCGAGTTTTTGGAGCTGTTTCCATGGAGTTAGTACTATTTTGGGACGATGGAGTTTCATGCGCCCTCTTCCAGCATGTGCCCATTTTGTTGGGGGGCATGACTGATTTTCATGCGCCCTGCATTCAAGCGTCATGCATGCGCCTTGTATCCATGCGTCCTGTATCCCATGCGTCCTGCATGCGCGCTGCATCCATGCGCCATGCATCCCATGCGTCCTACATGTGCCCTACATTCCATGCACCCTGTATTCCATGTGTCCTGCATTCCTTGCATGTGTCCAGATCACATATGCTGCCAACTTTTTTATGCGCCTGGTTTTATCATACGTTCCTTCCATTTATGCGTAGAATATTTCTTTCTGTATTATATAGTGGGATATTGTGCTCTTACAATTTAACATATGTTCTGATCCTCAAGACACTGTGAAAATTATTGTGTATGTTAACCTATTGCATTTGGCATTGGATAATCGAGTGTGAGTATTGTCCAATGTATTGCGTATCGTGGATACGATAAGTTCGCCAGTGATAACTCATAAATAACTCGTACCCATAACTCGTCATCCCAGTAAGTTTTTCGAGTGTCTACGACTCAAAAACTTAAAATAATTTGGTAATGATTAGACAAGATAAGATTCACCTAGATCATTAGGAGGAAAGAATATTGTGCTACCGGCTATCCCGATCTCCAAAGGCCCCATGAGGCATGGGCCAACCCTTAGGTAAGGGCCCCATGACCTACTAAGTTTATGTATGTCACGGTACATACAAGACTTTGTGATGTACCGTGGTAGTCATATGATTTATTGCATAAAGTGGTTACAAGATCTGTGATGTGCTACAACACTTACAAAATAATTTTATCTATAATTTTATGTTCACAATACAAGTTTATATGTAATATTCTGTTATAATATAAGTTTACATTCAATTTTATGCCATTAGATAAAATTATGATTTTAAAATGAAGTTTATGTTTTTCTGTGACAAGTTGCAAGTTATGTTTTGTGTAATATGACTAGTTTAATTACGAGCATACCCTTGGCCATCCAGGTTAACTACAGTGTCGGTGGTAGCGATATTTTTCAAAAAATGCATTTGTTAGTAACTAGGTTTGTGATAACCTAGTTAGTTAATTATAGCAAGTCGTAGGCATGTTTGGCCGTGATATGTTGTTTGTTTTGTCTGACAAGCTCGCCTTGTTATATTCTATTTTCTTTCGGCGCGTGGTTAGAGTGCAAAGTTATGATCGGGTGAAGGTCTGCAACCCCGGTCCTTGTTTGGTTTTAGGGTTGTGGTCCTGATCTAGAGTAGTTCCTATGCCCTTTTGCCGCTCGTCGTCTTATCTTTCTTTATAGTTAGTTTGTTATTATTGGACCCGTCCTTATAGTTATTTTATCGAGACAAGTACATTAGTACCGTATAAGTCTCGACCAACATTTATTTTTATGTAGGTCTCTTTTCTGCTAATGTTATGATGTGTTTTGTCCACCACCTTGAGCTCCTTTGTGGTACTCGTTGCTTAGGATTTTGACCCCACTGGTTTTGCTTAGCCAGATTTACCCGAAGAGAACCAGAATTCTCTGAAGTTCCAGCAAGATGGCTCGCACTCGTAGGACTGTGGCCGAAGCTCGCGAGTGGATTTTCTTCTTCTACCCCTCATTTTAATTTCTTGATTTATGGTGTCAGCAAGGGGCAGAGTTAGCTCCTTATATTTTTGAGACGTCAACATGACGTATATATTAAACCATGGTTGATATATTTGATCATGTATAATTATACTCTGCTAGTGTAGCATTTTGTATTCACTAATCTCATGATCATATATAGTATGTATTTTGGGATGCCTCTTTACATTCATGTGTGATATACTTTTGAAATTATTGTTGATGGATTGAGATACTAGAATTTGTCGGCCTTAGGACTGACATCATAGCATGCTAGAGTTCATCTATTTGTTTTCTAGACAACCTTAGCACATTGCGGCTTACTTTGGTATTCTGCAATGTGTGGTTGGCCATGTCTGTCCTCTTATTTATCCAATATTCTGGGAGCAGGGTGTGACAGTCTTAGATGGTGGCTTCCAAAATTATCCAAAAGGTGGTGGAGTCTTCTTTATTTCTTTTGATAAGTCTCTCTAGCTTTCTAGAAACTCTAACATCTTCCTTATATATAGGGCTCAAAGTTTCTTGTATATGTTCTAGAACTTTCTTATAAGTCCCTTAAGGCCCTATAAATAAGTGAGAGGTTCATTTGCTCCTCACCACCTAATTTTGTAAGCTTACAATATAATGAAGTCTTTCAAGTTTTCACTCTTGCTCTACTACTCTCTATTTTTTTAGCAATCTAGCTAGAAAATGCTTATACGGATCTTCGAGGAGGAAGCTTGTGCGCCGTATGGATCAAAATATAGAAAAAAAACTAAGTTTTTGGCATTCAGGAATGTATTCATTGAAGGGTGAGATGTAAACTCCCTCACCCAAAATAGGTATTTTGTGTATATTTTATATTATTATATTTATTATATATGATGAATTTATTTAGAATATGCTCTTATTTAATTAGAAAATAAATTTTTTGATATATTTACTTATATAAATATTCATTTAGAATTATTTTGGGTTATTTTAGATTTTTGGAGATTTTTTTCTAGAATTTTTGGTAATTAAAACTTAGAAAACATAAATTTTTAGGACTTCTATGATTTACTATACGATCATACTTGCATGTCGTTCCTACCAAATATTTATTTTAGTTTAAAATATTTAATTATATTTTTTTATAATTTATTTAGAATTTTAAGAAATTTATTTAGATTTTAAAATTATTTAGGATTTATTTGGATATATATAGTCTTAATATTAGATAGATACTAATTTAATGTTAATAGATATTAATAAGATTTTATAAATTATTTGTATTATCTTTAATTATATTTAAGATTATAAATTATTGAGATAAATTCAAACTCTATTTTAAATTAATTCAAATCCTGAACCTACTAGGAAATCAACTTCATGCATATCCTATCCTTATTTAAATTCATCATAATCCTATCCAAATTAACCAATCTTATTCGTATTTAATTAAGTAGTGTCCACCATTATAAATACCTCATCCTTCATATTTTTCTTTTCCAAATTCCTCTATTTTTCGTCCAAAAAATAGTTAAAATTCGTCATAAATTCAGCCTCATTTTCTACTAGTTATGACGAATTAAAAAGACGATATCTCCTAGCTCCGGACTCCAAACACGCTCCAGTTTTTTTTGTTAGAACGATAATGAGGTTAGATTTCTGATAATATAAATTATTTTTCTAAATTATTAGTATTAAATTCTGGAAAATTCGTAGAGCACAATATATCCGAAAATAGACGTATTTTGATGTTTTTGCGATTCTGGGAGAACCAGAAATCAGAATCACGAACCGTTTAAAGTTTCGGAAAGCTAATGTCGAGATCATCGACATATATTTTTCCCAGAATTTATTTCGAAGTATTTACATACTGTTAATTCTGTAGAACTTCTAGATTAGAATTTAACCATCGGTGCACAATACAAAATTTGTATGTGCCATAATTTCCAAACGAATTTGAATTCAGACGAGCCATAAATTCCAGTATATTTTTGATGCTGAAATCTACAGGAAATCATGCATGAAAGTTGAGTTTGTATCGGTTGACTTTTTGGTCAACAGATCGCCTCGATTTGCGTGCCATGAGTCTCGAGTTGATAAAATTCAGTTTCTTTGGACAAAATTTAGGAATTAACATAAAAATCAGAATAATAAGATTAAAATAAGATTTTAGAGTAATTATTCCAGAATTAAATAAATTAAAATAAATTAATGGTTATATTATTATATAGTTATATGAATATATATGTAAGTAAATGCTAATTGATAATTATGACTAAATATTCAGACTGTATGACCCTAGGACATCGTGGACTATCTCATACTTACCTTGACCATGTTGACCCTAAGAACTTGTGAATTTGTCTGCCTTGCGTACACTAACGTAGTGGCATAGACACTTGTCAGTTGACTGACTGATTTCGTACAGTACTTGAAGACGCGACACCCGCGTAATTCAATGCGTAATTGACCGTGTTAGATGACTAGTGTTACCCCTAGTATACCCCCTGATTCCAGTGTAAATGTGGTTGAGTATGTGCTAGTGTAATGACTAATGATTCTATTATATTATATTTATGTGTACATAGGATATTGGATTGTTCTGTGGGATTTCTGGAGCAGGTTATTGGTACATTGCAGCTTCCTTGCCAGGCAAGTATACCTTGCCATTGTACTGTTATTTATATTCCATATGTTGCATGCATCTTTATTTTCTGTCTTTAGTTCATATATTTTAACTGTTATATAAAACGCGCGCGACGGTGATGTCGCGATATATTTTTATTTATGTATTGCATTGACCTTGTTCATGAGACTACCCCATTATCATATAGCACCATTAGGTTCATTGGCCGTGACACAGTGGTTACACGAGTGTGAGTCTCATATAGATCACGGACTGCGTGACAGGTCTGGCCTCCTGTACGTATGGGCCGTGCGTTAGGAATAGCTGCTGTTAGAAATTTTGCATGCTAGTAGACTTGGCAGTTATTAGAGGTGTTATTGTGTCATGGATGTGACATGCTTAGAGCATGGGGTGGGGAGAACAACAAGTACCACATTTGAGCTCCTTTACACTTTTTCTGTGACGCCCGGATTCTCCGCTGGAGATACGGGTGGTGATGACCCATATATATACATTGGCGGGCCTCCGCCGTTCAAAAGACGACGTGCCTTTGGGCCCCTGGATCTTCAAAAGAGAACCATGCCAAATCCCAGTTTTCAGCCAGATAGCTCACTTGTGGGGAAAGGTGTTCTTAACTGCATTCACTTTAGACGGTTAGGCGACCCTTTTGGATATTTATTTCAGTACTTTATTGGCATGTGTTTAAGTATCTTTTTATGTCCCTCTGAGGACCTGGTCCGCTGCCAGGTGTATCTTTTCTTGAGTATTTGCAGGAGCGCAGATTTGGATGGTTACATGTGATCCGAGGATGTCTTTTCTACGATCTGTGATGGATAGCTGGTATTCTTATATTTTGTTGTGGTGTTGTACTCATATTATATTTGCTCTTATATTCAAGTTGGTAGTGGATTTGTTTCCATCCAACTATCATCCTTAGATACTTCTTATTGAGATCTAGTTTCATAGATACTGGTTATTTATTTCTATATGATTTTGGTGGATGAGATTTACATTTTACCCTGTGACTTGTGACATATGTTTATACCACTTGTGGATTTTGTATTCATATTACAGCGTACGTATGGATTTGGTTTCCATATATTGGAGTTACCATATCCATGCGGCTGGCATGCTTACGTGTTCCTAGTCCTACGTATTTGGGACTGGGGCGTGACATGAGAGCTTCAAAAAAATAGGTTAATTAATTCTAGAGAAAATATGGGACGTCCAATATCGTCGATGAGCGAATATATTAGAAGAGGAGCTATGATAGGGTTAGGATAAAGTAGGAAAAAAACTAGAGTGAATCTTGGTTATGCTTACGATGAAGTGGGGAAATAGGTCCTAAATTATAGTTGACATGAGCGTAATTAGGCATGAAGGTTAGAATCGTTTGAAAATTAGTTCATGTGTGCTGCATATCACGGAAATAGACGGAACAACATGTGTGACAAAAATCTTTTTTAATGCCTGTAATAAATGTTTGGGACTTTCATGCTGCACCGCAACCTCTCTTGGCTCAACCGCTTGTGTGATATACATCACGAAAATAGATGGAACAACATGGATTTTTTATTTTTTTGATTGCCCAACGTAAACGCTCGAGACTTGCATGCTAGATCACAACCTCTATTGGACCCACTACACCCACTTCTACTATTTATTAAATAAAAGAAATAATACGCTTCTATACTGACTCGAACTCGACAGATGAGACAATTGACTTCCACCTCAGCCACTTGGACATGGTCATTTTCTGAGCATGTGCAAGTCGTGACAGGACCTCAAAAGTAGAAAAGCACCAAATTTTTTATACTAAGTATATATTACTAATGTAAACTTTTTATTTTTAGATTTAAACCTCTCATATTTTTTAGAAACTGTTGTATAATACCATTAGCATGTAAGGAAAAAGTTCTTTTTTAAAGTGTCTTTTAAAGAGGGTCATATTTACTATTTAGTACAAAAAATTTACTGTAGCGAAATAAAATAATATTAAATTAATGCAAACGAAACAAGTTTTCTAAAATTTAAAATAGAGATAGAGTCAGCCAACTGTGTTGGCGGAAAACACAACAGACGAACACGTAGGCAGAAAAAATTAAAGTGGGCCCCACAAGCCAATTTCCACCAACACTTTTGTCTGAAATTGGGTATGGGGACCCACGGGTTTGGTTGGGTGGTTTTGGTTTGGTTGGTTTGGTTTATTTTATTAGTTTGTTTTAATTAGTTATGTTTTGGTTTTATTTATTTAGTTTAGTTTTGGAATTAGATTTAAAAAAAATTATTTTAACGAAATAAAATTAAAATAAATTACTTGTAAAGAAAAATTAGGAAAAAATAAATTAAAAAAATGGTTAGATTTATTTAGAAAATTGTAAAGAAAAATGTTACTTAAAGAAAAAAATGGCTATTACAATGTTTGATAAGAAAATAAAAGTAAATAAAGAAAAAAAAACTAGTATTTATTTGTATCCTCTAATTTTATGTTTATTTTAATGGTTTAGTTTTTTTTATATGAAAAAAAACACTAAGTAAAGAAGAAAGACAAATAATAGGTTGGAGAATGATTTAGTTTTTATTTTGGTTTAAAACTGAGTCAGGGTCTATGGATTGTTGGTTTAATAGTTGGTTTATGTATAACGGCTATTTCACAACGGCTCTTTCAACGGCTCTTATTTTTTCAACGTTCATATCCAACGTTCGTCTAACGATCGGTTCGAAGTTACCTATATAAATGTAGTATTTGTTTGATATCAGCATATCAAACATTCCAATCAAAATTTTTATTTCTTTACATACGAAGTTTCTTTCATTCGACACACGAAAAGCTCAGTTCAATATACAATCTTTGAAGTCTATTTTCTTGTTGCCATGGATCGAAGTATAACAATACTATGCTCGCATGGTGGTGTACTAAATGGGTTAGCTTATGAAGGAGGTTTCGTTGAAGTTCTTTTAATTGATCGAAATATTTCGTTTGATAATTTACGTAATCTAATATTTAAATTTTTATCTATTGACTATGAATTTTTATTGGTACATATTTATCTATCTAATTTCATAAATTTAGTTAGTGAGGAAGCATAAAAATTTATTCTTGAAGTTAATATAAAATCAACGTATATTAATATTTTTGTGACTCCACCACCACCACCACCAAGAATTAGTAGTTCTCTTAGTTCTTCTCATCAAGTTATTTCATTTATTGAAGAAGAACATAGAGTAGATGATGGTAATATCGACGATAAAAATAGTGATAATTTAATAAAAAATATAGATGATTTACTTGATGATAATGTTGATAGTTTAAACAATTTATTCATTGGAAGAGAATTTATGAATCGTCATGCATTTAGTAGTTTTATTAGTGATATATCAATTGCACAAAAAAATTATTTGCAGGGCTACTAGAAACAATGCCAGTAGAATTGTATATAAATGTAACATTTCTAGTTGTAATTGGAGAGTGTACGCTAAAGCCATTGACAAAGGCGAAACAATCGTCATTAGTACGATAGAAAATGTACATTCTTGTTTAGGTGGACTTACAACGGAAAAGCATCCATTAGCGACAACTATATGGGTTAAGAATAAGATTATTGATAAAATTCGTGATAATTAGTCGTATAGTCCATCGTATGTTATAAATGATATCTATAGGGAACATCGAATACATATTAAATATTGTAAAGCTTGGAAAGCTAGAGAAATTGCTCTATCAGAAATAAATGGTAGTTATATTGATGCATATAGTAGTCTTGAAGAGTATGCTTTTACAATCATTGAGACAAATTCATGTAGCAGATGTTATATAAAGACTACAGAAAATAATAAGTTTCAAAGAATTTTTATTTGTTTCAAGGCATGCATTGATGTCTTTTAAGGGGATGTTTACATGTGATTAGTATTGATGCTACATTTTTTTCTCTAAATTTCAAGGTATTTTATTTATTGTGTTTGCTCATGATCCTAACTATCAATTATATCCAATTGCTTATGCCGTTGTTGAGAGCGAAAACACGGATTCTTGGACTTGGTTTTTAAACGGTTTGAAAACATCTTTTGAAGATAGTTTTAATGCGTGTGATACAATTTCTTTTATATCAGATAAACAGAAAGGATTAATAAATACCATACGTGCTACTTTTTCAGAATTACCTCATTTTTATTATATTCAACATTTTAAACAAAATCTAAAACTAGTATGTAGACTACCTTATTTTTAACGTAAATTAGACTACCTTGCAAGATGTTATAATGAGACAGATGTGAATATTTGCTTTGAAACAATTAAGGTTGAAAACATCGATGTTTACAATTGACTTGTTGGAGTAAATGATGAAACTCGTATTTTATCACATTGGATAACAGCTTATTCTCCTTGTCCTAGATTGGATATTAACACATCGAACCTTGCTGAATGCTTCAATAACTGCGTTAAAAACTTACGCGATAAACCAATAACAACACTACTTGATGGTATTCAAGCCAAAATTATAACACTTCAGGACAAAAATCGGCAAAAGCTAAAAATCTTGCAACTGATTATTGTCCGAAGATGTTAAATACTATGGCCAGTATCACAAAAAAAGACACCAGCTGCAAATATTGAGTATAATTGGTTATTTGTTTGAAATACTAGATCATGAAGCAAACAGAACATATGTTGCGAAGTTAGATGAAAAATAGTGTACATGTTTTAAATGGTATCATACTTGTCTGCCATTTGTACATGTATGTTATGCTTGTAATTCTAAAAATATTAGCATCGAGAGTTTTTATCCAGGTATTTTTTCCAAAGAAGCATTAAGAAGCGTATATGAGCCGCACTTGGAGCCAATTTCAGTCCCATACAATATTTAAAGTACATTGGTTATAGACGACATTGGAGTACCAAATGTACGACGGAAAGCGAGAAAACCAAAGAAGAACTGCATCATGACGAAGGATCAATCAACAAGAGATCTCCGATGTAGCAACTGTAATAGTTTAGGACACAATCGAAGAAGATGTACCAACCAACCAAGACAATAAATGCATTGGCATACATTTTCTTAGAAAGTTATAAGTTTATTGATGTAATTTTATTGCTAATACATAAATTTCTAATAAAACCTAGCAGTACAAGAATTTTATTCTCTGCCTCTTGCCATTCTGTCATAATTTCTACGAGGCCTTGGCCTAAGACTGAGTCTATTTCTTCTTGCTACTGTTCCTCGGGTCTCTCCCCTGGCAATGGTGCCCATGGGTCAAATTCATCAGTCTCTTGTGTTTGCACCGGCGCTGTTGGAGTCACAAATAACTGAGTAGCTGTATCAAACCGGGGTACATCAAATATAGAAGTGGCCATCTGCATGTAATAATCCCAATAGTCACCACCAGCTGTGACGTCCCCTCTCCCGCCTCTCGGTCCATCTGTAGGGTACGTGCCTGTGACGTCCCCTCGTCCGCCCACTGGGAAGTGCCATGGCCCGCCCACTGGGAAGTGCCCTGGCCAGCCCACTAGGAAGTGCCCTGGTCAGCCTGTTGGGAAGTTCACTGGTCAGCCTGTTGGAAACTGCCCTGCTCAGCCTGCTGAGGGACCTCGTCATCTTGTTAAGGCGGGCTATCCATATGCCAAACATGAGGATACTTTCTACGCGGACGTGCTTGCCGTTGGCTAACTAAGCCTTGAGGATAATCCGGTGGAATATGTAACGGAGGGTTCGGTGGAGTCAAAAATGCTTGCACATCATCCAAAAATGATCTTACTCTGTACTCAACGAGTCTCTCACTGGATGATTTTCACATGGTATATTTAAATTTGGAAGCTGAAATATTAAGTAGAATCCAATTAATTCATAATAAAAAAACTATGGAGACAAACATTTTTATCAATAAAAAATGTACCTTCTCAATTACACGTTGATACCATTCACGATAACTAGCATCATCAACGGCCCGATGTTGGAATCGCAACTCCTCATATCGGTAGTATCGGTTACTGATAAGAGGAGCTCCCCACCAAGATCTATAGGCTATATCACCTAATGCTACACCATTTAAACAAATATGAGCGTTTGATTTCATATAATTTTGAAAATTTTATTTTGTTCAACTTTTTAAATAACTTACCCTCATCTATAGAGTCCATTAGTTGAGACGTCTGTACCGCGGGCTGTGTCTCCAATCTAGAATTCCACTGTGAAATCATTTTGCTTGCTCTTTTAGTTGCACTCCCTTTACTACGGTTTGAACATGGTGGCTCATCGGGAATCTTTTGTTTCACCCAAAATTGTTATATAACGCGATCAGCTGGATGATACATGATTTCACAGTCGAATATTAGGAAACAACTATGGACACTAAGGTTATAGGCTGTTGTTTGTATTTCAGTAGGATTATGCTCAAGCCGGTACGGACAATATGTCACCTATTTTATGACAAAAAATTATAAGATAATGGTTATAATGACTTTATAAAATAATAATACATATATTTTACCTCGTTATACTTCAGTGTATCAAATTCGACCCAGTATAAAGAGATAACCGCATGTTCACAGTGTACTGGATCTGCTACATCCGTAGTCCACCGTAAAGCTGACGGGAAGACACAACGTCGGTATTAATACGGAAGACTGGCCTACCGATATGAAAGTGGTCGTAGGACTAAACCTAGAAAATACGACCATATGATATAAGTGCATATATTTTCAATGTAAATGGAATTAAGTAAAACTTTTCATATGATATAATGCACATATTTTCATATCTATATTAATGTCGCGCAATCACTTAGATTTACCTTCGTTGCATTCATGTCTTCAAATTATAAAAAATCTGTCATAGAACTATATAAATATGCCAACACTGACGCTCCCCAAGCGTGGCGTGTAGGTGCGGCAAGGTACAAAAAAAGGTAGAAAATGTAAATCAACTAAATCTGATGAGTTTGGAAACAATATTCCGCTTAATAAACCTAGCAAGTAGGCTCTGGTGCAAGCAATGATCAAAACAAATGATGATAAAATTATATGTGTTAAATTTAATTAAAAATATACTACGTAAATAATAACATAAGTTGCAAAAAAAAGCATACTTACCTGATCCTCATCAACTGAGATAACTTGATCACCAATACGATCTAGGTGCAAAAAGTTGTGACGGAACCACGTAAACGTCACAAGATTTTTACTACGTTTATTACGTGGCGCCTCCACACCTAGGTACTTCGTAATCATAGTGTTGACAAAAATTAATTTATCAAATATTATAGGTTCACCCGTAATAGGTAAACCTAAAATATTTGCCACATCTGCTAGAATAATACTCATCTCTCCGAATGGTAGCTGAAAGGTATTTCGTCCGGGCCACCAACGCTCAACTAAACTGAAGATTAAGTCTCAATCGTGTTGCATAAAATGTATCTTGTCAACATAATAAAAGCCAAATATTTTCAATAGTGCCACTTGGTGGTCGATCAACCTCCAATACCCAAGTCTGCTATCATGACGCCACGAGGCATGCTCTCGACACCGTTCATCATTAGTATAATCGTATTGCTATATATGAAAAATATAGACGATGTTATTAGTAGACATGTACAAAGTATCATTAATATTGATTTACACAATTATATTTTATTGTACCTTCCCATAAAATACCAAACTAGATATATGTTTCGCACGTTACTGGATTATTAAATCCATAGTAGGCCCTCCAGGAATACGTCCGTCGTTTTGGCTGCCCATCTGTACAATTGTGGTTGTCAAAACACATATTTTGGCTGCCCGTCGTTTTGCATATTACATAACTTAAATTCACTAAATAAACACCAGTATCCTAGTATTTAAAAAATAAAAACTAACATAAAATTATTGCATATACAAATAAGAGTATAAATGAAGAAGAATAGAATAAAGACCTTCAACAATAAGGATTGTGTGTGTGCTCACAAAGACTGCTGTGTCCAGTTGCAAATGAGAGAAAATGAAGGATGCTCGAATTGCTGCTATGTGCTCACAAGGAATGTTGTAAATGATCGTAGTGCACTCTGTTCTTCTTCCTACTTCTCTTCTTATAGCTACCACCTCCCACCAACTTCTTCTCTGTTGTGCATTACTTCTCTCCTCCCCCACGAGACATGTCTCTTCTTCTTTTTTCTTTACTCTCTCATGTCTTTTCTTCTTTTTTCTTGTCAAGTCTTTTCTTTTTGTTTCCTGTCAACTCTCTTGTCTCTCAATATTTTTGTTGTGTAGTCTTTCTTGTCTCTTTCTCGTTAAACCAAACTGAAGAATATTACCCCCTTCCACGTTAAATCAAACCGAAACAATAAACCCAGATCAAATTTCAAACCCAAATAAAAATCAAACCAAACCAAAATTCAAATTTCAAACCCAAATAAAAATCAAACCAAAATTCAAAACAAAACTAAATAAAAAAAAATCAAAATCCAAAACAAACTAAATTGAAAAAAACTAAATAAAAAAAAACAAAAACATAACTAATTAAAAAAACTAATAAAACAAACCAAATCAAACCAAACCAATCAAACCAACCAAACCAAACCAACCAAAACCACCCAACCGAACCCGTGGGCCCCCACACCAAATTTCAGCCAACAGTGTTGGCAAAAATTGGTTTGTGGGATCCACTTAATTTTTTTTTTCTCTGCCTACGTGTTCGTCTATTGTGTTTTCTGTCAATACTGTTGGCTGATTCTGTCTCTATTTCATATTTTAGCAAATTTATTTTATTTACATTAATTTAATATAATTTTATTTCGCTTCACTAATTTTGTGTATTTAGTATTTGTAGAGAGCCTTTAGAATGTCAAAACCGGCTCCAGATTAGAGGTGATTGGCATGTGTGACGAAATTCACTCACAATGAATGGTAGAAAGAAATTTAAGAAAAAGTTTAGGGTATGAATTCATAAAAAAAAAAAAAAAAAAAACCAAAGTCAGCTTCTAATAATTACCAAATAAAAAATAGTAAATATTATTGTCGCATTCCATATATTGTATGTATCCGGAAAAACACTTCCTATCAATTAGAAGAAGAAGAAGAATGGGGGATTTGGAATGGGTGAAGAAATCGTTGGAAAATGCCGGGAAAGAGGTCCTTGCCACCTCCTCCCTCTCCTCTATCCCCTCCAAGTTCTACGAGTCCTTCATACTCCACGGCCTCAAAGTCGATGCCGTCGAGCCCGGCCGCCTCCTCTGCTCCCTCAAAGTCCCCCCTCGTCTCCTCGTAAGAGCACACACAAAGAAAAAACCCCCACCAATTCCAATCTGTCCATTTATCATCGATTAATTGAACTTATCTATTTATTCATTCTAATTGTTAGAACACCGGCAACTTCCTCCACGGTGGGGCCACCGCGTCGCTGGTCGACCTCGTGGGCTCCGCCGCCTTCTATACTGCCGGCGCAAAGACCGCCGGCTCGCCCCTCGAGATCGGGATTGCGTATCTCGACGCCGCCTTCGCAGAGGTCAGAGATCCACCCCCTGGAGCTTTATTTACAGTTTGCGAACAATTATCATATAATTTTATCACAACCAAATAAGTTAATAGATTTCCAAATATGATATTAAACCTAAAGAATTGATATTTAGTTAGCAACTAAATAGTCCAAAACTTTTCCAGATAATTGGGAACTTGTTGCTCTAAACTATTATGGTTAACAACTAAATACCATGAACTTTACATCTTGCTCTACGCAAGGTAGGGTATCACTAAGGAATAGAGTCTATTTTTGTTCACCCACCAAAACTAGGATGTATGTTCATCCTTCCACTTAAGTGTTGTCATGTATCATTTTTATGCAATCTAAAACCACTTTGGAAGTGGTTTTGTGAACATCCAAAATGGTTTTGACCTCTATTCTGACACGTGGCAACACTTGAGTGGAAGGGTGGATATACACCCTAATTTTGGTGGGTGGACAAAAATGGACTCCTAAGAAATATGAAAATAGGAAGGTTATCATTGTTAACGGGGTGGGGGTGACAAGTTGCGAATTGGAGAAAGTTCAGGGTATTTTAATTGTAATAATTCAGCATAACAACATGCAAATCGGGAAAACTTCATGATATTTTGTTTCAATTTAGCCATCTAAATATTCCAACTTTGATGTGTTTAGGTCAGCTTTTCGAGTTTCATGAGACTCCATTTCTATCATGCTAATACCCTTATGAAGATAAGAAGTACTTGCAAAGGGGCTCATGTTATTACTTAAAAAAGTAGCACCGTACTACATCTTTGTTATGTACCATGGAAACTTTGGGGATGTATATCATGATTCGTTATTGGGGGATGTCAAATTACCACGTCTCGGATTGTGCTACTTTAAGGTTTAATACTAGCATCTAACATTTACCACTGGTCGTACTATTACCTGTATAATGCAAACTAAAATGGTCAGAGGAAGCTCAAGAACTTTAGCTTAAGATAATTGTGAAGTTTATCAATAGTTCATAAAATGCTACCATTAGATAACTACATGTAGAAAAAGGAGTTAAGATAACTTGAGGAGGTTGTATTTTACCTCTTGCATCTTTAGACAAGGATCAAGGCAGCAAACAACAACATTTGTTGAGTTATTGGGGGGGTGGGGGGGGACCATCTCTTCATTCCACATTGTTATAGCTTAGTTACCTAAATACGCTTAAAAAATAAGTCTTTCATCTTGAAATTTAGTTTCATTAGGAGGAACTATTGGTTATTGTTGGACCTCCAATTCATTATTCTTCATGCACCATGCTGTTTATAACTTTCAAACATCTCTCTTTTACTTGAATGTAACATAGAAAGTTTGGGTTACTATGACGATAAATAACTATTGAGTTACATGGACCTCGAGTCTGTTAGGATTTATTGGTAATGTTAATATGGTTTCCGAGCATATCATTTTACTTAAGCAAAAAGATAGTTTAGTGAGACTGATTGTAGCTATACCAGTTTCTTGTAAATTTAATTGTTATTTGGTGTACCCGTTGAAGTATCCTTGACCTCCAATTAATCTATTTTCATGTCATGTTATATATGGCTTTCAGACATGAAATATTTAAGTAAAATTAAGTTTCATTTTCATATAAGAATTTAGAAAGCATGCGGTGTTAGGTTTATATACTAAAAGCATCACGTTTGTATTAACTATATTTTTTTATTTTTGAATAACAATCATATGGGCAAATGTTTTCATATTGTAATTAGTATAATGTTAATACAAGTGTCTGATATTCTATTGTAGATAATATGGTGTATAGTGTCATACAGAAGATCATCTTATTAGTTTCATGTGGAATATATAAATGGTTCACAACCTAAATAGATTTGGACAAACTATTGATAAGGTTATAGTGTAATACGGTATTAGTCTATCTTGACTATAGGTTTACACTAGGACACTTTGTGTTTATTGAACATGACCACTTGAGGTTGTTCTTCTTGTACTGACTACATAAAAGATCAAATACTTTTGTTATTATGGATGCTTGTATTCTTAATCCAGATGTAATAATAAACATGTATATGCAATGTGCATTACTTTGACTCATAAAAGAGTGAGATTCATTAGGGGTCAACAACCTCTATGAATTGGATAATAGCATTATGTGTATGATGAGTTGTTGATTATAAAAAGAATCCATGTCCCTATACGCCGGGTTAATGGTGTCCCCTTAAGGAGCTCATAAAGATTGTCATATAAATCCTGCAGATGGATTATATCTGACATGACAAATGAAGTTGAGTGGTACTACTTAAGAATAAAAGATGACGATCAATATAGTTGTCAGTAACTTAATTTGATCGACGAACATTCGATATCTTAATATGGGAAGACGAACAAACATAATAAGGAGCCTATAAACGTAATTTAGGATTAGGAAGGTAGTGCAACAATAGCTCTTTAGTGGAACGAACTATTGTTAATGGACCTAGGTTGTGTGTTTGGGCTGAACATGGGATACTCAGATCCGTTAGAAGACCTAACCCTAATTTTTCTCACGGTCCCTGTTGCTGCATATATATATCCTCTATTCTCTAGTCGTCAAAAAGTATCAGAAAAAAGAAACTTTCTCTAAACTCGTTTTTTTATATAAGGAGAGAGAGAGATCAGCCAAGGAGAAGAAAATGTTGGGAGATCGTCGTTCACATGACGTTCAAGCCGAGGAGGAATATGTGCAGAAGATCTTGGGGTCGCTGACTGATCGAGGTTCCTGGAAACCGTCATCTTATTCTCATCACTTCAGGTATAATTTATGAACCCTAGTTTCTGTCATTGAAGGAGATAGATCATGCCTTAAACCTGTTCATCTTCTATCGATTGATATGCACATTAATCTGCGGTCCTAGATATCCCCAGTTCTATCATGCGGAGTATTAATTACATATTATTTGTTGCTCGCAGAAAATCATGTTCATGATTTGATTAACTAACCTTAAGTGTAAATATCATAAGGTTCAAATTTGGTTATGGATCTTTGGTTTCTTAATTGACAAGTATCATGGTCTTTGTTGTCAATATTCATGATACAACAAGAATGTAGGAAAGGCGCAATTTATCTTAAAGTATATACATTTTTTATCCTAGAGTGCGATATGTATTGCCCTATATGATGTATCAGTGGGTACGGTATAATCAGTTGAACTAAAATTAAATGTGTTAAATTTGACTTTTAAGCGCTTTAGAAATTAACAGTTTTATAACTCGACCCTACAACTCTAAGTTACAGGCGGCAACTTCAACCTATTTAAGCTCAACCGAAACCTTATCCGTTTGTGCTTGACCCGTTTAGTGTAAAACTCAAACCCGGCCATCAAAAAGATAGGTCAGCCCGACCCACCAAATAAGGTCATTCTAACACAGATTTTCTTTCTTTCTTTTTGCCATGGTATGCCAATGGTAAAGGGGTCGCATAGGTGTCGATAGAGGAGCCATGAGAGGATGCCAAGGAGGTGTCAGTAGAGGTATTTTTCATGAATATGGAATCATTGTATCAATAAGAACTACATTACTTTTAGTCTGTGAGGGGACAAAAGATGAAGATGGGAGTTGATTTTTAAACTTTTTTATATACAAAAAAGCAAATGGGAAGAAATAAAAAGTAGCAACTATCGTAGGGTTTGTTCAATTTGGATCACCAGCCTCACTCTCCACTTTTGTTATCTCCACTACTTTATTTGAAATGGTAAGTACATCTACTTTCTGGTTTAAGCTCGGATCTTTTATTACATATCTCGTCGGAATGTCCAAGTCTATTCTCGGCACGATGTTCGTCTACTCTTGCATCTGTTGCATTATTTCTCACTTCGCTGTTTGGACAAATCTCTCGTATGTTCCACTCAAGCTTGACCGTCAACACTACGATCCTCTTCCCGGACAGACCACCCTCCAAGTCCGACTCTCAATCAATCGCTTCCTGAATATCTTGGTTCATCCCCATTAATATTTAAGCACATATCTCGTCGAGGAAAATTTGAACCTCAAACCCGGTTTCTTCGGTTCTTATGTCTCCAAAACTTGACTTGTTATCTCTAGCTTTCACTTTGGTAAATACTTGTTGACTTGTTATCTCTAGCTTGCACGAACTAAATCATCCAATATTATTTCCATGAAAACAAATAGCTAGTTGTATTGTAGGTAGCCATATGCAACATTTTAGCAACAAATTATACATTGAATGGAAAAAAATTGGTCCATTAATGGTATTGAGTAGGGAATCTTCATTTTGTTCAATAAATATATTTTTTTGTTCATTTTGACACCTAAAGTAAATATAGAGGGGATGTCGTCATCTATAATTTGTATCTTTTGAATGGTAGCACCACTTTATTCCTCTCATATTTTTGTATTGGTAAGGTCCATCTGTAATACTGGGTTGGAGATGGTTGTCAGAGTCGAGCTTGAGATGGGGTGGTTTAAGTTGCGGTGATGACCAGGATGATGATGGAATCGTATTTTAATGAAGAGACAATTGTATTGTGTAAAGGGATTAAGTTACAAACTGTGGAAGACAAAAAGTTCTTAAAAGAAACAAAAATGAGAGCTACTTGCATCGATGCATTCCATAACATTTTGGGAAGAATTGATTAAAAGGAAACAAATATGAGAGCTACGCACATCAATGCATTCATGACATATGTAGGAAGAACTGAATAAGATGGCATATGGGCTTCTCTAAACAACGAAAATAAATTGGGAGGGAAAAGAAGATGCTTTATCCCACTACTCATTATCCTCATAACTCCATGCAAAGATATCAAAGTAGTCTCAGAGGATTAGCTAAAATTTGTTTTTTTCTCTACTACACTGATTGTAATTTATCAGTTTCTTTGGTTCTTCTGTGTCGAGGGGGCTAAGCGCAATTCTTTGAGTCAAACAATGAATACGCGGATGTATCATTTTTGTTCTCTTAGGAACTATGCTATCTTTTACAATTTGTAACTTAATCCTTTTACACAACACCATTACTGTCTCTTCGTCAAAATACCATATCACCGTCATCATGTCTTCGTCAAAATACCATATCACAGTCATAGTGGTCGTCAGCCCAACTGACACCACCCTATCTCAAGTTCCGGTTCTGACAACTATCTCCAATCCGAGTATCACAGATGGACCTCATCAGTACAAAAATGGGAGATGAATTAAAAAGTGTCACGGTTACCATTCAAAAGAGAGAAATTCTAGATTACGACATTCTCCGTATGTGTGTCAAAATAAACAAAAATATATAAATCCAACAAAATGAAGATTTCTCTCTTCCTGATTTCAATGTATAATTTGTTGTTGAAATGTTGTACATGACTACCTATAATATAACTAGCTAGTTGTTTCCGTAGAATTGCATTGGTTGATTTAATTCTTGCAAGCTAGAGATAACAAAAGTAGAGAGTGAGGTTACTAATCCAAATTGTACAGATAGCGAAATAGCTACTATTTATTTTCTTTCCATTTATTTGTTTGTATATATAACATTTTAAAAACCGACTCCTGTCTTTCATCCCCATACTAATAGTAATTTAGTTCTTATTGCTGTTGTGATTCCATTTTCATGAATAATGTTTTCATGTGATACTGATATTATGTTTTCTGTTATTGATTATCAACATTAGGACGAACTTGTTGCTTAATGCTCGATGATGCACAACTTATTGTTGCTCAATGCGTTAAAGCTATCTATATATGTATGATTATATTAATTTTATACCAGTTTGGGTCAAGTTTAAATGGGTTTCGTTCAGGTCTGAAGGGCTATATTGCATGGACATGGATACGGTATGGTAAGGACAAAAACACTATTTAGGTGTGTCCTAGTGTATTTTGGAGTGTCACAGATGTGCTCGGTACGTGACATGACACAACCAACATTTTTGGAGTGTCCTTCCTTCCTAGCTAATCGGTTTTGAATATATATGGTTCGGGCAATAATTATTCTCCTATAGAACAATTTATAAACAATATGACAATCGAGGAAGTGATGAATCCACAAGAATTATCTCGATTTGACAACCTAGGGCCTGATGTGGATCTTATGAAACATGGGTTCTTGATCTTAAGTGTATTCTCTGAGCAATTTAAATTTCAAGAAGCCACCTTTCAATATTGATATATGTGGTTGCACATACTTAAATAAAACATTCGGTATTCTTTGCTGCCTTATTACTTCCTTATCTTTTACCTATTGGTTTCTATATATATAAGAGGCATCGTCAAATCAGCATGAGGAGCCTCCATGTGTCTATTTTCAGGCTTAACTGGCGGAATGTAAAATTCCCCTTTGCTTATTAATGAATTAATGAAACAAGACCTGTATACAAGTGTAAATTTCCTAATATATAGAAGAGAAATAACACAAGATACAAACTATTCAAATTCATCTTGATCTTCTTCTTGTCTTTGGCATGATATTCCTGCCTGATCTACCTAGTATTGCCAGGAGCCTATGCCCCTTGCTAATCACCTCTTCCCTGACCTCAGTGTGTTTAGCTCCCTTGCCTATATAACCGATACACTTCACAAGCCTAGTGTGCAGAGCCCTCTTGCCAATTTGAAATGCCTGGCTCCTTCTTCCGGTAGTTTGTCATACATTGGTTTCCTTCTCATCAATTCACAAGCCAAACCAGACCCTTAAGTGTTTGATTAGAGCTTCCTTCTCATTTAAGTTACCGAGTGTACAAAGGGAGCTTTGAGGAATGTAGAAAGGGAGCTTTGAGGCATGCCTAACGATTCCTTAAGGTTAGTCTTTTCTTGCTTGCTCAGTCCTTTTGATTTTCTAGAAGTTTCTTCTTTGGTTTATTTCTGAGCCCTCTTTGAGCTCTTCCTTTACATGGATAACAGGAGCACCTGGGTATACGTTGGTGTCAAGGACAACACTGAGGCCCACATGGGTGCTGAGGTTGACACCAGGATCACGGATAGGCAGCATGGTAGTATCCTCTTCTTGATCAATGGCTTCCTAAGTTTGGGAATGTGAGAGGGCTCTTGCTCATAGACTGGTTCTTGCTCATTCACAAGCACTTGCCACTGCCAATATTCGCCAAGTCCATTTCCACGTTTGTGGTATTTCTCGTAACTCAGTGGGGCTGGAGGTCCATTAAGATACTCTTGGACATTTTGGTATGCATCTTTCATGAACTGATAAGAAGTAACTGAGCTACTGTGGGCCAGTTCCTTGAATTGACTGAGGAAGCCAAATTTCCAAACCCAAGTTTGTAGCGACCCATTGGTTTTCCAAATGAAAAGCTACCTGCTTCTTCATTATCGGATGTCTTTCCCAAGCTGAAATTTGACAGTTCTTGCCTGAGGGCAGGCACAGGTCTACCATTAGCTGCCCGTCTCCTTTTCCAAATATTTGAAAGCTCGGGCAAAAACCTCATCCCAGTTTGACTCCCCAGCCAGATCAGATTCGGTTCTGGGTTCAAACTGATTCAGTTCTTCCCCATGAATTTTTACCAGGTGTGAACCTGAGACCGTACAGGCCCTTGTCTTCATTGGAAATCTTGATGTCTTGTTTGCGCTACCTTCTGCTCCATTGATGACATGACGATATCACCTTCAATATATGGATGTATCTCCAACGCATGTCAGAGCTCCTAGCTATCTTCTTGCGACTACATATTAGAATGATGAGCTGTAACTTGCCAAGATTTCCTATTCTCTTATAATAATTAAATCATGCATTGTTAATTTTTATGATTGTTCATATACCACTTGTTGGAACCTGATGGTTCACCTTGCTGAAGCAAATAATAGAAAGAATAAACATATAATTCTATAAGCCATTCGTACCAATTCACTATTACTGTCATAAAAAGGACTATTTTAAATTCAATACTATATGACTACTAGAAGAAACCTTCGAAGTCTATCCTTATCTTGGTTTCAACTTTTCTATTTCTACTGCAAAGACAGCAGCTCTTTATATAAAAGAGATGCCAACTGACCTCCTTGCATTGAGTAGCCGACTTGACTCTTTTCTTTTACTAGTCAAGTATGTTACACTTGGGATAACAGTGAAAGCTGATAAGATCATATTCCTAACTAGTATTTCTGTATTTCTGTTCCATCTATAGTAGGATTGGATTAATATCCTCCTAGCTCATGTAATAGTAACACGTCTCCTATTGAACTAAAATCTTCTTGCCATCTGTAGCTTCTGAAATATATTTGTCGAACCACCTTGAATTTGTCCAAGCTCTTCAATAAAGAATATGATGTACCCTTCCTGAATAGAATCCCTTATCAATAGTCCCCTTAAATTTGTGGAGAAATTCTTATTTTTTATTACAAATTTATCACATGGAGGGGCTTGCGTTGTTATTTTGCTTTTTTATATATGCTTATTTTTTTGTTTTATCTGTATATTATCGTCAGTTTTCTGGATCCATTGTTTTGTATGGTTAAAAAATTTCCTTTCATACTCAAACAAGTTCGATTATCGATAATTAACTGGCTGCTTGCTTCTTCAGGAGGATATTGAGATCGAAGCCAAGGTTTTGCGAGCGGGAAAGGCAGTTGGGGTTGCCACGGTAGAACTAAGGAAGAAGAAGGATGGAAAGATAATAGCTCAGGCAAGGTATACCAAGTATCTTGCTTCCAGTAAATTGTGATCGACTTATGCTCCTATCTGAGTTGTAATTCAATCATTGGGGACTGCTTGAGAATAGAAAAGCTTATGTATGTGTGTTATGAGTTTGCCCTATATCTTAAGGTTTACTGCAGAATAATGTACTTCAATTATAACTCAGACAACGATACGAAAAAATGTTGCAAGGAAATAACATTTGTAAGAAGTTGGGACACGTCTTCGATTGAGGATAAGTAGAGGGAAAATTGTTTGATATGGTTTGACATGAGCAAGGAGACCCATAGTGGACGTTTTGTGTAGTTGGGGAACCAGGTGAAGGGATAAAGCAAAACATGAGGATCTGTTGTGAAAAATATATTTAAATAGTTGCTCATCTTTTTTTCTTTTTTTCTTTTTTTTAGAAAGGTAATTTTATTTATAAATAATGACACGTGTACAGCTCAGGAACATACTTGAATTCCAGTTCTCTCTCCTCTCTTGTTCCCGACTCGTGTTATTTGTTTTAACATTTTACTATGACTTTATCTAGTTTGCCTCCTTCAAATTGCCTTTTGTTACTCTCTTTCCAGACATTTCAAACCACAGCAGTAAGTTTCAGCTTAGCTATGCTCAATCCCTCATCCATGTTATTAAATTCAACTTTTTCCTTCTCAAAATTTTGCCTCAATTATACGTTTTGTAAGTTAATGTTGTTTACATCTAATATTTTTGGTTATGGAAAGGATAATTTTCTATTCAAATTTATATAACAAATATTTAATTCACTTATATAACAAAATTTTGTAAAATTTACAAATCTTAACTTCTATATAATTTTTCTATTTTAATTTATTAACAAATTACTTATATATAAAAATCATAACAAAAAAATATAAAACATATAAAAATCTTAACGAATGACTTATATATATATATATATATATATATATATATATATATAATCTGAATTTGTATATTTTCTATTTAAATTTATTAACTTATTATATATTTAACTTATATATACAATGCTTAAAAAACAAAAAAAATTGTGGGCCGGCTCGGCCAACTTCGTCTCCCGGGTTAAGCCCAGCCCGGCCAGAACCTGGTCAGTGTGGACCGTGGGCCGGCCCGGACCGACCCAATTAACACCATGAGGTAACCATGGATCAAACCATATGCCAGTTTGTTCTCCATTAACTATGCCCCTTTCTAGCTGCAACAGTAGGGTTGACCTCAGTCCTCATTGTAGAAGCATAGAAAATACGTAGAAACATATGCATATAAACTCTTGGTTAGGAGAGGAGGCGCACTTTTTCAGAGTTTTTAAAGCAGTGTGCTTATTTCTTCATTCCTCGTTCTTCAATTTGGACGTACATCTCTTCCATGAAGAAGACGAGTGCGTACAAAAGGATCAACAAAGCCTCCGTTAAAAGACGAGCCTGACAACTAACTGACTAACACGGCGATCAAAGAAAATCAAGGTCATTTAATGCTGAAAATATCTATACGTCGACCCAAATTGTCGTTTTGTGGACAATGCTGCTACTTTCACAAAAGTGTGCCAGTGTTGCTGCTTCCACAAAAGTGCTCCAGTGTTGCCGTTTTCATAAAAGTGCGCCATTGTTATGCTTTTACAAGAATACACCAACTAGTGTTATTTCTTTACAAAAGATCAATAAGATACTCCAACTTGGCTTTCCTTCAAACGCAGCCTGCTCCCCTTCAACAATTACATACATTCAACATAGAAGAAGTGCGCACATTTTTACGTATCTCTCTGTTGAGAGAGAAAAGTACACATACATACGCATTTTTAACCGACAGTGAAAGATTATGATTCCAAGGAGATTACGTGCATTCAATACCGTAAATCTCGAAGAACGTGTACAAGAGTTGTCACTACGACCAAGGCCTTCCTCGTATAGGGAGCCACGTTGTCACTCCCCGTTCCCGATATACTTATTTGGGACGTATTTTTATTTTAGCATGGTTGCATGTGCATGGAGACTAGACCCATTATTTGGTTTAACCTTGTTCATGGTTTATTTTGTGGGTTGGTCCAACTCATGAGAACCTATAGTTTAACCCTCAAACCTTACCATATATAACCCATCATTTTCTCTCTCTTTCTCTTCACTTCTTCATTACTCCTCCTCATTTGGACTTAAAATAAGGATTTTATGAACAAAATAAGATTTCAGTTTTTTGAGTTTTTTTGCGATGGCTGAACCTGCTGTTGGAGAAGACGAAGTTCCTATGCGGCCAGTGAGCATATGCGGCTGAGTGTCATGCGGCCTGAGAGAGTTATGCGGCTTAAACTCTTGCCGCATACTGACAGCATGTGTCCATCTTGTTGGACGCATGACTGCTGATTTACATAAGTGCCCTTGAACACCTTGTGGTTTCACTCGCTGAACGAATGAGAATTTTGCTAAGTTTGAGAGAACTCCATGCGGCATCGAACCCCATGCGGCATCGAACTCCATGCGGTACCGATAACCATGCGGACTGGAGAGCATGCAACCCCTATTTTCTTGGACGCATGGCTCTAAACCGTTGGCACTTATTTCCTTGGTTTTGTCTTTTCCTTCTGATACACTTTATGGCTTGTCGCATCAGCCACATCAGTCACTTTATGTCACATCACTGACACTTTATTTATTGATTATCACTTCAACACTTGTCCCAAGAAGTAGACCTTAACCCTGAGCACGCAACCCTAACTTCTCATGCGACCTGACTTCATATGCAGCCACGACTTGTCATACAACCAAGTGGTTCATGCGGCCCTGACTTCATATGCGGCTAGAATTTGTCATGCGACCTGACTTTCCATGTGGCCTGACTTCATGCGACGTGGACTTCCCAAGCGGCCTAGAGACCCAAGCAGCTCTGTTTGTTTTGATTGAACGTCTTCTT
The DNA here is from genome assembly GCA_036927795.1 of Iris macrosiphon. Taxonomy (NCBI): domain Eukaryota; kingdom Viridiplantae; phylum Streptophyta; class Magnoliopsida; order Asparagales; family Iridaceae; genus Iris; species Iris macrosiphon. The sequence continues at coordinate 64,026,620 of JAYESA010000016.1, forward strand.
GATTTATGTGACCCAATGTATAATTGGTAATTGGACTCGAATGTTGTATTCGTGCTGATACCCCTATTGCCTGACTATTGTTCATGATTTAATGTGCGTCGAGGTGCGACACATCCTGTCACGTGTTAACTGATTATATTTGGGTTGTGCCTCGAGAATGCCTCCAAATTCCTGAATGAATGATATTATAAATATATATTATTTTCCCAGCACGGGCATAATAAGCGAGTCAACTACCAAAGTGTGGCTAGGATGTTGATTGTATGAATGTTGCATACACGCTCGGGTGAATCCAGATTTGACTTCCATGGATTCGTATCTAGCGTTGTCGTAATTTGTACGACATCTTAAGAGAAATTTTAATGTGACCACGCCTTGAGATTTTAATCACAACATAGGGCTAATTAAGTAACAAAAAGTGGTAGTAACACTGGAGGGAACGGTATCCCGATATCATGCCAACGAAATTTTCCACAAAGATTAATTCTAAGTGCGTTGTGGGTTGGCCACCACAGATACTGTATATCATCCGCCTTAGTGGAGTACAGTATCTGACTTATTATTATGTCGAGCCACTGTTTCAATATAGGAACACTGGAACCGCTAATACCACAGTGCATCTTGCAAGTGCCTATTTTATTATTTGGTTCGGTTAGCTCATGTTCGGCACTGGCGTGATCTGAGGAAATTTATTATGAGCATTATTCTGAAATAACCTCAAACTCCATAAAATAGCAGGCCGTACAAATGGTTGGCCTATTTAGGAAGAAATTGATATGGTTGTGATTGTATTATTCAGCTAGTAGCCTAGGGAAGTGGACTATCATAGTGTGATGGTTCGGTTCAACCCTTATCCTTGTTTAGTTGTAGGGTTGGGCCTTCGTGCTAGGATATGCCATGGACATAAGTTACGACACTGAACCTATGTATTATTATATGTTTTCCCTTAGATTTTTGTTTGTCCATTTTGTGCTTCCTTTGTGGTACTTGCTATTTGGGGTCTAACCCCACTGGTTTTGCATGGCCAGGTTTCGAGCCAGCACCTGAGAATCCAACGTCCTTTCCCCCATCTCATGGCACGTACCCGGAATATGGTCGTAGGGGATAGTGAGTGGGTTTTCTTCTTCCCTGCTCTTCTTACACATTTACTTCTTTTTGGCGTTTAGCCACCGACACCTGTTAGCCGGCTCATCTGGACATTAGTTTTCCTTACATGATTGTATTAAACCAGACTGCAGCTGATCACTATCATGTACTTATGTTACTCTTTCAGCTTCTTATTTTGCACAGCTGGACTCCAGAATATTTTGAGAAAGCGTTTGGGATGCCTTATTGCTAATCATATATGCTTTATGCTTACTGTTTCTTGTTTGAATGATTGAGACGTCCTTGACCATAGGAGACTTGATTGTAGCATGCACTCCTTTGTCTTGTACAGATATGACCACCGTATGAAGTATAGCACCTTGTACGGGATTATTGGCCATGTCCGTCTCCGTATTCCGGTACTGGGGCGTGACAAGGTTTTAGTGGTGGCCCCAGATATTTCGATGGCACAGAGGACACAATCACGACCGATGATTGGCTTCAGGATATTGAGACCATTCTGACAGCGGCTAAAGTTTTGGCCGAGGAACAAGTTGATCTGGGTCGCCTACAACTCCAAGATCTGGCAAGAGATTGGTAGGCTACGATGAAGGTAGGACTGAGGTGTCATATTTTATTGGAGGATTTTAGGACCCAATTCAGGGCAAAGTATTTTGGAATTGTGGCTCAGTGTGAGTTGCAACAAAGGTTCATTAACCTCAAGCAAGCAGGAAGGACAGTAAACGACTATGCAGCAGAATTTTGTCGACTTAGCAGATTTGCTCCAACCATGGTGGCAATAGAGTTGGAGAGAGCAATGAGGTTCCAGTAGGGACTTCACTTGGAGATCTTGCACATGGTAGAGGTGCACGACTACCATACCATCGAGGCGATATTGATAGAAGCCAAGAGGGTTGAGCTTACTTCTCAAAGGATGGCATCAAGAAAAGTGGATCGGAAGAGGCCTCATGGACAGAACAATGAGGGAGGACCAGTACCCCAAATGTTAGCACCATCACCTGGCATTCGTATACATGATTCAGCGCCGTGGAGGACGGCCGTTTCAACAGTGACAGTACCAACTTGGCAACAGCAACCAAGGCAACAGCAGCAACAACAACAACGACGGGGAGCGCCGACAGATTGTACCTAGTGTGGCAAGGGAGGTCATACCCGAAATGTTTGTCGGGAAGCTAACAGACTATGTTTGTGATGTCGGAGCCCTGATCACAAGGTTGCCACGTGCCTATTAATGCAGAGGCCAGGCCAGGCCAGTACAACAGTTTCCTGCATTGCCAGCTCCAAGGGAAGTGCAGCAAGGAGGACCAGCAGTAGTAGTACGACCTTTGGCTCAGCGTCCGTTGCCGACACAGGACCAGCTTTATAGGCAGCAACAGCAGAATCAGCAGGGGCCGCAACCATGACAGCAAGGAAGACAATAGCAGGGAGCTCAACAAGGCCAAGGGCAGGCACTCACCTTGTCCTTGGAGGAAGCTATGGCGTCGAGCGACGTAGTAGCAAGTAACATTTTTATTACAACCTTTCCTGCCATAGCTTTAGTTGATTCTAGAGCTTCACACTCATTTACATCTGCACAATATGCGATACATATTGGATTAAAGTTTGAGGCGTTGCAAGCGAGACTGAATATACTCACTGGCAATGGGATCGTAGAAGTTAGTAGGGTGTGCCTAGCATGTCCAATCGTAGTGTGTGGGCATTTATTACCTACAAAGTTGATTGAGTTTCCTATGGGTAACTTTGAAGTTATCTTAGGCATGGACTAGCTGAGAGACAGCCATGCAACGATAGACTGTCGTGAGGGTAGAGTGTTGTTTATAATTCCTGGTCTAGAAGAGTTTGTCCTTAGCAGAATAGCAAGAGACCAACATAAGGGAGGAGTCGTAACAGTAGCAAGGGAAGCAAACCCACTGCCCAAGATAGTTAAAGAGTTCATGGATGTTTTTTCTAACGATCTTTCCGGATTACCCCCATTTAGAGAAATAGAGTTCTGTATAGAGTTGATGCCAGGAGCAGAACCAGTATCCCAGAAGGTGTACCCTATGTCACCATCAAATCTTGATCAGTTATACCGACACGTAGAAAAACTGAAGGCGAAGAAGTTTATTCGGACCATTGCATCACCGTGGGGAGCACCAGCGGTATTAGTAAAGAAGAATGATGGATCGACGTGGTTGTATATGGATTACAGGCGGTTGAATACAGTGACCGTAAAGAACAAGTACCCATCACCAAGGATTAATGATTTGTTTGACCAATTGAGTGGAGCAAGAGTCTTCTCCAAGATAGATTTACGATCAGGATATCATCATGTGCGAGTCCGGAAGCAGCATATACCAAAGAAAACATTTAGGTCACGATATGGGCATTACGAATTCTTAGTTATGCCATTCAGACTGACTAATACTCCAGCGGTATTCATGGATTTGCTGAACCGTATTTTCATGCCTTACTTTGACCAATTTGTGGTAGTATTCATCGATGACATTTTGATGTATTCTCGTAATGAGGAGGAGCATGAAGAACATCTCAAGATAGTTCTACAAACTTTGAGGGGGCACTAGTTATATGAGAAGCTTAGTAAGTGTGAGTTTTGGATGGATCGCATATCCATTCTTGGGCACATTATTTCTGGAGCAGGAGTGTCATTTGATCCCAAGAAGGTAGAGGCAATAGAGAACTGACCAATTCTGAAGATAGTAGAAGAAGTGCGTAGTTTCCTGGGCTTGGCATGATATTACAAAAGATTCGTGTCAGATTTTGCTAAAATCTTGGCACAATTGACTCGGTTGACGCGCAAGAAAGTTAAATTCGTGTGGTCAGCGGAATGTCAGATAACCTTTGAAGAGTTAAAGAAGAAGTTAATCTCTGTACCAATCCTTACTCTTCCAGCGGGCTTCGGAGGATTCACAATGTACTGTGATGCATCTGACAAAGGACTTGGATGTGTTTTGATATAAGGGAGAGTGATAGTATATGCTTCTCGGCAGCTCAGAGATCACAAGAAGAACTATCCAACTCACAATTTGGAGCTAGCAGCTGTATTGTTTTCACTTAAGCTTTGGAGGCGCTACTTATATGGTGATCTAGTGGAAATATTTACAGATCATAAGAGTTTGAAGTATATGTTTACGCAGAAGGACCTGAACATGAGGCAGAGAAGGTGGGCAGAGTTGTTGAAAGGCTATGACGTGAAACTTCAGTACCATCCTGGCAAGGCTAATGTAGTAGCTGATGCACTTAGTAGAAGAGGTAAAAAATTTATGTTGACTACGCAGAGGCACATTCTATACGACTTACGAGAGATGGGTATCGAGATAGTACTTCCACATAGTACAAAAGTTCTTGCTAGCCTACACATTCAGTCAACTTTGGTAGATATAATCAAACTGGCTCAGACAGAGGACCCGAAGATTCAAAAGCTACGAGAAGATTGTGAGTCAGGTCTTCGGAAGGAGTTGACAATACATGCAGATGGAACGCTAAGGTTTGAAAATCGTCTATGCATACCAAGCGGAGATATTCGACAATAAGTTATGACTGAAGCACATTGTTTCCAGTATTCTATTCATCCGGGAGACACGAAGATGTTACCAAGATATCAAGCACCACTTTTGGTGGAATGGAATGAAGAGAAAAATAGCACACTTCGTATCGCGATGTCTAATATGTCAGCAAGTGAAGGCAGAACAACAGAGACCAACATGATTATTGCAGCAACTTCCTATTCCAGAGTGGAAGTGGAAAAATATCACGATGGACTTTGTGACTGGTTTACCTAGATCACCGACTGGTCGCGTTGCAGTTTGGGTGATAGTAGATCATCTCACAAAAGTAGCTCACTTTCTTCCTTTTCGAGTAGGACAGTCTACAGAACAATTGGCTAAAATGTATATGCGACAGATAGTGAGACAACACGGTGTCCTAGTAAGTATCATGTCAGATCGAGACACTCGATTCACTTCACATTTTTGAAAAAGTTTGCATCAGAGTTTGGGCACCAAGTTAAGATTCAACACGGCTTACCACCCCCAGACAGACGGAAAATCAGAAAGAACCATCCAGATCTTGGAAGATATGCTACAAGCCGGTACCTTAGATCTTGGTAGATCTTAGAAGAATCACCTTCACTTGGTGAAATTTTCGTACAACAATAGTTATCAGGCCAATATTCAGATGACACCTTTTGAAGCACTGTACGGTAGGATGTGTAGGTCACCGTTGGCTTGGGACGACATTGATGAGCGAAAGATGTTAGGCCCTGAAATGATCACGCAGACAGTAGAGGTTGTCAAGCAGATCAGAGAGCGACTTCGGGTTGCACAAGATAGGCATCATCATTTGACGGATCATCATCATAGACCTTTAGAGTTTCGTGTCAGTGATCACGTATTTTTGCGAATTTTGCCTACCCGTGGAATCATTAGATTCGAGGTTCACGAGAAGCTTAGTCCCAGATACGTAGATTCGTTCGATATTTTCGAACGGGTAGGCGATGTTGCTTATCGTCTTGCCCTTCCTCCTTCGTTACGTGAGGTACACGATGTATTTCATATGTCTCAATTGCGTAGGTATGTTCCGTATCCGAGTCATATCCTCGATTATTCTGAATTAGTCGTCGATACCGACTTATCTTACGAGGAGCAACCCGTATCCTTATCGGACCAAAGGGAGAAGGTGCTCAAGAATCGGACTATTTCTCTTGTTCGGGTTGGTTGGGACCATCACTCTCTTGGAGAATCGGCGTGGGAGCGTGGGAGCGTGAGGACGATATTCGGTCTTGGTACCTGCACCTGTTCGATTCGGAAGGTATATTCTACCTTATGCCTTCGTATCTAGTTCCATGATCAGTTGATCACCTATGTGTTGTGATGATATTACTTTCATGTGTAGTTACTAATAGAGTTATATCGTGCTTGTCCTGACTTCTCTAGCTATTGCTTGGATTCGAATTTCGAGGATAAAATTTTTTAAGGTGGATAGAGATGTCACTCTCCGTTACCGAAATACATATTTGAAACGTATTTTTATTTTAGCATGGTTGCATGTGCATGGAGACTAGACCCTATTCGTGGGTTTAACCTTATTCATAGTTTATTTTGTGGGTTAGTCCAATTCATGAGAACCTTTGGTTCAACCCTCAAACCCTACCATATATAATCCATCATTTTCTCTCTCCCTCTTTCTCTCTTCACTTCTTCATTACTCCTATTCCTTTAGTTTTCTCTCCCCATTTCCATAAGCAAGTACACCTTGCTTGAGAAATTGAGAAAACCTCCATATTATTGTTCTATTATGTTTATTATGTGTTTCTAAGCACTTTTAGTTCTTGAAGTTGATGGATGGATTAATGTAGATCTATATTTTGTAACTTAGGATTTTATGGATTTCATGAGTTTTTCTTGGTTTTGATCTATTAAACTTGTGTCTTTGAAAACCAGTTTTTGCTACATGATAGAGCTTTCAATTTCAAGCGTTTTGGCTTTTGGTTCACCCGATTTGGACTTAAAATGAGGATTTTATGAACAAAACAAGATTTCAGTTTTTAGAACTTTTTTGCCATGGATGAACTTGTTGTTGGAGAAGACGAAGTTCCCATGCGGCCAGTGAACATATGCGACTGAGAGTGCCATGCGTCCTGAGAGGATTATGCAGCCTAAACTCTTGTCGCATACTGACAGCATGCGTCCAACTTGTTAGACGCATGACTGTTGATTTACATAAGTGTCCTTGAATACCTTATGCTTTCACTCGTTGAACGAATGAGAATTTTGCTAAGTCTGAGAGAACTCCATGCGTCATCGAACCCCATACGGCATCGAACTCCATGCGACACTGACATCCATGCGGACTGGAGAGCATGCAACCCCTATTTTCTTGGACGCATGGCTCTAAACCGTTGGCACTTATTTTCTTGGTTTTGCCTTTTTTCTCTGACACACTTAATGGCTTGTCGCATCGGTCACATCAGTCACTTTTTGTTACATCACTGACACTTTATTTATTGGCTGTCACTTTAACACGTGTCCCAAGGAGTAAACCTTAACCCTGAGCATGCGGCCAAGTAGTTCATGCAGCCTGACTTCATATACGGCCTGACTTCCCATGCGGCCTAGAGACCCATGCGACCCTGCTTGTTTTGATTAAACGTCTTCTTAATTTATGTGACCCAATGTATAATTGGTAATTGGACTCGAATATTGTATCCGTGCTGATACCCCTATTGCCTGATTATTATTCATGATTTAATGTATGCTGAGATATGACACATCTTGTCACGTGTTAAGTGATTATATTTGGATTGTGCATCGAGAATGCCTCCAAATTCCTGAATGTGTGATATTATAAATATATATTATTTCTCCAGTACGGGCATAATAAGCGAGTCAACTACCACGCCTTAAAAGAAATTCTCATGTGACCACGCCTTGAGATTTCAAACACAACATAGGGCTAATTAAGTAACGAAAAATGGTAGTAATATTGGTGGTAACGGTATCCCGAGATCATGCCAACGAACCTTCCTACAGAGATTCATTCTAAGTGTGCTGTGGGTTGGCCACCATAGATACTGTATATCATCCGCCTTAGTGGAGTGCAGTATCTGACTTATTATTATGTCGAGCCACTATTTCAATATAGGAACACTGGAACCGCTAATACTGTATTTTTAGCGAAGTAGCCCTACGGGGGACTGGTGTATCCTGCGAGTGCCTGTTTTATTATTTGGTTCGGTTAGCTCATATTCGTCACTAGTGTGATCTGAGGATACTTATTATGCATTATTCTGAGATAACCTCAGACTCCATAAAATAACAAGCCATACAAATTATTGGTCGATTTAGGAAGAAATAGATTTGGTTGTGATTGTATTATTCAGCTAGTAGCCTAGGAAAGTAGACTATCATAGTGTGATGGTTCAACCCTTGTCCTTGTTTGGTTGTAGGATTGGGCCTTCGTGGTAGGATATGCCATGGACCTAAGTTACGACACTGAACCTATGTAATATTATATGTTTTTTCTTGGATTTTTGTTTCTCCATTTCGTACTTCCTTTGTGGTACTTGCTATTTGGGGTCTAACCCCACTGGTTTTGCATGGCCAGATTTTGAGCCAACACCTGAGGATCCAGTGTACTTTCCCCCAACTCATGGCGCGCACCAGAAATATGGTCCCAGGGGATTGCGAGTGAATTTTTTCTTCCCTGCTCATCTTGCACATTTATTTCTTTTTTGCGTTTAGCCACCGGCACCTGTTAGCCGGTTCGTCTGGACATTAGTTTTTCTTACATGATTGTATTAAATCAGACTGCAGCTGATAACTGTCATGTACTTATGTTACTCTTCTAGCTTCTTATTTTGCACAATATATATATATATATATATATATATATATATATATATATATATGAACACTAGAATTAATATCCTAATCTCTAATGAGTAACTCAAATCCATAGACAAGTGAAAATATGAACTTAAAGCCAAAAATGACCCAAATGTTATTTTGACAAACACTTGGTGCGCGTTTCATGATACACTCATGATACGCACCCCAAACCTATGCAAATTCAACCTAAATCATACCCACAAGTTCTAATTAGCAACTAGAACCTATTCTAAGTGCTAGTGATCCAAACCAAGTGTCATTGCAACATTTTACGTGTTTGTGGCACTCGTATCGAAGGAAAAATCCTTAAATATCCCTGTATCACAAAGTCTTATGATACGGCCTACTCGTATCCAATTGTGACATGTAGCTAGCCCCACAACACTCTAACAACCCTAATTAGGTCCTCTAAACCGAATGACAAACACTTGGTGCGACAATCTCAGATTTTTTCCAAAATTGACACAAAACTCTATGTAAAAGTCTCCAAATGGGTCAAATAAAGCCCAAGCTTCTCTCCATGGTTAGTCCTAATGCATGGGTAGATTCTAAATGACTAATTATACTATTTAGATACAATCTACAAGGTTTATTTTTAGATTTACCTATTAGGAGATGGATTATCAATGCAAAGTCTCAAGAAGCACCAAAAACTCCAACTCTAGCTCCGAGGGTTCCTTCTCTAAATCGCTTGCTCCAAATAGCTATTAGACTCCTTAGTGAGTGGAATAAGAGAGGTTGGGGTCAATTTGGTGGATGTTTGATGGTGGAATGGAATGATTAGGGAGAAGCACCAAATTAAGGTTTTGTTTGAAAGAGGGAGATAACAAAGAAGATTAGTTACTTTATAGGGAAGGGTTCGACCATATTAGGTTAGGTTTAGGGTTAGTTTGGATTTTCAAATATGTCCTCAAGTTGTCATGATTAATTAAATACTTAAGGGCTTTGATTAGGGAAGGTTTTAATGAAAAAAAAGGAATATGTTTTTTAAATCAATATCCACTAAATAATTAGTCAACTAGACTAAACCAAATGGTTAATCTATTGAGTCATGACAAGTCCATTTAGGCTCATTAGGTCCACTAACCAATAGTCTAACTAAAGGCTATCATCTCACTAATCAATTAACCAAGTCACTATAACTTATTAATTACAATAATACAATGAACTACAAATATTATATAAATAATATACAACATTTATAAATTTAAAAAATGATCAAAATATCCTTATTCTAGAAATGTAATAGTTATACCTAGTTATAATTTCAAGGATAAATTTTTTGTAAGTTTGGTAGGATGTAAAATCCCTTAAAATTATATATATATATATATATATATATATATATATATATATATATATATATATATATATATATATATATATTAGTTAATAAATAATAATAAAGATAATAATTAAATAGCATAGATTAAAAGAAACTCAAAGGTATTTTTCTTGGAATTTTTGGACATTTATACAATTTTCTAGAAATTTTCTAAATAATAACAATATTAGTAATAATGATAACTCTAATAAGTAAAACCTTAATCTAATACTTAACCTTAACCAAAACCCTAATCAAACCCCTAACCCTACCTGACACCTTAAACCGCGATCCCCATATCCAACCATATATATATATATATATATATATATATATATATATATATATATATATAATATAATTCATCAAACCCTAACCCTAGCCTCAAAATTCAAACCCTCCTACCCATGCACTCTGCGACCTCCCCGACCGTGCCGCCACCGCCATCAGACCGACGCCCGACCGGCCACCTGCCTGGAACCCGCGACAACAACAGCCCCACGACCCCCTGTTGCAGGTGAGATTTTTCTCTCATCTTCGCTTCATTTTTCGATCTATTTCTTTGTATGTGTAGACAACATGACTGACTAGGATTTAAGTAGAATAATTTTTAATACCCTGGACCGAGAGAAAAGTTGGCCCAAATTTGACGAAAAATCTATTTCTAAAACAACACGAAATTAGTCCAAACACCTGTGTTCATGCCCCCATTTTCTTCCAATATAGTAAATATTTTATAAATCAAATTAAATAGGATTATAGGCAACATATCCAAGAATAATTCCCTTCTTTTAGATTTAATTAATCAGCTTTATTTACAGAAACAATTGTTGAAAGTTGATAAAAAAATCATGTTTTCATAACATAAAATTTTCGATATGGAGTCAGTCTTGCCAAATGAGACAACTTCGTCATATATCAATTGTACCAAAAGGCATGTATGGTATTGTGGGCTTTCGTAAAACTTGATTCAGACGTGTGTGCATGCCAAAATCAACTCGTATTGGTCGAAAGTTTTCTATATTGATGTTTTCCAAATTCTTTATTTGTTTTTGTACGCTCATCGGATCATAATGAATTTTATGCCTCTGGATTTGCAGTATCTGACTTGTCCTATGACCAAAGTTTTGTCCGATTCCGAGTCCGTCGACAAATCGCCTTTTTTGTGGGTTATACGATTCGACTTGACGAGCGATCTTGTGATATGCTCACCGAAATTCAAAACTGGATATACCATTGAGTTCATATCATCGATTATGATTCATTTGACCTATAATATGTCCAATTTAGAGACCTTTAGCCTTGGCACATTTTTTAGCGCAAAGTGGACCACAAGTAGGTCGCGCTTTGACCTGAAATGACCGTTTTAGCCCCTGTGTCCAAATTGGACGAATGGATACTATTTTTTTTTTGGCTATATCACTTATTTCAAAAACATTGGTCATGTCTATTGCAACATCCAAAGACGTTGATTCAGAGAGTCCGTAGGTCCCGATTTCTTATGGTTGTTATCTGGACGTCATTACTACACCATACCATTGCCAGGCAAGTATACATTGCCACAATACTATTTTTTTTTCATTTATTTTTAGCATATATATATATATATATTGTTTATTTCTTATTTAGTTTGCTACATAAAACTGTGCGTCCAAGAAATACTTGGGTGCAAGGAAGGATGGCATTGTCTTTGGTTTCTTATTTTGCTATGCATATCGACCTAGACATACGAGACCACTACATGATTGTGAGTTATCTTTATATCTCCTTTAGCAGTGACACATTTGTTACACGAGTTGTGAGTCTCATGTAGGACACAGACTTGCGTATACTGTTGGCCACCGGTACGTATAGAACGTGCAACGGATAGGATATAAATGCTGATAGAAATGCATGCTAGAAGACTTGGCAGTTATTAGAGGTGTCACCGTGTTGTGGATACGACATGGATAGCGCATGGTAGGCATATAGTCTACCTTGGACATTCCCTTTTTGTAACCCGTATGCTCCACTAGAGATGCGTGGTGAGATGAACCTATATTAGTCATAAATGGCCTCTGAAGATCGAAAGATGTTATGCTTTGTAGGCCACTGATTTATCTAGGAAATCATGTCAATCCCCTTTTTAGCCAGACAGTCCGGGCCTTAAAAAGTTGTTCTCAAAAGTGTATTTCACGTAGAACGGTTATGAGATTGATTGGATGTTTATTTTTAGTATTATATGGCATGATATTATTGTATATTGTTACGTCCCTTTAAGGACTTGGTTCTATTCCAGGTGTAGACGATCAGGATTATCTATAGGAGTACGGACCCGGACCTAACATGACGCATAATTTACTGTTGAGGAGGTCTTACCTTCTGAGCATAGTTGATTTCTTTTAGATGATGGACCTATTAGTAGATACACTCTTTTACTATCATTTTATTTTATATTAGATTTCGTTTTCCTCTCCCATCACGACCGGGGGTGGCATTATCTTGGTCAGTAATGTTTGTAAGGATCGAAGAGTTTCTTTGGAAGGATGAGAGTTGATCGCGTGTCTACTCGTAATGCTACTTCCGAGCTATGACATAGTACTGGAGATGGAGAGCTACGACATAGTACTGGGGATGGATTGGTTGAGTAGGCACCATGATAGTATCGATTATCGTGAAGGTAGAGTTTTGTTTCAGTTGCCAGGAGAGCCAAAGTTTAATTTTGTCAGAGGAGCAGCAGAGCAGAGTGAGGAAGACTTCTATGGAGCTTTGGTAGAAGAGCAGGAGCTGCCACAGCCGTAGATTACATAATTTATGGATGTCTTTTCGAAGGAGTTGTCGGGGTTGCCACCAGACAGAGATATAGAGTTCTCTATAGATTTGGTGCCAAGCGCAAAGCCAATATCACATCACGTCTATAGGATAAACAACAGTGAACTGGCAGAGTTGAAGAAGCAGGTGGATGAGTTGCAGGACAAGGACTTCATCTGCTACAGTTTATCACCGTGGGGTACTCCGATATTATTTGTCCTAAACAAGGATGGGTCGGTACACATGTGTATCGACTACATGTCTCTTAACAACCTCACTATCAAGAATAAATACCCGTTACTGCGAATTGATGATCAGTTTGATCAGTTGAGCGGAGCAAAGGTATTCTCCAAGATAGAATTGAGGCTAAGGTATCATCAAGTAAAAGTAAAGAAGGAAGACATTCCGAAGACAACTTTCTGGACTCGGAATGGGCAGTTTGAGTTCTTGGTGATGCCGTTTGGGTCGATCAATGCCCCGACAGTATTCATGAACATGATGAATAAGGTGTTTTATCAGTACCTGGATCAGTTTGTTATGGTTTTCATTGATGATATATTGATATATCGAAGACCCTGGAGGAGCATGAGAAGCACCTGAGGATAGTTCTAGAGACCCTCATGAAGGAGAAGCTGTTTGGCAAGCTTTCGAAGCGTGAGTTCTTTCTTGATAAGATTGAATTTCTCGGACATGTGATTACATGACACGGGATCTTTGTGGACCCGAAGAAGATATCGACAGTTGAGTCAGGGTCTATCCCGAGTTCATTGGCAGAGATCAAGAGTTTTCTTGGAGTTGGCATCAATCATATTTGCTCTAAAGCTGTAGAAATACTACTTGTACGAAGAGCATGTGTAGATATTTACCAACTATGAGAGCTTGAAGTATGTGTTTATACAGAAAGAGCTCAATATGAGGCAGCGATGATGGTTGGAGTTGATAATGGACTTTGACATCTCTTTACAGTACCATCTAGGAAAGGTCAACGTAGTCGTCGATGCGTTGAGCAGGTATCCTGTGGCTATGTACTTGACAAGGGACAGACATTTATTGGCCGATCTTGAAAGCTTGGGTATTGAGGTACTAGTTCCTGGAGTTACGACACAGATGTGAGGACTTCAGGTACAGTCATATTTGATGGACTAGATCATAGTCGCACAGTTCGAGGATGGGTATCTGAGGAGCATCAGAGCACAGGTTAGGATAGAATTGGTAGAGGACTTCAGTATTGCAGAGGATGGATTATTGTGGCACAGTACCAGATTGTGTGTACCGAGTGGAGCATTATAACAGGAGATTTTTTAGAAGGCAAATCGATCTCAATACTATATGCATCCAGGTGCCAACAAGGTGTATAGAGACATGAGAGAGCATATTTGGTGGTATGGTATGAAGCGAGAGGTGGCGAGCTTCGTATCGAGATGCTTGGCATGTTAGCAGGTAGAGGAGGAGAGGCAGAGGCCAGGAGGATTACTTCAATCTTTACCCATTCTAGAGTGGAAGTGAGATCATGTGACGATGGATTTTGTTTCAGTGCTTCCATGTCTAGGAGGTTAAGACGCAATTTGGTTCATCGTTGACAGGTTGACCAAGTCAGCCCACTTCTTGCCATTTAAAGTGGGTACGTCTACGTAGAAGCTCACAAAAATATATATGCGACAGATAGTCAGATTACATAGAGTTCCTATGAGCATTGTCTCGGATCGGGATAGTCGTTTTACATCCTACTTTTGGAGGAGTTTGCAAGCTAGCTTGGGCACCCAACTCTAGTTTAGTATCGCATTTCACCCTCAGATTGACATGCAGTCAGAGAGGACTATCCAGACTCTCGAGGATATGCTACGCACTTTTGTATTAAATTTCAGAGGCTTTTGGGAGGATTACCTCTACTTGGTAGAGTTTGCTTACAACAATAGCTACCAGGCCAGTATCGAGATATCACCATTTGAGGCATTGTATGGACGGAGATATCGTACTCCGTTATCTTGGAATGATATTAGTGAAAGAGCCTTATTGGGACCGAAGATGGTCGGGGATGCAGCTAAGAAGGTGAAGCTTATCAGGGATAGACTTCGAGTGGCGCATGATGTAGAAGCATAAAAAATACGCTGTAGAGTTATACGCAGTATTTCAGTGCTGGGTGGCGTAAAACATGACTTCAGAGCCATAAGCGTACAACAGAGCTTCATTGCTAGTACATCGTAAAATATAGCTCCAGAGTCAACCCGCATAACGCACTATTTCTAGACTGCTTCAGCGTATAAAGGTTGCTACTTCGCCTTTATGGCGTAAAACCCATCTGCTTTTAATGCAGCGGAAAGTTATACGAGGATCGCTTCGTATCCCTCGAACGAGCTGTACGAGGAACACTTCAAATTCTGCAGATGAACCTGTCAGACAGTACAATGAACCTGACTCCTGACAAAGGGTACATCACGACGATCAAGACGACGGCTGTAATGATGATTCGACACAGAACTCCAGACCGGCATTTAGTGACATTTCCTTGATACAAATTGCTTTTACGCATTCAAGGGAATACGTTGCCTAGTTTTATACAGGCAGATATGAGCTTTTACGCTCAGCAAAAGATAAAACAAACTGCCACGTCAAAAGCTGCTCTTCGTACAGAGCTCGAGGCACGTCTCTGCATTTAATGCGCAGAAGGGGGGGGGGGGAAGATCTCTGCATTTAATGCACGAGATTTGGTTCTACTTCCAAAGACTGGGTGAGCCATGATTACGGCTAATACGTCCACATCATCACCTCCGCATATTACGCCATCAGGCTATTTTCAGCTATAGGTGCACGCTGTACGCCATCTTCTTGAAATACGTCGACTTGGCTATTTTCAACTATAGGAGTATGACTTATGTTATCTCCTCAGAATACGCCAACACAGGCCATATTTGTATTGGTGCGTGATAAGGCTATTTGGTTCAGACTACGTCCAATACCTCAGTCAAAGAAGGAGGATCGGCTATCTTTTACGCTAGCTACCTATCCATGCAGTACCTGGGCTTCTACGCCTACCTGGCTTCTATGACAGTTTAACGACTATTTGGCTTCTACGCCATGGTGACAGTCATTGGCTTCTACGCCAACCTTTTCTACGTGAGGGGCAGTTACCTACGTGGCTTGCATGCCGTGATCTTCGCAGCGGTTATACGCGTTACCTCATCATGGGACACGCGTCACACGCAGATTAAGAAGATCATCTATACGTGGGTGGCATTTATTATAACCGTCGCGTAAAAAGTGCCATACTCTCCACTGTCCGGTTTCTACGCCGACTGGGCGGTTACTGTCACTAAAACCCTATAAATAGAGACCTCTATTGACAGAGGTCCAGGGTCGGGAAAAAAGGGTCGGAAGGTCGAAGATTTGGAGCCGGAGAACTTAAGGTCAGAAATTGATTTTCTTTGAGAGAGAAGAATCCAGAGCATAGACAGAGAGTAGTGATCGACGATTTTGGCATCAAACATCCACTCCCTTTTGCAATCTTTGAAGCTTCTTCTTCTTCTACAGCACTTCTTCATCATCGTGTGGTCCAAAGGACAAAGTGATCGACCGCAGATCAGACTCCTATAGCAATATTTATCCAGATTAAATTTTGTACTTAACATCCTCGTATAGGATTAATAGTACTTCTTGTTTGTAAACCTAAGAAAGCGTTTCGTATAAACCTATTTTTATTTCTTCCGTTTATTATCAAACACAAGATGGCGACTCTGCTGGGGACCTCTTTCTCATCTGACGAGAAAGCAATTGCTCAACACGATGCAGTATCAGTAGGATCAATGAAGAAGACCTTGGTCGTCCAATTCGACCAATCTTCTTACGAAGACATGCTCCGAGCAGGGGGTAGCTCTCACTCTCTCTCTGTCCAAGACAACAGGAAATTGCGTAAGGTCTGGATGCCCCGGACATCCTCTACCATTCCTGTCGACTCTCTGGCTTCTCCGACCAGTAAGGTTGTAGCTTCGCAACCTCCGTGCCTCGCGCGTAAAACCCTGTCTCCCGTCTGTGACGTGGCAGACAAAACTTTTGGCAATGCCTCAGTGCTAGTCCAGAAGTCTACTCCGTGCTCTGCGCGTAAAACTCTGTCTCCCGTCTGTGACATGGCAGACAAAACTTTTGGCAATGCCTCGGTGCTAGTCCAGAAGTCTACTCCGTGCTCTGCTCGTAAAACTCTGTTTCCCGTCTGTGACGTGGCAGACAAAATTTCTGATAATGCCTCAGCGCCAATTCAGAAATTCCCAACGTGCTCCACGCGTAAAAATGCATCTGCCCTTCGTGGAAAAGCAGATGGTCCCTGCAATCTACGCAAGGGAAAACAAGTGGCGGACTTCTCAACCTCTCGGCCTTTACGCCAGTAACAGAAGAATCTGCCCGCTCTCCAGATTACGCGAGCAGCTAATGGCCGATTGAGGACTTCCTCAGTTTTACGCCAGCCTATGCAAAATTCCAAATTACGCCAGGAGAAACCCCTCAACGTAAAGAAAGTCCAGGCTATGGATAGATTCGCTCCTTATGGATCAGCTGCTACTCACATTGCTGTACTGCTGTATACATATGGCGGTAAAAGGGTTGGGGTTCCCAATATCTGCATTCCAACTGATGTAAACAGGCAGAATAAGCCTTCTACTTCTTCTGCTTCTGTTAATCCCCTTGATTTACGTAAAAACTTGATCCAAAAATACAAAGACAAGGGTCAAATTCAAGATGCAGTACCCCTAAACACCAAGTATGGGGAGATCATGTGGGAAGATTCGCCAACATCCAATGTCGTCATGACATATGGGCCACATGAGGATTCTATCTTTATTATCCCGCCCACTTGCAACAATCAGCGTCCAATAGTCTTCGGTCTCATGCGGAGCAGACCGATTATACAAGAAGACTCTCACGAGTCTGATGCTGGAAGAATGCAAATCTACAGGTATAGCCCACTGGCTTGAAAGATTATACAAAGTATGGGTTATGATTTAAAGTTGAAACAAGGCCTCAACTATGGAAAAGACAGACGGACACCGTTGCATAGTAATTCTCACTGTCAACAAACTCGTTTTGGGTTGGAATATACCACATCTCTAGCAAACCCCAAACCTCCAAAGTCTGATCCTGTAATGTCAGAGCCAGGTCCTTCTAAATCAACTTCTGTGGACGAATGCAACGACAAGTCTGGGGTAGTCTCCCTCGACAAAACACAGCATCATCTAAAGCTGGGGGTAGAATTCCCTCTAAGTCTGAAGATGATGCAACAATGACGATCTTCCCGGAAGATCGTAAAACTCAGGCATCGGGAGTCCGCAGGCCGAAAGGGACTTTCTCCTTTAATGAAGATGACATCATTGAGATCTTCAATATATTGATGAAGAAAAACAAACTTCAGCTACCCAACATCAGACACCCTAAAAAGGCTGGCAAAGTCGATGACCCAGAATATTGTCTCTTTCATCGGTATGTTCATCATCCCACAAAAGTGTGCTACATACTGAAAAGGAGAATCCAGGAGTTGATCGATACCAAAGTTATCACTGTACATCTATAAACAAGATGACGGTCATGGCAAATTGATATCACTCCAACGTAGCAATTTGCCCCTAGGGAAGAATGGATGATAAGTCCTTAAAATCTCCCCAGAGGAACAACCTTCAGATATATCTCCATTCAGCGAATCACTCTTCAGTGAATTTTCTGGATATCGGTTCACGTCCATATTATTTCTGAATTGTTATCCAAACATTTTTCTCAGCTGAATCTTGTCACGTTCAAGTAACCTCTGAGCAAAACCTTCCAGCTTATGGTTATCGATTATCATGTCCATATTACCTCTGATATCGGTTGTTATCTCAACTTAGCACCCGTACTTAAACCCTAAGTACGCCAGTGGTGTTAAGTCCACAAAAGTTTGTCATATTCATGTTACCTCTGAACAAACTTTCTGAATTTTTGGTTATCGATTATCATGTCCATATTACCTCTGATATCGGTTGTCATCTCAACTTAACACTCTTACTTAAACCCTAAGTACGGCAGTGGTGTTAACTCCATAAAAGTTTGTCATATTCAGGTTACCTCTGAACAAACTTTTCAAATTTTTGGTTATCGATTATCATGTCCATATGACCTCTGATATCGGTTGTTATCACAACTTAGCACCCGTACTTAAACCCTAAGTACGCCAGTGGTATTAAGTCCACAAAAGTTTGTCATGTTCATATTACCTCTGAACAAACTTTCTGAATTTTTGGCTATCGATTATCATGTCCATATTACCTCTGATATCGGTTGTCATCTCAACTTAGCACCCGTACTTAAATCCTAAGTACGCCAGTGGTGTTAAGTCCACAAAAACTGCCACGTCCATATTACCTCTGGCAGGGCTTGTCTTAAACTTATTACTTGTACTCTTGTGCGCAAGAAGTAATAAGTCCAATAAAAATGAATGGTTCATGTCCATATTACCTCTGAACTGTCCTCATTTTCCTCAATAAAGAAAAAGTCAATCTCTGTTCATCTCCTTAGAGCTATATTTTATATGTTCTGCTAGGACTTGTCTCAAACCTATTATTTGCACTAAAGTGCGCAACAAATAATAGGTCCACGAAAAATCTCCCAGTGGGATGTCCTCGACAAATACGGTATTGTACTACGTCAATACTACCTCTAGTATAACATCCGAAGTGCACACAAACGATCATAAAGAAGGCCTTTGCATGATTGCAAATGGTGCTTTCATCTTAGCCAAGCCTAATGGAATTTGTTAATGGCTCCTATCAACGGCAAATTTCTGAAGAAGTACTATGCTTAATCTCCCTTTTTTAAACGGAGTATGGTGAAGATCTTATTTTGACAATACCACATACAAAGGTTAGCTGAATTATATTCTATCAGGTTTGTATGACCTCTGAATATATATCCTTAACTAATTTGTAAACCTATTATGTTCATTTACCTCTGATGGTGTTTAGTATATAAATTTAGTTGGATTATATTCATGTTATCCTTGACTAGTTTTACATTTAGCTAAACCTTAACGAAAGTACGTCATGTTAATGATACCTATGATATCACTTTCACCCTAGCCTATCATTTATATTCCAAAAGGATAGGTCCTTCAAAGTCAGATAAAGCCTCTTTATTATCTCCAGAAAAAGCAAATTACATATAAAAGCAAAAGGTACATCATTTGGGAGGAGCAGTTAAGTCGCGAATCTGTTGCACCAGAGTAACCATTCTCTCATCCCTGGAGTTTAAAACGTCGGCGCGAGCCTGCTCCAACCTTGCCGTCTCATTGTTCAAAGTATATAGCTCGGACCGAGCATGTACAAAACCTGCGTGGATCACACCCACATACGTCAGGTTCTGCTGAGCCGTCTCCCTTCGATCCTTCAACACGTCGCGATCTGTTGATAAAGATAGAGCCTTCTTCTTGGCCTTAGCGAGGTCATCTTCCAATTTGCGGACCCTCACTGCCTCTTCCTCATATTCGGCCTCGCACTGAGCTAGCTGGGGAATAACATACCCCAATACGGCACACTCTTGATCCATTTGCCCAGCAAGCTCTACAGTTAAGGAGTCATACCTAGCTTGAACGAGACCTTCGATGCTGCCTCGAGATAGCTACAAATTATCGTTAATGGGTTGTTCCAAACCATTAACTATCTGCTCCAGCGCATCAGCTCTTCCAGCGTCGTTGAAGTCTCTGATCGGCGCTATCGCAAACTGGGAGGACCTCCTTAGAGCCTCAAAGCCTAGATTCTTCTCCAGCACCATTGATATCAGCGTTCTCAAAGTGGTGTAGAAAATACTAGTATACTGCTCAATCAGCATGGAGAAATCAGATTGGACGCTGGGAGTGGCTGCAATATTGGAGAATCCCCCTCCAGGAATGACTGTAGACGATGTTGCCACAGTCGTCGCCTCAATAGATGGCGCGACAAAAGAAGAAGCGCCAACAACGGTCGAAGTGGTTGGCATACACAAAGGAGGCATCATCGTGATAAAATGCTCATCCTCCTCTGAACATATTGGAACTGTTTCGGGTGAACCGGCACCCGAATATGTTTCCCCTTCAAAGTCGAGCACCTCCGTGTCATCGACAGGAGCTGAAACAAAGCCAAAAGTTGCGTCGATGCTGCCCTCCCCGTAGATGTCTTCCCTAGAAAAGAAGACAAGAGAAAGTTAATATCAACATGATGTTAATTTTTATAAAAGAGGCATAAAGACGACATTTACCCATGGCCGATGGTATATATGGCACGTCTGCAGCCAGTACAGCTAAATCATTTCTTAATGATGCTAAGCGAGCTGTCATACCCGGAGAAGGGGGTGTGCCAACCAACACTGGCAGGTATTCTTCCAGGTCTTCACCGAGATCCACTCGAGGCTCATTGGGTGGAATCTCGCTGGGTATACTTATAGACGCTGCAGGGGTTTCTCCCGTTGCTGGTCTGGATAAAGATATTCTTATTTGGCTTGGCCCCGAAGGCAATCTCGTACCACTACCTGAAGCGGTAGCAGCGATATCAGCCTCGAGCAAAAAAAGTTTGGCACTGCCAACCGAAATTGTGGAGGTTCCCTCTCTAATAGGCGAAGGACCTCTAGTCAAAGAATCATCCCCAACAGGAGAAACATCAGGCCCACTCCAAGGAGCTTCATGGCCGAAAGTCCTGACAGGACCACCGACAGTCTTCTTTTTCTTACGAGGGGAAGTCTCCTTCAGAACAGGAGCCCTTCGCTTACCAGGGATAACCAGAGGCCCTGCAGGCGGAGGTATTTCACCTCTCGGTACTGTCAGCAAAAACTCATCTGGAGCGACAGAGTCTTCATCCTCGTCAGAGGAAACTGATGCGATTTTTTCTCGTCCCGCAGACTTAGAAGAAGGCATCCTAAAACTTTCACGCATATCAAAATCGCGATGGAAGGTATTGGTTGCCACATAAAACTGGGCGTACGAATGGAGGATGCGCAACTCCATGGAGAGTGAAGTCGCGGACACAGTAAATGTTGCTTCAGTACAACCCATTATGAAGTATCGCCATCCTCTCGCTCCATCAATAAGTGCACCTCTAGACTTGAAGCTGGTGATGGCATTGCCCACATGCAATTGATCATACCCAAACTGCCTGGCGAACCGACTAGGCAGGTAGGGCTCCAAGAAGCATTGGTCTTCACTATTGTACAATAAATGGGAAGGTCTAATGCAGACAAACCAATAAAAAGCTTCAGGAGAAAGGACGGTCTTTCCTTCGCCTGAGTCCTAAAGTCTCGTCCCCTATTGATTCATATGTACAGTGGGGACGACGCAGAAGAGCTTCCAGCTATGAGCAAAATTTAATGCTCGCCGATAGTCTACGACGGTCGTCACGTTCCAGGTGGAATTCTTGTAATTCAATAAGAAATTATTCCCCAAACTACTGGCAGAGCTGGGAGACATCACCCTGGGGTTATAAAGAATTAACCATTCCATCAGATACAGGAACGGTAATTCTACCCTGGGAAAACTGTCACGCCGTGTTTCGTCGGCAAGCAGTCCATTAGTAATGGCCCTCAGGCTAGCTTGTATCCGGCATACCATGGCAGGGAGCAGGCCCAGTCTTGCCCCAAACACCAAACGCACTACAGGCCATAAGGTGTTACGGTGAATGCGGTCCGAAGATGCAATGCCAGGTACTACCAATTGGCGTAGCCATACAGAGAAGAAGCCAGCCAGTTGAGTTTCCCTTGACAGAGGTCTGCGACAATGCCTCAAATAACTGTAGGCTTTAGTGCTTGCAAGATATTTTCCTATCCCTTCATCAAGAACCCGATCTGAAGCCTTGGCGTCTTCAATAAGATCATCGACTACTTGAGCATTAAGCACGCTCAGAAGGCTCAAAGGCTTATCCCTGCTATCCACGACTTTGTCTGGTTTAGCATCTCGAGCATGATGGAAGAAGAGATAGGATGCCCATTTGTTGGTATGATCCAAATCAGAGGGCTCATTATAGAAGGCGGTACACGCAAGGTAATGGCTCATTAGCTCCTGGTACACTGCCACCACCCGAGGGTTTGTATCTTCCAGCTCCCGATTTATGGGAACATACTCTTCATAAGGAGTATCCCCCATTGGCAGTCTTAAAATCTCTTCCATTTCGTGAAGGGCCAATCTCAACTTCCCTAGCGGAGTGGCGAAAGTCCCAGTGAGCGAGATATATCGCTCCATCAAAGCCAAGAATAGGTTGGGTTGAGAGGTAACCCAACACTGGTAGCACTCACAGCCTCGAACAAACTAATGCTCTCCAGCTCCGTCTGAAAGTTTTTCAGGGCCCAGACAGACAAACGAACCCATCGAAGGTTTGAAGGGCTAACCCACCCGCCGGTCCGAGGATTAACCTTAGGATATACTCCTCCATGCCCCATAAAATTATTGTAAAAAGTCGGCAATTGGACTGGTTGGAGCAGTGAAGTGTCTTCACTCGGGACACTGCCCGAAATAATCCCCTGAAAGGCATCACAGGGCATGAAGGGCGGCTCACAAATGATCCTTGGATGAACCCTTCCTGATAAAATATCTTCCCTAGTGGGTCATGAAGATTAGGGGTCAAGGTCCACGACATCTTCCTCGGATGCGTAGTATGGAAGAATGCCGAGATAGGATAATCTCTCAGCATCTTGGGCAGGTACATGACCATGCCCCCAACAGTAAAAACCCAGTCTTCCTTCTTGGGCTTCGTCTGGGATTGTTTATCAATCATATCCCCGAAGAGGAAAGCTGGTTTTATGTATTTTGCCCCGTCTATATACGTCAAGGACTCTCCATTGATCATGCTCAACAACATTCGCTCTCCTTGAGACAATATCAGGATTTTCTTTCCTTCAGGATACTGGGGTCCGGAAATAGGAAATGTCACATGAGACAAATCCTCCAGGTAATTGGAGTTCAACATCCCAGCAGCAAAACCCATCACATCAGCCAACGAAGGTATCTACAAGTTAACTACAAAGTGCAAAAAAAATATGTCAGTTTCTATACTAGACCCCACAATCTTGCAGCTTATGTCAAAGAGCAACAGTCTGTGCTTTTATGCCAAGACTGTAAAACCTTGAGTTTTTTACGCTGGAATCTCATTCCGAGGCATAAAATTCAAGATTAGCAGTATACACAAAAATCTGACAGTCTGTGTTTTACGCCAGACTGCCAAAGTTTGAGTTATTATGCCAGAATTTTCATCCAGAGCGTAATACTCAAAGTGTGTAGTATACCCCAAATTTCGATAGTCAAAGCTTTTACGCCAGACTGCGAAAATATAGAATTTTTACGCTGACACATTAGGAATGTGGGCGTAAATGATAAAACATTCCTGTGCATCATCTTCCTCGAAGAGTCTCTCAGTACAGAAGATGACCTAGCGCGTTCACGTACAACGTGTGCAAAGGGTTTTCTTCATTTTTTTGTCGTCCCAAAAGCTTTACCTATAACGTTCGGTGCACAGCTTGACGGTGGGATACTTCGTTCCGAGCGAGGTTCGCTCTGCCCGATGGGATTCGCTCTTGCTTGGGCAGAAGAGCGAGAAGATGAGGTAGCTTTCTTTCCCTTGGTGGTAGAAGATTGTTTCGGTGCCATTGCTAAAAACTTAGAGTGCTCAAAGAATAGACGAAGAGGAAAGGTTCTTAAAAAGCTAGGGTTTTACAAAAGACAGATGAATAGTTTCTTCTCTGAAGGCCTTGGGGTACTTATAGAGTTCAGATAATCTCCTCGAATCCCTAACCAAATCCGATATTTAATATTCGGTTATGATTGGGGACTACGTCAGCCTATTATTCAGGGAAGGCGGACAGTCAGCGAATTCAAAAAGTTTTTTGTGCAGAGCAGATTTGTGATTTTACGCTAAGGAGCTTTTTACGCTCGGGAAGCCACAAATCTACGGTTTTACGCTCAGAGGCTATAAGTCTATGATTTTACGCCCGAATGCTTTTACGCTCGAGAGGCTATAAACCTACGACTTCACGCTCAGAGGCTACAAATTTATGATTTCAGGCTCAGAAGCTTTTTACGCTCAGAGACGACAAATCTACGACTTCACGCTCGGAAGTTTTCTTCTCAGAGACTATAGATCTACAGTTTTACGCCCGGATGCTCTTATGCTCTGCAGCTTTCACGCTCGAGAGGCCACAAATTTATGATCTTACGCTCATCTACATTACGGACCTATGACTTTTCGCATATCTTAAAATACGCAGGCCAGAGTATGCATATATCTGAAGAATTCTCAAGACGACTAATTACAAGTGTTCATGCAGAAGATGCTCCTTTCTGGCCTCAAAATATACCAAGTACCCAAAGCATACAGGGTTCAGCATAGAGAATGACTTTTCTTCTTGGGTCGATTGGAAGTTCATCCAAAATCCAGTCTGAATATTTTCTCTACAGTTTAAGATGGCGACTCAGTTTCGACAGCCATTTCTCGCCTTTTCCAAAGGATTTTCGGGAAATCATTCTTGAAAATGATGATCTGAACAAGAATTATTCGCATTAGAAGTGACAATTCAGAAATTCTACACGACTCCTTGTCTAAAGCAGCAGGGCAGTTCGAATATGCGACTTAAATACTAAGCAGCTTTCTACGCATCTTCAGTTATGCGTAAAAGACGGGACGAGACCAGATACTCTTTTTATCAGAGTCAACGTAAAGTTATTCAAATGTGTCGAAGCTACACATATTCAGACTTCATCACAGCAAATATGGCAAATCATCAGATGCGTAAAAGAAGACGCTTTTATTAATCATGATTACATATGATAGAAATCCAGTCTACAAAGGGTTTTTTATCTTCATGATTACGTATAATGGAAATCCTTGTTCTACCATGGGTTTCTCATTTTTATTTAAAGATCAAGCCAAGAATCTGCTGTGCCAGGTCATCATATTGGTGGAGATCTTTTTCCGTCTTCTTCAGCAGTTAATCGGTTTTCTGCAACGGGAGGATACACAACTGGGCCTACATAAATTATTCAAGAGCCCATCCTCCATAAGCCATGACAGATTTAGTTGGGATTCAGAACCAACGCAATATTGGAAGACAGGGCTAGTTTGTCTGCCCTCGTCCACCAACGGCGGGAGAAAATACAGCTTGCAAGCTGTGTGGTCGAATGTGACCCTTCCTCTCTCCTGGACGAATCGCCATATGAAGTTGCTGATTATCCCGAGCAAAGGAAGCTACAATATCCTTCCATGATCCATCGTTGCAGAGGACATTTGCTCGAAGATGCCTTCTTTTTTGGCTCCTTACATGCTGGAAGAACATGATCTTCTTCTTCCTCAAGTCGACCCGACGAACTCCGACAATCATCCCTGTGTGGTGAAGGATATATGGAAAGAACAGGTTAACTCATCAGCCTTTATATAGGGAAAATAGAACACACCGAATCCCAACAGACTCCCAAAAAAATCTGCCAAGAAATCAGCCTCGAAGAACGAGTCAGACTTGACCGTTTCATGCTTCATTCAAAGTGTTTCAAATTAAGAGGAATTTAAAAACTTTGAAGGGGGTCTTGTAGAAGCATGGAAAATACGCTGTAGAGTTATACGCAGTATTTCAGTGCTGGGTAGCATAAAACATGACTTTAGAGCCATCGACGTACAGCAGAGCTTCATCGCTAGTACATCGTAAAATATAGCTCTAGAGTCAACCCGCGTAACGCAGTATTTCTAGACTGCTTCAGCGTATAAAGGTTGCTACTTTGCCTTTATGGCGTAAAACCCATCTGCTTTTAATGCAGCAGAAAGTTATATGAGGATCGCTTCGTATCCCTCGAACGAGCTGTACGAGGAACACTTTGAATTCTGCAGATGAACCTGTCAGACAGTACAATGAACCTGACTCCTGACAAAGGGTACAACACGACGATCAAGATAACGACTGTAATGATGATTCGGCACAGAACTCCAGACCGACGTTTAGTGATATTTTCTTGAAACAAATTGCTTTTACGCATTCAAGGGAATACGCTGCCTAGTTTTATACAGGCAGATGTGGGCTTTTACGCTCAGTAGAAGACA
Organism: Iris macrosiphon; assembly: GCA_036927795.1. Classification (NCBI taxonomy): domain Eukaryota; kingdom Viridiplantae; phylum Streptophyta; class Magnoliopsida; order Asparagales; family Iridaceae; genus Iris; species Iris macrosiphon. The sequence continues at coordinate 64,053,280 of JAYESA010000016.1, forward strand.
AAACAAACTGCCACGTCAAAAGCTGCTCTTCGTACAGAGCTCGAGGCACGTCTCTGCATTTAATGCACAGAAGAGGGGGCAGATCTCTGTATTTAATGCACGAGATTTCGTTCTACTTCCAAAGACTGGGTGAGCCATGATTACGGCTAATACGTCCACATCATCACCTCCGCATATTACGCCATCAGGCTATTTTCAGCTATAGGAGCACGCTGTACGCCATCTCCTTCAAATACACCGACTTGGCTATTTTCAACTATAGGAGTACGCCGTATGCTATCTCCTCGGAATACGCCAACACAGGCCATATTTGTATTAGTGTGTGATAAGGCTATTTGGTTCAGACTACGTCCAAGACCTTAGTCAAAGAAGGAGGCTCGGCTATCTTTACGCTAGCTACCTATCCATGCAGTACCTGGGCTTCTACGCTTACCTGGCTTCTACGCCAGTTTAACGACTATTTAACTTCTACGCCATGGTGACAGTCATTAGCTTCTACGCCAACCTTTTCTACGCGAGGGGCAGTTACCTACGTGGCTTGCATGCCGTGATCTTTGCAGCGGTTATACGCGTTACCTCATCATGGGACACGCGTCACACGCAGATTCAGAAGATCATCTATACGTGGGTGGCAGTTATTATAACCACCGCGTAAAAAGTGCCGTACTCTCCACTGTCCGGCTTTTACTCCGACTAGACGGTTACTGTCACTAAAACCCTATAAATAGAGACCTTTATTGATAGAGGTCCAGGGTCAAAAAAAAAGGGTCGGAAGGTCAAAGATTTGGAGCCGGAGAACTTAAGGTCGAAAATTGATTTTCTTTGAGAGAGAAGAATCCAGAGCATAGACAGAGAGTAGTGATCGACGATTTTGGCATCAAGCATCCACTCTTTTTTGCAATCTTTGAAGCTTCTTCTTCTTCTACAACACTTTTTTATCATCGTGTGGTCCAAGGGACAAAGTAATCGACCGTAAATCAGACTCCTATAGCAATATTTACCCAGATTAAATTTTATACTTAACATCCTCGTATAGGATTAATAGTACTTCTTGTTTGTAAACCTAAGAAAGGGTTTCGTATAAACCTATTTTTATTTCTTCCGTTTATTATCAAACACACAGGACAGACAACGGCATTGAGCCGATAGCCATCGGAGACCTTTGGAGTTTGAGGTATATGTTGTTTGTATTTTTTGTGATTGGTTGCTTTAGTTAGAGTGATAAGACTATGTTTTATGCTAGGTCGGTGATCTGGTGTTCTTGAGGATTTCTCTAACACGGGACACAATTTGCTTTGGTAGAGGCGGAAAGCTTAGTCCACAGTACATTGGACCCTTCGGTCTCTTTGAGAGGGTCAGTGCATAGTCTTTCAGACTAAACTTGTCGCCTGCACTAGAGGGAGTACACAACGTGTTCCATGTGTTGCAGCTGAGACGGTATATGAAAGATTCTAGCCATGTATTGGATCACTCGGAGATCTAGGTGGGTCTGACTCTCAGCTACCCAGAGCATCCGATGGAGATCCTGGATCACAGAAAGAAGGTGATGTCGAACCAAACGATTCCTTTGGTATGCGTCGTGTGGATGTATCACTCTCCAGGGGAGTCTATTTGGGAGCGAAAGGCTGAGATGCGCGAGCGATATCCTGATATGTTTGAGCCATAAGGTATAATTCTTTCTTGCTTGCTGTGATTGTTTTGTAACTAGTTTCTTCCTTAATTTTGAAAGTAAATTTTTTCTAAGGTGGGTAGGATTGTTACCCTTACTTTTTCATATAGGGATAATTTAGTAATTTGGCATAGTTATTTTATTTTAGAGATTATATTTAATTAAAGTGCTATATATATTTATTTGTATTTTGTAATAATTATTTATAGTTAGTGGGCTAGCCTATTATTTGCACTTGACACTAGGGAACCAATAAAACTTGTCATGACAACTAGTGAGTCCAACATGGACTAGATCCATTAGACCCATTTTCTCTAATTAATTAAGACGATTAAACTAATTTGCGTTAGTATAGAAACTTTTCAAAATAGCCATCCTTAATTATTCTTCATAATTTATCATATAGGGGCATTTTGGATAATTATTGGTGGCTTGGAGAGGGGGAAAGGGGGCCAGCCAGATAAGAGGGATCTTCTTTCTCTCTCCTCTCTATTTGTTTATTCAATTTAGATCCATAAATTCTTAGATCCCCAATTCACTTCATCCCTCCATCAATCCCTCTCAATTCATTCATATTCTTTCTCATTCTCATAACTTAAGGAGCATTAGAGCTTAGAATTGCAAGGAGCACTAGGAGAAGGAGCTTTGGCAAAAAGATCTTGTCCGAATCGTGTCAGTAGAAATAATTTATTAGGAATCTATCTTATAATAGGTACAATTCTAATTTCACTTTCATTGTAGATTCTAAATCATGTATTTGACCATTAGGAAACCTCCTATGGCATAAGACTACCTATAGGAACAAATTTTAGACTAATTAAATATATATTATGATTTCTATATGGTATTATATGTCTATTTTAGGGGGAATTATGAGATTGGCACATCAAGTGTGTGTCATGACGCTAATTTAATTATATGATACTTAGATTGGGGTTGGGATACTAGCTAGCTGTCCACAATTGGATACGTGTAGGCCGTATCATGATATATTGTGGTACGTGTCGGTAGATTTGGAGATTTTGAGCCAATACATATAATTTCTTATAATTACATGATAATTAGATATTATGTATGTTTATATATCATAATTTATATATTAAGAGGGTTTTATGTGTTTTAGAGGTCAGTATCATGGTGGTGTTGGAGTGGGAATAGAGTATCTTGGTGCATCATGGTGTAGTATGATACTAGTTCATGTTAGGTGTTTGACAATTGGTATCAAGTGTTAATGTGGGTATCATGAGAATATTTGGTAGTGTTTTGGTGTGTGTTTGTGTTGGGGTTGAAGAAAGTGTACTTGGTATAGTTTTGGATAGTGTGCGTGTGTAGAATACAAGTGGGGGGGGGGGGGACTCTATTGCTACATTCAGCAGCTTTCAGTGCTTTTCAACTGCTTTTCAGCATAAGCAGCTCTGAGACTCTTCTCACAGTATTCGTATTTTATGTGGATACATATTTTTTGCTAGTTACAACAGCTTTTTATTGGATCTCGGGGAAGCTAAAAAATTCTTAAAATTGAAACCCCTGGAATTGCTTGACTTCTGCCTCTTATTACTTCAATTGGCATTGTATCACGAGTGTAGGATTCCTTTCATGTTACAGGTTTAGCATTCCCCATAGCTTTAGTCCTTTACTACTTGACCAGTATACCGACGATATACTACGGTATACCGATGGTATACTGCCTGACAGATAATTATTTTACTTTCGAGATATTTTCGAGATATTTTCTCTATAAATAGTACTCGAGATATTTTATTTTCTTTCTTCTCTTTCTCTCTCCTCTCTTCTTCATTTTCTTTCGACCTTGGAAGAGTGATCTTGAGACCTGGAGTATAATTTTTGAACCCCTTCGTGGTGGTGGACTAAAAGATTAGGCTGGGTGCTCGTGTCATGGCCCGCACCCTAGATTTGGGCATGAGTTATTGGTACGTCCAGTTTACGCCACAGTGTCGACGGTAGAATACTGTACAATAAGACACAACTATAATCTACAACTCATACATATATTCATCTCCACACTATACTCAATCACAAGCACTAATTTAAATGAGTACACCAAGATAATAATGAAATAATAGTCTCGATATGGGTCCAAGGAGTCTCCCCAAAAACTAAATATCCAAAGTACAATATTAAAAATACTCTTAAATTTTTTTGGAGAATAATACGGTCCAAAATAACTAAAAAAAACAACTACCCTACTAAACTACTCCATTGCAGACGATAGCTAAGCTGCTAACTTTCCCTGATCCTCCTGAAGGGCAAGATCTGGCTCAACTATGTCGCTAACATATGGTTCATAATATGTAGGGATCGCATCCTCATCGTAGTCACCTAAAATATGGTTATCTAGTTAGGAAAGGAATGAGTACATCACAGTGAAAATAGTTCCAACACATGGTAGAAGCTATAAGACAATAAATAGTAAATAATATATCATAACAAAAAACTAAAATAACAATAAGGTAATCAGAATAACTAAATGCTGAAGTCTTCTCATGGCAAAAAGATAGTACAATATCTCCAAGCAACATAGAAAATAACTACAATGTATGAAAGAGAAAATAACTGCAATGTATGGAAGAACAAAATACTCTATGTGATTTGAAATTCCTTATTGACATGTGAACGGCTAAGGGATAAAATTCGGCAAACCACACGTGTCGTGTATGGCTGTTATTATTCCAGTAAGACCATGGGATAAAAATAGTAGTTCACACGTCCACTAAATATTTTCCCTCCCCATGAGTACAACATGGATTCTGAACCAATCACGAAAAAATAATAATAATCTAGAACAGTCACGTATCTTATAACCAGAATCCATCATATAATCCATGTAACAAGTGTCAAGAATCAAATAATCAATACTAAGCATGCATTATAGAGGCTATCAAGCACTGAAAGTAATTATAAAAATTTACTAGCCTGTGGTCCTTAGCAGTGGTTGGATCATGTCCCAATTCATAGTCCAAATCCTACATATGATATGTTACCATGTCAAGAGATAAGTTAATTTAATTTATTTAATTCTGGAAAAATTACTCTAAAATCATATTTTAATTTTATTATTCTGATTTTTAGGTTAATTTCTAAATTTTCTCCAAAAAAATGAATTTTATCCACTCGAGACTCATGACACGCAAATCGAGGCGATCTGTTGACCAAAAAGTCAACCGATGCAAACTCAACTTTCAAGCATGATTTCCTGTAGATTTTAGCATCACAAATATGATGGAATTTATGGCTCATCTGAATTCAAATTCGTTTGAAAATGATTGCATATACAAAATCGTATTGTGCAACGGTAGTTGATTGCTAACCTAGAAGTTCTACAGAATTAAAAGCATAGAAATATTTTGAATTAAATTCTAAGAAAAAAACCTATGTTAATTCAATTATCTTGACATTAACTTTCCAAAACATTAAACGGTTCGTGATTCTGATTCCTGGTTCTCCCGTAAACGCGAATACACCGAGACGCATCTATTTTTAGACATAATATGCTCTACGAATTTTCCAAAATTTAATATTCCTAATTTCATGAAACAAATTATATATTCAGAAAACTAAACTCAATATGGTTCTAACACAAGAATTTGGGCTGCGTTTGGAGTCCGAAGTTATGAGTAATAACTTCTGGAAGATGAAGGAACCCTAGATGACAACTCCTCAAAATCAGCTAAAAGAAAAACCCTAAAAATTATAACCTTAATACTATATATATAGAGGAGATAGAACATGCCGCGGCTCGGAGAGCGGTACATGATAGCAATCCACTGCTGCCCGCTTAGATCGAACGACCAGGGTTCAACCCGGCTTGGCTCGACTGAGTCCGAGTCGAATTCGGATTCGGCTCAGCTCGGCTCAAGGTCGGCTCAGGGACCCGGCTCGCTCACACCTGCCCCCCTCTCTCACTGACCGCTGGGCCCCACTATCTGGGCCACTGTGGCTAACATACGGGCCAGGCTGGCTGCTGATTGGGTAGGTTATTTTTATTAGGGTTTTTATTTTTTATTTTCTGAAAAATAGTTTTTAATTTAGTTTTGCATAGTTAACTCAAAATAAATGCTAAAAGTAATCAAAAAATTCTCTGAAAATTCAAAAAAAAATTGATTATTTTGAACCTAAAACAAAAGTTTGGGACATCTTTAATTATGTTTGACCCAAAAATAAATTCTTAAAAGTCCGAGAAAATTTGTGTTACTATTTTTTAATTAACCAAAATTGTGAAAAAAATCCCAATTGCCCCAAATTAACCTAATAACAATATTTAAGCTAGAATTTCAGGATACAGAGGTTACAAGTCTACTCTTATAAAAAAAAAATTGTCCTCAAAATTTAAGACAGAACAAAAAGAAGAAGAAAAATTACCTCATGGTGCAAAAACATAGGGGTAACGCTCCCGCATCTCTCTTTCCGCTCCCATGTGGATTCACCGGAAGAGTGATGCCTCCAAGCGACGCGAACCAAGAAAATTACTTGGTTACGAAGCACTTTATCTCTGCGGTCTAGGATCTCCACAAGATGCTCCGGATAACGGAGACTTGGTCCAATCTCAAGTTCTGAATGATCTAATACATGGCTAGGATCTGCCATGTGTCGCCTCAGCTGGTACACATGAAACACGTTGTGTACTCCTTCTGATGTAGGTGGTAAGACTAGTCGATAGGCTACTGCCCCGACCTTCTCCAAAACATTGAAAGGTCCGATGAATCTTGGACTAAGCTTTCTACCTCCACCGAAATGAATCGTACCACGTGTCGAAGAGATCCTCAAGAACACTAAGTCGCCAACCTATGCCAAAATAGGAACTTAACGCATAATCTAAGAATGTAATCGATATTTAAATAAATAAATCGATACCTCAAACTCTAGTGGTCTCCGGTGGCTATCGTCCCACTGCTTTTGTCATGACCCGTACCCGGATATTCGGGTACGAATACGTGGGTACGCCCAGCCTACGCCACAACATCGACAGTAGAACATTGTCTGGGTCAATTCTAACTAACTAAATATCTCAACAATATATATATATATGGTTCTTGTCAATCATCTCAACTCTAAACAGAGGAACAATATGGTATCTCACAAATGTAACTATACTCAATCACAATAAAACTAAGGAAGATAAAGCACAAATGGAATAATAAAGAAAGAATCAAGATACAATCCACAAGTCTGAAATAATATACATGCCATGAATCTCAATAACAATCTAATACAAGTCCATCAAAATAAACTAAATCTCTTCAGGCTCTGGAACTAAGTTCTCCTGGTCTATAGGAGTATCCTCTAATGGTATGCCCTCCTGCTGTCGGTAGAATGTAGGACACTGATATATGAAAAAATATATCCAGTCAGGATTGGAGTGAAGTACATACCTCTGGAAGTAGTTTCAAATACATAATCGAGCATATAAAATAGATAATAGAAAATAATACAAGATAACTAAATATCAGAATACAATGAACTAGAGTGAATAAATAATATACTGGAATAAAGAACAAGCAATATGAATATCTGCAATATGAATAAATAACTGAAATCTAACTAATGTGCCTCAGAATACAAGTTCATAATATGATCGGTTTAGGTTAAACACAAATACAATATGGTAACTCGATTACAAGGGTGGTATATAATCGACATGTACACGAATATACTAGGGCTTTGATCACATAATCAACTCATACTCCCCCATCCCAACTAATACCAATGGATCCAATCATGACATGTTATGAATAAGAATATGGGCACACTAAACACGAGCAGTTGTGTATACGAATATAAGCACATAGAACACGAGCAGTGTATGAACATGAACTATAATAAATCAATACCCGATACACATGATAAAATACATATGAAGGCGTATCCGCTGAACATGGTAGGAGATAACATCTCCAGACAGGATCCATGTAGTACCAGTTCGTGAACCACTGTGTCAGAATCAAGTATATAGTTCTAGAACATGAGATATATACACTATTATGAATTAAAAACTAACAGAGAAATGTACTCGCCTGGGGTCCTGAGTAAGGTATGTATTTCGATGCCAAAGCTGGTGTCACACAGACCTATATGTGGTATATTGCATCAATACAAGATTTTTGAATAAAAATAAGTTAGACTAGTTCAATTCTAGGTCATAAAGCCATTTCTAAGTCAAAATAGTTAAACTAGGTCAACTATAGGTCAACTCTAGGTCAAACTAGTCAAACTTGGTCAAAATAGCTATTTTTAGGTTGTATGAGTCTAACTCTAGGATATTAGGTTCATACACTATGTAACTAGGCCACACTAGCTAAGCTAAGATATTATGATACAAACAAAGTACCGTATCATAGGATACACAAGTTTTTAGATATAAAAATATTAATTTTATATATATACAAGACAATACATATAGTACTATTAGCTAACTAATACAAAGTGGATACCTTGGTTTTGAACCAATGCGTATCTCACCACCTACACACTCATCTTGATACTCAAACCCAATACTTTGAGTATCCACCAATACCTTGGCATTACCTTGGTGTTACAAGGTAATGTCAATTCTAACGTATAACTAATTACCCAATATGCTAACTAGAAACTAACATGCATTAACTACTTATACTATACTACACTAACTACCTTCTAACATACCAATACATATATATACACATATAACTACTAGTCTAACAATATGTATATATAGATATAACTACTAGATAAAAATATGTATATGCTTATATAACTAACTAGTCTAACCATAAGCTAACTAACTGAAGCTACAACTTATCGCTAAACACCTTACCTGCCCTAGCTGCTGAACAAGCTGTTGTTGCTGTGCATTGTTGCTTGCTCTACAGTGGCTACTGCCCTGGTTGCTAATTGCTGCTGCTCCTTTTAATGCTGGTGATGCAGGCTACTGCAGTTGCTGTGCTTGTTGCACTAGTTGCTGCATTGGCTGCTCATACTAAAGTTGCTGCTGCAGGCTCCTGCAGGTTGCTGTTGCATGCATCTTGCTGTGCAGTTGCTGGCTGTGTACTTGTTGCTGATGTTAATAAAGCAGCAGTTGGTGCTGCTCTAGCTGTGTTGCTGTACAGTTGCTGTGGTGCACACTGCTATTCTTGCTGTGGCTGCATACATGTTGAAACTACTATGGCACTTGCTGTTGATGATGTGAAGCTAGCTGCTATTGATGATGCTACTGCCCGACCCCTCACCTCACTTCACACAACACCCACTCACACTCAACGTACACACACACATATAAAAGTTTATATATATATATATATATATATATATATATATATATATATATATATATATATGAATATAAGTACCTACACATACATATATAAAATCTCTATGTATACATAATCACATACATACGTATATATATTTATATAAAAGTATACCTCCAGATATATGAATACCACACACACACACACACACACACACACACACACACACACATATATATATATAAATATATATATATATATATATATATATATATATATATATATATATATATATATATATATATATATATATATATATATATATAACTACTATACTAGTAATGCATATACACTCTCTTATCTCATGACCACCAACACCTCCAAATACAACATAGACATATACAAAAACATATATATCATACAATTATTATAATTATATTATTCTAATAGATATTACTATGGCAAATTGAATTGAGATACAATGAAGCAAACACGTGGAGTGCACCGCACCCGTATCAAACTCATTCTATGATACGCTTGCGATATGGCTCCATCACACAACCAAACATATTCCGAGGAACACGAACAAGTCTAAAATTATAATTATGAATAATATGAAGAATTAACAACTCAACTACGTATCCGTGTCAAGATGTGACTTGCTCAAACCCCCGTGTCGAAAGAAAAGTACCAAATTAACCTGTATCTCCAAATTATCGGGATACGGCCTACACGTATCCAATTGTGGATATGACACTAGTTACACACAATCAAACACATGTCAATTTGGTCTAATTGACCTATTAAGAAACACAAGATGTGCCAATCTTGATATTCTCCCAAAATTAACATAAAATATCACATAACATTCTCCATAGGCCTTCTATGAACCTAATTCCAATTTTTATGGGTAGCCTTAGCATATGGGATGGTTCTTAATGATTAAATTATAGATTTAGACTCTAATTAGAAAGAAAAACTAAAATTTACCTATTGGACGATGGATTTCCAATAAAATTTCTAAATTGGATGAAAAGATCCTTCAACTTGTAGATCTTACTCCTCCTTGCTTCCTCCTTATAGATCCTTATTCTAATAGCCTCTAATGAAGAATAGAAAAGAAATTGGTAAGAAATTTGAGTAGAAATTGGTATGGGAATGAAGAATTTGGAAGAAAAAAAATTCTAGATCTAGATTTGGAATGACAAATAAGAAGAGAGAGAGAGAGAGAGAGAGAGAGAGAGAGAGAGAGAGACTCTCTCTCCTCCCTGTAGTAGTCGGCCCCTTGCCCCTCCTCCAAGCTACTATGAAAAGTCCAAAATACCCCTTGGGGCTTGTTATGAAGGAATTAATTAAGGAGGGAAAGTTCTAGTCTAATTGATTTTACTAATTAATTTATCCTCCTAATGAATGGGCTTACTATTGGGCTCAATTATAACTAGAATTTAATGTTGGTCCATGGATCTAAACTAAACTAATTAGGTCCACTACACAAGTACAAAATCAAATACTAACATATAACAATAATAAATAATACAATAATTAATATTTATAATATGCACAGTATTTAATATTATATTACTGAAAATATAAATAACTATGCCAAATTACCAAATTATCCTTAGTTGAAAATGTATGGGTGACAATCCTACCCACCTTAAAAAAATTTTGTCCTCTTAATTACGAAGAACTAACTACCAGAAGCAATCAATACAAGCAAGTAAGAATTATACCTTACGGCTCAAACAAATATGGATATCGCTCGTACATCTCGGCCTCTCGCTCCCAGGTACTCTCTCCTGGAGAGTGATGCCTCTACGCAACGCGCACCAAAAGAATTATCTAGTTCCTCCACACCTTCTCTCTCCGATCCAGAATCTCAACTGGCTGCTCTGGATAGCTAAGAGTAGGGCCCACCTCTATCTCCGAGTGATCCAACATGACTAGTATCTGCCACATACCGTCTCAACTATGAGACGTGAAAAACATTGTGCACTCCCTCCAATGCAGGTGGCAAGTCTAGTTTGTAAGTAACTGCACTGACCCTCTCGAGAATACTTAAGGTCCGATGAATCGTGGACTGAGCTTTCCTCCTCTATCGAAACAAATAGTACCACATGTCAGAGAAATTCTTAAGAAAACCATATCACCAACCTAGCACAAAACACAGCCTTAGCACTCTAACAAAACAAACAATCATAAGCAATACAACAAAATCTATACCTCAAACTTTAATAGTCTCCGGTGGCTATCGGCCTAACGTCGATGTCTGTCCTGCGCCACGCGAAGTCTATCCCTGATGAGCTTCACCTTCTCAGCTGCATCCATGACCATTTATGGTCCTAATAAGGCTTTCTCACCAATATCATCCCATAATAATGGAGTACAATATCTCCATCAATATAACGCCTCAAATGGTAACATCTCGATACTGGCCTGGTAGCATTTATTGTAAGAAAACTATACCAAGTGAAGTTGATCCTTCCAAGAGCCTCCAAAATTTAACACAGGTGTGTAGCATATCCTCGAGAGTCTAGATAGTCCTTTCCGACTGTCCGTCGGTTTGAGGGTGATATATGGTACTGAACTTGAGCTGAGTGTCCAAGCTAGCCTAGCCTGCAAACTCCTTCAGAAGTAGGATGTGAAGTGACTATCTTTATCCGAGACTATGCTCATATGAACTCCATGTAATCTAACTATCTAACGTACATACATCTCCGTGAGCTTCTCCGTAGATATACCCACTTTGAATAGCAGAAAGTGGGCTAATTTGGTCAACCTGTCTACGATAACCCAAATCGCATCTTTACAATATGGAGAACATGGAAGTCCTGAAACAAAGTCCATCGTCACATGCTCCCACTTCCACTCTGGAATGGGTAAAGACTGAAGCAATCCACCTGGTCTCTGTCTCTCCACCTTTACTTGCTGGCAAACCAAACATCTAGATACGTAGCTAGCTACCTCCCGCTTCATACCATACCACCAAACATGCTCCCTCATATCCCTATACATCTTGTTGGCACCTGGATGCATAGAATACTGAGATCGATGCGCCTCCTGAAGAATCTTCTCGTGCAATGCTCTACTCGGCACACACAATCTAGTACCGTACCGCAATGATTCATCATCTGCAATACTGAACTCCTCTACCAACCCTACCTGGACCTGCGCTCTGATGCTTCTCAGAGACTCATCCTCGAACTATGCGGCTCTGATCCTGTCCATTAATTTTGACTGTACCTGAAGTCCCATATCTTTGCTATAACTCTAGAAACTAATACCTCAATGACCAAACTATCAAGATCGGCCAACAAATGTCTGTCCCTCGTCAAATACATAGCCACTAGATACCTATTTAAGGCATCCGCGAATACGTTGGCCTTTCCTAGATGGTACTGTAAAGAAATATCGAAGTCCTTCATCAAATCTAACCATCGCCGCTGCCTCATGAGCTCTTTTTGTGTAAACACATACTTCAAGCTCTTGTGATCTGTAAAGATCTCTACCTACTCTCCATACAAGTAGTGCTTTCCCAGTTTAAGAGCAAAAATTACTGCTGCCAACTCCAAGTCATAGTTAGGATAATTCTTCTCATGCGGGCGTAATTGCCTGAAAGCATAAGCAATCACCTTCCCGTTCTGCTGCAACACATAACCCAAATCCTTACCCGATGCATCACTGTATATAAATAATTCTCCTGCCCCTGATGGCAATATCAATATTGGAGCTGTAGTCGACCTCTTCTTCAGCTCCTCAAAAGAAGACCGACAATCCTCAGTCCATACGAACTCTATGTCGTTCCTGTTTAGTCTAGTCACCGGCTCCGCAATCCTAGAAAAATTCTGAACAAATCTCCGATAATAGCCTACCAGTCCAAGAAAACTCTTGATCTCCTTTTCTGAACTCGGGGTGAACCATGACTCAACTTCTGAAATCTTCTTCGGGTCCACTGAGATTCCGTCTTCTGTAATCACATGCCTGAGAAATTCAACCTTATCAAGGAATAACTCATACTTCAAAAGCTTGCCATATAGCTTCTCCTTCCTGAGGGTCTCTAAAACTATCGTCAAGTGCTTCTCCTGGGTCTTCGAATAAATCAGTATATCATCAATGAATACTACAACAAACTAATCCAGGTACTGATGAAATACCTTATCCATCAAGTTTATGAATACCTTCGGGGCATTGGTCAACCCAAACGGCATCACCAAGAAATCAAACAGCCCATACCGAGTCCTGAAAGCTATGTTCTAAATATCTTCCTTCTTCACTTTTACCTGATGGTACCCCGACCTCAAGTCTATCTTCGAGAATACTTTTGCTTCGCTCAACTGATCAAACAAATCATCAATCCATGGCAACGGGTATTTATTCTTGATAGTGAGGTTGTTGAGTACCCTGTAGTTGATACACATACGTACCGACCTATCCTTATTTGGTACAAATAATATCGGAGCACCCCATGGTGATAAACTGGAGCGGATGAAGCCCTTATCCTATAACTCATCTACCTGCTTCTTCAACTTTGCTAGTTCACTATTGTTCAATCTATAGACGTGCTGTGATATTAGTTCTGTACCTGGCACCAAATCTATAGAGAACTCCATATCTCTGTCTGGTGGCAACCCCGATAACTCCTCCGAAAAGACGTCCATATACTCAGCAATAAATGGATGTGGCGACTCCTGCTCTTCTACCAAAGCTCCATAGAATTCTTTTTCTCTTTGCTCTATTGCTCCTCTGATGAACTCAAACTCTGGCTCTCCTGGTGTCTAGAATAAAACTCTGTCTCCTCAATAATCGATACTAGTATGATGTCTACTCAACTAATCCATCCCAAGCACTATATCATAGCTCGGAAGTGACATTACGAGTAAACATACGCTCAACTCTCGGCCTCTCAAAGAAATTTTCGGTCCTTGCAAACATCACTGACCAGGATAATGCCACCCCTGGTTGTGATCTTGTAAGTCCTCGCCAACGGTTCAAACTCAAGACGATGTCTCAGAGAAAAAGATACAGATACAAAACTATGTGAAGCACCGAAATTAAATAAAGCATGAGCTGAAAAAGAATTAAGATAAACTTAACCTGAGATAACATCACCGATTGGCTCCTCCTCCTCAACGGTCAAGGAAAAAGCTTAACCTTGTCGTTGGGTACCTTTCTGCTGCTATTGCTGGTGCTGAGAAAACTGCTGCTGTTATGGTGGTAGAGGAGGTCCTCTCTGTTGTCTCGTTGGTAGTCTCGCGGGCGCTCTCGGTGCCTGAGCTCCGCCCTGAGTTGGACGAGTTGGGACTTTAGGACAAGCCCTCAACTGTTGGTCTCCTGATCCGCAGAATAAGTACTAGCCCAATTTCATCCTGCATGCAATCCATCCATGTCCTTGCTTCTTACAGAATGTTCAAGAAATAACTGCCCTCTGGCTCTGGTATATCTGTTGTACCAGCACTCTAGATGTTCCATGATACTGCTACCTCGGTTGCTGGAAGTGCCTCTGGTACTATTACAGAAAATTAGGCCGCTTCAATGGACCCATGTTGGTACTGGATCCTTCTATGTCTCTCGGCCACTTAGAGCCAAGCTCTAGATCATCCTCTGCCTGCTGTGCCTGTCTCAAAATCTTATCAAAAGTAGTGGTGTGATCTCTATTCGTATGTGATTTGACTTCTCTATTCAGGCCCTTCCTGAACTTCTTGGCCCTTTCTCTGGGATTCTGCCCCTCCACAAAATAGCCTAATCTGTAATACTCTGCCACATACTCATCCACCGTTATACCTCCCCGAACAAGGTACTGGAACTGGCTCTCTAGAGATATCAGAGCCATATCTGGAAATAACTTTTCTTTGAAGAGCTCTTTGAAAGCTTTTCAAGTAAGTCTTGGTGCAGAGATCCTTGGGTTTGTCCTAAACCAAGTTAACTCAACATCGAACATCATGCTCCCCGCAACCTCTATCTGCAACCTCTATGGAATCTGCGCCAGCCGCAGGTTTTGCTCAATGTCTTTTATTTAATCATCAGCATAAAGGATCCCTTCAGTGCCTTTAAAGTCCTTCGGCCCCATCCTCTTAAAATCTATGATAGTCCCAGACCTCGGCTGTTGTAGGGTAAACTGAGGTGGCGCCATTTGTGGCTGGACTAAGGCGGCTCTCTCAATTGCTGCGAGCGTAATCTGGTGAGCATTCTCAATGCTCTGCCTCATAACCTCGGACTGACACTACTGTGCCTCCATTATCTACTGAAAGAGCACAAACATCTGTATCTGATCGACTGCGGATGGTAGGTTGGAAGATCCCTTGAAACTGTCGGCATTGTCCTCTGTACTAGAGATGGAGCACCTACAAAAGCTGCTACAAAAATGTCCACCTGGATCGGTGAAGCGGACCTCTGGAATGTAGGTGCTGGAACAACATCTTATGGTGCTTCCCTCATAGGCAACGAAGTGACTGACCGTGCTGACATGGCAACTGAGTGCTGGAAATGAGTCTTCGACGGCATCCTGAAGATAGATGGAACAAAAGAATCAATATTGAGTAAGATACGATATCGTCTATGAAGGACATATTTTATTCAAAGTAAAGAAAACATTCTAATAGATAAGGATAGAAAACTAATATTTAGAAGTATTTTTTAGTTGTGATTGAGTATACTCTCAGCCTAGATCCTATTTCCTAAAGCAGGCTCGTAGCAGTACTCTAGTTGAGCACTACTACGATATTGCTATAATTGTGACTCTTGACAGACCTGCATGGGCCACCACTAAAAATATGTCTTGACCCACACCCAAATATTTGGACACGAGTACGTTGGTATGCCTAGCCTACGCCACAGAATCGGCGATAGAACGTTGTCTGGGTCAATTCTAACTAACTAAATATCTAAACAATATATATATGGTACCTGTTAATCATCTCAACTCCAAACAGAGGAACAATATGGTATCTCACAAATATAACTATACTCAATCATAATGCAAACTAAGGAAGATAAAGCACGAATGGAATAACGAAGAAAGAATTAAGATATAATCCATAAGTCTGAAATAATATACATGCCATAAATCTCAATAACAATCTAATACAAGTCTATCAAAATAAACTAAACCTCCTCAGGCTCTGGAACTAAGTCCTCCTGGTCTATAGGAGTATCCTCTAATGGTATGCCCTCCTGCGACCCGTAGAATATAGAATACTGATCTATAAGCCAATCCTCTAAAAAAATATATCCAGTCAGGATTGGAATGAAGTACATACCTCTGAAAGCAGTTTCAAATACATAATCGAGCATATAAAACAGATAATAGAAAAGAATACAAGATAACTAAATATCAGAATAAAATAAACTAGAGTGAACATATAATGTACTGGAATAAAGAACAAGCAATATGAATATCTACAATATAAACGAATAACTGAGATCTAACTAATGTGCCTCAGAATAAAAGTTCATTATATGATCGGTTTAGGTTGAATACGAATACAATAAGGTAACTCGATTACAAGTGTGGTATGTAATCGATATGTACAAGAATACACTGGGGCTTTGATCACATAATCAACTCCTAATGCCCCGTCCCCAACTAATACCAATGGATCCAATCACGACACGTTACAAACACGTATATGGGCACACTGAACACGAGCAGTATGTGTACACGAATATAAGCACACTGAATACGAGCAGTGTGTGAACATGAACTATAATAAATCAATACCCAATACATACGATAAAAATATATGAAGGAGTACCTGCTGAACACGATAGGGGATAACATCTCCTGACAGGATCTACGTAGTACCAGTCCGTAAAACCACTATGTCAGAATCAAGTATACAGTTCTAGAACATGAGATACATACACTATTATTAATTAAAAACTAACAGAAAATATATACTCGCCTGAGGTCCTGAGCAAGGTGTATCTCTTAATGCCCAAGCTGGTGTCACACAGACCTATATATGGTATATTGCATCAATACAAGGTTTTGAAATAAAAATAAGTTAGATTAGTTCAATTCTAGGTCATAAAGCCATTTCTAAGTCAAAATAGTCAAATTAGGTCAACTCTAGGTCAAACTAGTCAAACTTGGTCAAACTAGCTATTTCTAGGTTGTATGAGTTCAACTCTAGGATATTAGGTCCATACACTATGTAACTAGGCCACACTAGCTAAGCTAAAATATTTGGATACAAACAAAGTACCGTATCATAGGATAAGCAAGTTTTTAGATATAAAAATATTAATTTTATATATATACAAGACAATACATATAGTAATCTTTGATAACTAATGCAAAGTGGATACCTTGGCTTTGAACCAATGCATATCTTACCACCTATCCACCCATCTTGATACTCAATCCCAATACTTTGAGTATCCACCAATACATTGGCATTACCTTGGTGTTACAAGGTAATGTCAATTCTAACATATAACTAATTACCCAATACACTAAACTATAAACTAACATGCATTAACTACTTATACTATACTACACTAACTACCTACTAACATACCAACACACACACACACACACACACAAATATATATATATATATATATATATATATTTATATATATATATATATATATATATATATATATATATATATATATATAACTACTAGATAAAAATATGTATATGCTTATATAACTAACTAGTCTAACCATAAGCTAACTAACAGAAGCTATAACTTATTGCTAAACACCTTACCTGCTCTAGCTGCTGTACAAGCTGCTGTTGCTGTGCATTGCTGCTTGCTCTGCAGTGGCTACTGCCCTGGTTGCTAATTGCTGCTGCTTCTCTTACTGCTAGTGGGGCGGGCTATTGTAGTTGTTGTGCTTGCTATACTAGCTGCTGCTGCAGGCTCCTGCAGGTTGCTGCTGCATGCATCTTGCTGTGTAGTTGCTGGCTTTGCATTTGCTACTGATGCTACTAAAGCTGCAGTTGATGCTGCTAAAGCCGTGTTGCTGCACAGTTGTTGTGGTGCACACTACTCCTCTTGCTGTGGCTGCATACATGCTGAAACTGCTATGGCTCTTGTTGTTGATGATGTGGAGCTAGCTATTGTTGATGATGCTACTGCCCGACCCCTCACCTCACTTCACACTACACTCACTCATACTCTATGCGCACACACACACATATACAAGTATATATATATATATATATATATACACACACACACACACACACACACACACACACACACACACACACAAACACACACATACGAATATAAGTACCTACACATACATATATACATATATAAAATCTCTATGTATACATAATCACATACATACATATATATTTAAATATATATACCTCCACACACACACACACACACACACACACACACACACACACACATATATATATATATATATGTATATAAAATTATGTAGATACATATAACTACTATACTAGTAATGCATATACACTCTCTTATCTTATGACCACCAACAACTCCAAGTACAACATAGACATATACATAAACATACATATACATATACATATACATATACATATACATATACATATACATATACATATACATATATATCATACAATTATTATAATTATATCATTATAATATATATTACTATGGCAAATTGAATTGAGATACAATGAAGCAAACACGTGGAGTACACCGCACCTATATTACACTCATTCTCTGATACGCTTGTGATATGACTCCACCACACAACCAAACATATTTCGAGGGACACGAGTAAGTCTAAAATTATAATTATGAACAATACGAAGAATTAACTACTCAACTACGTGTTCGTGTCAAGATGTGACATACTCAAATCCCCGTGTCGGAAGAAAACTACCAAATCAACACGTATCTCCAAAGATACGACCTATACGTATCCAATTATGGATACGACACTAGTCACACACAATCAAACACATGTTAATTTGGTCTAATTGACCTTTTGACAAACACAAGATGTGCCAATCTCGAAATTCTCCCAAAATTGACATAAAATACCAAATAACTTTCTCCGTAGGACTCCTATGAACCTAATTCCAATTTCTATGGGTAGCCTTAGCATATGAGGTGGTTCCTAATAATTAAATTACATATTTAGAGTCTAATTAGAGAGAAAAAACTGAATTGTATCTATTGGAAGATGAATTCCTAATAAAATTTCTAAATTGGGTGAGAAGAGCCTCCAACTTGTAGATCCTTACTCCTCCTTGTAGATCCTTGCTTCCTTCTTGTAGATCCTTATTCTAATAGCCTCCAATGAAGAATAGAAAAAGAATTGGGAAGAAATTTGAGTAGAAATTGGTGTAGGAATGAAGAATTTGAAAGAAAAAAATTCTAGATCTAGATTTGGAATGACAAATAAGAAGAAAGAGAGTCTCTCTCCTACCTATGGTGGCCGGCCCCTTGCCTCTCCTCTAAGCTACTATGAAAGTCCAAAATACCCCTTGGAACTTGTCATAAAGGAACTAATTAAGGAGGGAAGGTTCTTGTCTAATTGGTTTCACTAATTAATTTTTTCTCCTAATGAATGGGCTTACTATTGGGCTCAATTCTAACTAGAATTTAATATTGGTCCATGGATCTAAACTAAGCTAGTTAGGTCCACTACACAAGTCCAAGATCAAATACTAACATCTAAAAATAATAAATAATACAATAATTAATATTTACAACATGCACAATATTTAATATTATATTACTGAAAATACAAATACCCATGCCAAATTAGCAAACTACCCTTAGTTGAAAAAGTGAGGGTGACAACTTCTGTCTGTCCTAAGCCACACGAAGTCTCTCTCTAATCTTCTTTACTTTTTTTGGAGCATCAATTACCATTTCTGGTCCCAAAATTACGCTCTCTCCTACGTTGTCCCAAGATAATGGAGTCCGGCATCTTCTACCGTACAAAGACTCGAAAGGAGACATCTCGATAATGGCCTGATAGCTATTGTTGTATGCAAACTCTATCAGGTGAAGATGATCCTCCCATGAGCCACCAAAATCTAGTATACATGTCCGAAGCATATCCTCGAGCGTCTGAATAGTCCTCTTTGACTCTCCATCTGTCTTAGGGTGGTAAGCAGTGCTAAATTTGAGTTGGGTACCCAAGCTAGCCTACAAACTCCTCCAAAAGTGGGACATAAATCTGCTATCCCGATCGGACATGGAGCTCACTGGAACTCCATGTAACCTGACTATCTGTCTCACATATAAATCAGCAAGCTTCTCCGTGGACAATCCTACTTTAAAGCACAAAAAGTAGGCTGATTTGGTCAGCCTGTCAACAATGACCCAAATCGCATCCTTACCTTCTGGAGTACGTAGAAGTCCGAAAATAAAATCCATCGTGATATGTTTCCATTTCCATTGAGGAATCGGTAGTGGCTGTAACAATCCTCCTGCTCTCCGCCTCTCGGCTTTGACCTGCTGGCACACTAAACATCTAGAGACAAAATATGCTATCTCTCACTTCATCCCATACCACTACACATGTTCCCTCAGGTCCTTATACATCTTGTTAGCTCCCGGATGTATAAAATACTGGGAACGATGAGCCTCCTCCATGAACTCTTCCTGCAGGTCCCTACTAGGCACACATAACCTAGTCCCATGCCTTAATGAACCATCCTTAACAATAGTGAAGTCCTCCATCAATCCTGCCTGCACCTAAGCTCTAAGCCTTTATAGACTCTCATACTGGTATTTTGTATCTCGGATCTTCTCCATCAACCTTGACTGAATCTGCATGCCCATCATCTGCATCTCTACTCCTGGAACAATAACCTCGATGCCCAGGCTATCTAAGTCTACTAATAAGTGATGATCTGTTGTCAAGTACATCGCTACTGGATATCTACTCAAGGCATCGACAACTACGTTAGTCTTTCCTGGATGATACTGTAGTGAAATATCAAAATTCTTTATCAGTTCTAGCCACCTGCGCTGCCTAATATACATCTCTTTCTGCGTAAAAGCGTACTTCAAGCTCTTGTGGTCATTACATATTTTTACCCGCTCTCTGTACAGATAATATCTCCACAGCTTTAGAGCGAAGATCGTCGCTGCTAATTCCAAGTCATTAGTGGGATAGTTTTTCACATGTGGCCACAACTGTCTAGAAGCATACACCACCACCTTCTTGTTCTGCTTTAGAACACATCCCAAGCCATTTTTGAAGTATCGCTATAAATGACAGAGCCACCCGTCCCCGATGGCACCATCAAAATGAGCGTTGTGTTCAACCTCTTATTTAGTTTATTAAATGCAGCCTGACATTCTTTCGGTCCATACGAACTGCACATTCTTTCGAGTGAGTCTAGTCAATGGCTCTGCGATCATAAAAAAATTCTTCACAAATTTCTTGTAATATCCGGCCAATCCTAAGAAGCTTCTGATCTCTGCAATAGAACTCAGAGTGTTCTAAGACTCTATAGCAGGAATCTTCTTTGGATCCACCAATATCCCGTCTCCAGTCACCACATGCCCAAGGAACTCTACCTTATCCAGGAAGAACTCATATTTCAAGAGTTTTCCATAGAGCTTCTCCTTACGAAGGGTCTCTAGCACAATCCTTAGATGTTTCTCGTGCTCTTTCGGTGTCTTCGAATAGACAAGAATATCATCTATGAATACTATTATAAACTTGTTAAGGTACTGGTGGAATACCTTGTTCATCAAGTTCATGAAGACTGTCGGGGAATTTGTCAACCCAAACGGCATTACCAAAAACTCATATTGGCCATATCTTGTCCGAAATACAGTTTTTGGAATATCTTCCTTCTTCACCTTCAATTGATGATAGCCAGACCTCAAATCAATCTTCAAAAATACCCTCATACCGCTCAACTGATCAAAAAGATCATCTATCCTTGGTAGCAGGTATTTATTTTTGATGGTAAGGTTGTTCAGAGCCCTGTAATCAATGTACATTCGTACTGACCCATCTTTTTTTGGTGCAAATAAGATCGGGGCTTCCCAAGGCGAGAAACTTGATATAATGAAACCCTTGTCAAACAAATAATTAACCTGCTTGTTCAGTTTTGCCAGCTCGCTGTTGTTGATACTATAGACCTGTTGCGACACCGGCTCTGCCCTAGGCACTAAGTCAATAGAAAATTCAAGACCTCTATCTGAGGGCAATCCTGGTAGCTCCTTAGAAAATACGTCTAAAAACTCTGCAATAATAGGGTGTGGCAAGTATTTCTCTGCTACCATGGTTCAACAAATAATCCCATCACTCTGCTCAACTTCTCCCTAACAAACTCAAATTCTGGCTCTCCTAGAGGGCGGAACAGTACACGTCCTCCACGACTGTCTATGTTAGCATGGTGCAAACTCAACCAATCTATTTCAAGGATAATATCAAAACTCGAAAGTGGCATTACGAGTAAACTAGCATCCAAATCATGGCCTCCCAAGGTAACACGATACCCCTTGCACGTATCACTAACTAGGATAATGCCTCCACCAGTCATAATCTTGCAACTCCTACTCAAGGGTTCTGTTACTAAACTATGCTTAAGCATAAATGATACATATATAAAGCTATGCGATGCACCAGAATCAAATAAGGCAAAAATAGGAACAAAATCAAGAAGAATGGAACCTACTATCACATCACAAGTTGGCTCAGCCTCCTCTATGGTCATGGCAAAATATTTACCTTATGAAGGTACTCCCCTTTGCTGGTGCTAGGCAAACTGTTATTGTTGCGTAGAAAGTGGAGGTCCTCTTGGTTGCGGGGCCACTGGTGGTCCAACTAGTCCTCTCTGGGCTGAGGCTCCCCCTATAGGAGGTACGGTATGACACTTTCTCATCTGATGTGTAGGTGATCCACAAAATAAGCACACGCCTAATCTCTTCCGATAGATCTCCCATGAATGTCCTGGCTTCTTGCAATAGTTGCATAAGGGAGCTTGTTGCACTTGTCTTTATGGCTGTTGTTGTATTTGCTGAGCTAGGGCTCTAACTGGGGTACGGTACTATTATTGTTGCTATTATTGAAAGGTCCTTGGCTAAAACTGTGGACACTTTGTCTGGCCCTGACTACTACTACCGCCGATAACATCCATGTTCCTCTTATTTCAATGACCCATATCCACCTCGACCCTTTGAGCCTCTGCCTATATGTCAGCAAAAGTCGTATGAGCCAAAGAAATATAGACCTTGACGTCTTAGTTCAAGCCCTCTCTGAATCGTCTAGCTCTATCCTCCGGGTCCCTCACCATATACTCTGTGAATCGGCTCAGCCTGCCAAATTTTGCAGCATACTCATCCACGGTCATCCGGTTTTGCTCCAAGTTCTGGAATTGCTTCTCCAGAACTCCTTTGGCTACTGCAGGAAAGAATTTTCTCTTAAAAAGGTCCTTGAATTGCTCCTAAGTCTGGTTTGGATCTGCAATCCTAGGCTTGTTTCTGAACCAATTACGAGAAAAGTTATGGAGCTGCAAGCCAACAGCCTCAATCTTCTGGTCCTCAGAAAGTCAAGAAACTCTCATGATCTGCTCGATATCCTCGAGCCACTCATCAGCATAGAGAATTTCCTATGTCCCCTTGAACGTCCGAGGCTCCATCTTCTTGAAGTCCTGGATGTTACCAACCTTCGGTTGAGTGGTCTGCTATTGTGGTTGCTGGGCAACCCTCTCCATGGCTGTTAAAGCAACTTGTTGGGCATTTTCTATTCCCGCCCTTAATATTTCTGTCTACTGCCTCTAGGCCTCTGCCTGAGCTTTTTGATCCTCCATCATTCTTCTTAATAGCTCGTATAATGGTTGAGAAGAAGGAGGAAGACTCCCCGATCCAGCTGATGAGACCTCTTGTAATGCAGATGGTGTTGGGGGAGCACTATTGGCTGTGGAACTGCGCAATCTAGTCTTGGGTGGCATTCTGAAAGGTTGAAAACAACAAGAATTTAATTGATATGGCACAAGATAAGAAAGTATTCAAGAAGGACAATCAACTATGAAAGCAGTCTGATTGCTCGAAAGAAATTAATAAGGGTTAGCAAGTTGAGTATATGGGATCCCTAATTATGATTGAGTATTTTCCTATTCCTAGTATGTATATCCTATGGAAGGCTCACAGTCATACATATAACTTGAGTACTACTACGTGTTCGCATCCTTGTGTGAAACCTGACCTGCACAGGCCACCATAAAAATGTGTCACAATTCGTACCCTGGATTTGGGCATGAGTCATGGGTACGTCCAGCCTATGTCGCAATATCGATGGTAGAATATGGTACAATAAGCCACAAATATAATCTATAAATCATAATATATATTTATCTCTACACTATACTCAATCGCAAGCACTAATTTAAATGAGTATACCAAGATAATAATAAAATAATAGCCTCGATGCGGGTCCAAGAAGTCTCTCCAAACTAAATATCCAAAGTATAATATTCAAAATACTCTTGAAAAATTACTGGAGAATAATTCGGTCCAAAATAAATATAAAAAACCAACTACTCTACTAAACTACTCTATTGTAGATGGTATCTAGCTGTTAACTCTTCCTGAT
The DNA here is from genome assembly GCA_036927795.1 of Iris macrosiphon. Lineage (NCBI taxonomy): Eukaryota > Viridiplantae > Streptophyta > Magnoliopsida > Asparagales > Iridaceae > Iris > Iris macrosiphon. The sequence continues at coordinate 64,077,721 of JAYESA010000016.1, forward strand.
CCTCCTGAAGGGCAAGATCAGGCTCAGCTATGTCGCTAACATACGGGCCATAATATATAGGGATCGCATCCTTATCACAGTCACCTAAAATATGGTTATCTAATCAGGAAAGGAACGACTATATCACAGTGAAAACAGTTCTAAGACATGGTAAAAGCTATAAGACAATAAATAGTAAAGAATATATTATAACAACAAAACTGAAATAACAATAAGGCAACCAGAATAACTAAATGTTGAAGTCCTGTTATGGTAAAAATGTAGTAAAATATCTCCAAGCAACATAGAAAATAACTATAATGTAAGGAAGAACAGATAGGAATAAACTACTCTATATGATTTGAAATACCTTATTGACATGTGAACGACTAAGGGGTAAAATCTGACAAACCACACGTTTTGTGCATGGTTGCTATTATTCCAGTAAGACCATAGGATGGAAAGGGTAGTTCACACGTCCACTAAGTATTTTTCCTCTCCACAAGTACAACATGAATTTTGAACCAGTTACGAAAAAATAACAATAATCCAGAACAGTCACGTATCTCATAACTAGAATCCATCATACTAATCTGTGTAACAAGTGTCAAGAATCAAATAATTAATACTAAGCATGCGTTATAGAGACTATCAAGCACTAAAAATAATTACAAAAATGTACTCATCTGTGGTCCTTAGCTGTGGTTAGATCAGGTCCTAATTCAGAGTCCAAATCCTACGTATGATATTTTACCATGTCAAGTGATAAGTTATTTTAATTTATTTAATTCTATAAAATTAAAATAAAATCCTATTTTAATTTAATTATTCTTATTTTTAGGTTAATTCCTAAATTTTCTCCAAAGAAACTGAAATTTATCCACTCGAGACTCATGGCACGCAAATCGAGACAATATGTTGACCAAAAAGTCAACTGATGCAAACTCGACTTTCATGCATGATTTACTGTAGATTTTAGCATCAAAAACATGATGGAATTTATGGCTCATTCGAATTTAAATTCGTTTGGAAATTATTGCACATAATAAATCGTATTGTGCAATGGTAGTTGATTGCTAACCTAAAAGTTCTACAGAATTAACACCACAAAAATATTTTGAATTAAATTTTGGAAAAAAACATATGTCAATGAATTAACTTTAGCTTTTCGAAACTTTAAACAGTTCATGATTTTGATTTCTGCTTCTCCCAAAATTACAAAAATACCGAGACGCGTCTATTTTTGGACATATTGTGCTCTACGAATTTTCCAGAATATAATATTCAGTATTTCTTGAAACAAATTATATATTCTGAAAACTAACCTTAATATGGTTTTAACTCAAGAAACTGGTTTACGTTTGGAGTCCAGAGCTATTAGTAATGGCTTCTGGAAGATGAAGGAACCCTAAATGACAACTCCTCAAAATCAGCTAAAAGAAAAACCCTAAAAATTATAACCTTAATACTATATATAGAGAGTAGAGAGAATGGGCGGCAGCTTGGAGTGCAACATGTGTCAGTAATCCACTACTTTTTGCTCAGATGGAACAGCCAGGGTTCAGCCCGGCTTGGCTCGACTGAGTCTAAGTAGAATTCGGACTCGGCTCGGCTCGAGGTCGGCTCTGGGTCCCGGCTCGCTCACACTTGCCCCCCCTCTATCATTGACCACTAGACCTCACTGTTTGGGCCACTTTGGCTGACATGCAGGCCAGGTTGGCTGCTAACTGGGTAGGTTAGTTTTATTAGGGTTTTCTTTTTCTGAAAAATAGTTTTTAATTCAATTTTGCATAATTAACTCAAATTAAATGCTAAAAATAATCATAAAATTCTCATAAAATTCTAAAAAATATAGTTGATTATTTTGAACCTAAAACAAAAGTTTGGGATATTTTGAATTATGTTTGACCATAAAATAAATTCTTGAAAGTCCAAGAAAATTAGTGTTACTAGTTTTTAATTAACCAAAAATTGTGCAAAAATTCCAATAGCCCCAAATTAATATAATAATAACATTTAAGCTAGAGTTTCAGGATACAGAGGTTACAACTCACGTTAAACAGATATATATTACTGATTTCGTGAACTTCTTTTACTTTCTGTCATTTTACTTCCTGGAGCTTTGATTATTATTTTTTAGCTTATACTTGATTTTCTATAGTTGTTTATATCGTAATTTCTGGCCTAGTGACCGTCTCGATTTTTATTTTCTGGTAGAAACTTGTTCCGTCCCTTTTTGGTAACTCGGTAACAGAAACGGTACTAGAGTTGTGATTGTGACTTTAATCCATATTATGATATGAGACTTATCCTAGACTTGACTTCCTGTTATACTGGGTTCTGGTAATTTTTGAATTTTATTTAGTTCCCAAAAATCAGACTTGATTTAACCATATTTATTCTTGGAAAACGGCATACCGATGGTATACTACAGTATACCGATGGTATACCAATTTCAACTGACTTAAATTCTAGTTATTTTTGTGTGAACCATATCTACATACCGACGGTGTACTGGGTTGTTCCGACGGTATACCGATTTGTGAAACTTTTTTTTCCAGTAACTTTTTGCCTACTTGGAATGGCATACCGATGGTATACTACAATATACCGATGGTATACCAATTTGTTGGAATTCAGAACTTGCTATAATTTTCCTATCTCTGGAGGACCGGTGTACTGACGATGTACTAGACTGTACCGACGGTATGCCGATCGTGCACTTTCTTTAAGAATTCTTTTTTTTTGTGATTTTATATTAAAACTTCTGGTGTTTGCTTGGACACGCGATGACTTGACCTTATTTAGACATGAACTTACATTTCTTCAGATGACATGACTGGACTTGACTTGGCTTTACTCAATTTTATCCGGCTTTACCCGGCTACACGTGATGACATGATTGACTGGACTTGACTTGTCATGAATTTACATGGCTTCATCTGACATGGCTTGACTTGGTTTCACTTGGTTTCATCTAGTTGAACATGGCTTCACAGGGTTGTACTTGGCTTTACCTGGCTTCATATGGCTTTACTTGGCTTTACCTGGATTGACATAGCTTCGCTAGGCTTTATCCGACTATACTTGGTTTCACATGTCTTGCTTGTTGTCTTGGCGTACATAAGTCCGGTTGTGTAATATATATTAAATAGGTTTATATTACTATTAGAACTTGATTTGTCTATATTATGTCTATGATGGATTCTGCGGAATGCCACATCCAGATTTATACAAGAAACTGCTAGGGGTTAAATAACAAAAGATTCACTTAGTATATGGCTTAGGATTTTCTAATATCGTATGTAGTCCGGTTATTCGTACTGTTATCTTAAGGAGTATCCCGGGGTTTATATTGTAGCATATTTTGAGGAGTAACTAGTTGGTTGTGTGTATGGATATCCTGGATGGACTGCTGGATCAGAAGAAACTCTAGCATCACATTGCATTATAAAGTTAGTAATTAAGGATTATGATAACCTTAGTTAGTTAAAGTATCAAGTCGTACTTATATGAATTATCGTGATTGATGGATGTCGGTTAGTCTAGGCTTTACATGATAACACCTTTACTTCTACACTTGTTATTTTATGTCATCACCCGAACCCGATGTAGGGATTAAAGTCAGGAACAATGCCCAGCCTATGCCGCAGAATCAGCGGTAGAACGCTGTTTGGGTAATCTATCTAACAATATAATGAGCCACCTATAATATTAATATACTCAATCACAGATCTAAGATAAAAATACGCACGAATATGATAAAGAAAAGAAGAGTCACATACAACTCATGAGTCAAATAATAACATCACCGAGTCTGAAGAAATACTAACAAATAAGCTGGAGATAAATCCAGTATAAAAGAATACTAAGAAGCAATAAGTCCCGGGTCATCTGTCTCAGTCGGGATAAGTCCCTCCTAATCCAGGGTCTCCGAATCTAAGCCCACAACATCCTAAGGTCTGTAATGTGTAAGGTACCACTCCTCAGTGTCATCTGGAAAAAAAATATATCCAGTCAGGAAAGGAGCAGAGTACATCTCTAACAGCAGTTCTAATCAATGATAAAAACTATGTAACAGTAAATATATATGAATATACAAGATGCAATAATAGATACAAGAGATATACAATAAGAAAATACTAGAATAAATACAATAATGAACAATATGACAATAAACAAGAATACTAATGACTTAGTGTGTGAGTACTAGCTTAACATGTGATCGGCTTGGGGACTTGCAAAAGAGTAAAAGTCCTAGTTAATAATACGTGCGGTATATGATCAACCCTCACAAGGAACAAGACATGCACAAGGAGGGTATGATCAAATATCTATACTAAAATACTCTCCACCCTGACTGGTATAGTAGATCCAACCATGGTACGCTATGGCACGAGATTCCCTAAGAAGATAGCTAGTCTTCCCGAGAATCAGTGCCTGTACATGTACAAGAAGAAAAATAAAACAAGGCTTGCACAAGATACACCATATACCAAAAAATAATATCTCATAACGAGATCCGGGTATACCAATCCATGTAACCATCGTGTCAAGAAAATATGAATATCTACACTAAATACAATGAACATAGAGAATATCATAAATGAGAAACTATCAAAGAATGTACTCGCCTGAAGTCCGGTGAATAGTCTCACAGATGTCTGATACGGTACCTCAAAGACCTAGATATGGAATATAACATCAATACGAGGTTTCAGAAAGAAAAATAAGTTAAACTAGTCAACATTTAGGTCAAAGAGCCATTTCTAAGTCAAAATAGTCAAACTAGGTCAACTCTAAGTCAAACCGGTCAAACCAGTCAAACTTGGTCAAACTACATATTTCTATGTTGCATGAGTCTATCTCAAAGATATTGGGTTCATATACTAAGAATCTAGGTCATATAAGGTAAATCTAAGATACCGTATCTCAGGATACGCAAACAAGAGATATAAAATATCACATATATACATTCAAGCAATATTAAATATATAAATCATAATTACAAATACTAAATGGATACCTTGGTTTTGAACCAACTCGGTATCTCACCACTAAACCTCCATCTTGATACCCAAACCCAATACCTTGGGTATCCTCAAATACTTTGATACTTACCTTGGTATCTCAAGGTAATTGTCAAAGCCTCAATTAACTTAACATATGCTAAACATTTAGCTACTAAATATAACCTACTAATACATAGATGCTAACCTACAATACAATATATATGATATATATATAGTTTAAGAATCCAACTAACCTTATCATACATATAGATACTTACTAATACCTCACCATATATAGATATATGTATAGTTACCAACTATTATCCACATCTAACTAACTATTATACTAACCAAAATATGTACTACTAACTCAACTAGCTAACTTACAACTTGTTAGCCCTCTCCGATACACGCTGCTACTCCCTTGAGCTTACATTTGCTGCTGCTGTCGCTATTGCTGCTGCTACCGTCGCCAATGCTGCTGATGTTGTTGCTAATACTGCTGCTGCTATTGCGGTTACTACTACCGTCGCTATTTCTGTTGCTTCAGCTGTCGCTAGTACTGTTGTTGTTGTTGCTGTAGCTGCTGCTGTCGCTAATGCTGTTGTTGCTGCTATCACTAATGCTGATGCTGCTGCTGTAGCTGCGGTTGTTGTTGCTATTGCTGCTGCTGCTGTCGCTATAAGTGTCGAGTCCCCTCTCTTATACAATAGCACACACATACAAACACACTACTACCATATACACCAATATATATACACCAATATATATCAACTATATATTTATATATATATATGCTCATCCATATATATATATATATACACATATCCACAATTGTATACATATAGTATAACATACACACATAGTTATATATATATATATATATATATATATATATATATATATATATATATATATATATATATATATATATATATATATATATATCATCTCATATACGTACACACACACACACACACACATATATATATATAACACAACTTATATATACACATAACTTATATATATACACTACTTATTTAATAGTTATTACATATGTAGTATTATAGCTACATATATATATATATATATATATATATATATATATATATATATATATATATATATAACACATAGGTATATAGATATATGATACACTAACACACACACACACAAACACACATATATATATATATATGTATATGTATATGTATATATATATATATATATATATATATATATATATATATAATGACTAAGAATAATAGAAAATAGATCTAGAAATAAAATACAACAAACACGTGGAGTGCATCGCACCCATATCACACTAGATCTATGATATACTTGCGACACGAGTCCACCACACATCTAAATATACTCTGAAGGACACAAGCAAGTCTAATATACTATTTATGAATAATACGAAGAGGCAAACACAAATCTACGTGCCTGTGTCAAAATGTGACATGCATAAAGTCCTCTGTCGGAGAAAAAACCCCCAAATCTACACCTATCATCAAATTATTGGGATACGACCTATACGTACCCAATTGTGGATACGATACTAGCCCCAAACATACAAATATATGTCAAATTAATCTATAGGACCAATTGACAAACACAACAAGTGTCAATCTTGAAATTCCTCCAAAATTGACACAAAAGTACCATAACTTTCTCAATAGGCCTCCTATGAACTCAAAATAAAATCCTATGGGTAGCCTACGCATATGGGTTTATTTCTTATGGTTAATTCTCAGATTTAGAATCTAAATTAAGGAAAAAAATAAATTATACCTATTAGAAGATGGATTCCCAATACAACTTCCAAATATGATAAAATTGGCCTCCAACTTGTAGATCCTTGCTCCTCTTGGTAGATACTTGCTTTCTCCTTCTAGATCCTTGCTCTACTAGTCTCTAATGATGATTTGGGAAGAAATTAGGGTAAATTTTTGGTAGGAAAATGATTTGAAATGAAAAAATTTGGTTGAGGGAAATTCTATATCTTGATTTCAAATGAAAAGAGGAGAGAAAAACTTTCTCCCCACTTTAATAGGTCGACCCCCTTAGCCCCTCTCTCAAGCTACTATGTAATGTCTATTATACCACTTAGGACCTCTTATAAAGAAATAATTAAGGAGGGAAGGTTCTACTCTAATGGTTTAATTAAACTAACCATCCTCCTAATGAATGGGCTTCTAAATGGGTTCAAATCTAACAATTAATACATGTTGGTCCATGAGTCTAAACTAAACTAGTTAGGTCCACTAACACAAGTCCAAAACAAATAACTAATATCTAACAACAATTAAATAATACAATAAATAATTATCTAACATGTATAATGTTTAATTAAATATAAAATAACTAAAAACTCTTACCTAGAAAATATAGTAGTGACTAGTCTACCCTCCTTAAAATAATTTTATCCTCAAAATTCAAAGATAAAAGCTACCCCAAGAAAATAATAGAATAGAACAAAAGGACAGAATATAACAGAAAGAATAGAATATAACTATGAAAGAACATACCTCAAGGAACAAACAAATATGGATAACGCTATCGCATTTTATCCTCTCTCCCCCAGGTAGACTCCCTGGAGAGTGATGTCTCCATATGACGCATACCAAAGGAATAGTCTGGTTCCTCAGCACCTTCTCTCTTCGATCTAGAATCTCAACTGGCTGCTCTAGATAGCTAAGAGTAGGGCCCATCTCTATCTCCGAGTGATCCAACACATGACTAGGATCCGCCATGTACCATCTCAATTATGACACATGAAACACGTTGTGCACTCCCTCTAATACAGGTGGCAAGTATAGTCTATAAGCAACTGCACCGACCCTTCCTAGAATAGTAAAAGATCCAATGAGTCACGGACTAAGCTTTCCGCCTCCACCAAAGAGAATCGTGCCTCGTGTCAAAGAAATCCTCAGAAATACCAAACCACCCACCTAGAACAAAATACCACCTTAATAACTTAATCTATAACAAACAACCAATAACAAGCATAAAACAAAAATCTAAAACTATACCTCAAACTCTAAAGGTCTCCGGTGGCTATCGGCCCAATGCCGCTGTCCGTCTTGCGCCACTCGAAGTCTATCTCTGATCAACTGAACCTTCTCCGCTGTATGTACAACCATCTCTAGCCCAAGCAAAACTCTCTCTCTAATATCGTCCCATGACAAGGGAGTGCGATATCTCCGGCCGTACAGAGCTTCAAATGGTGACATCTCTATACTAGCCTGGTAGCTGTTATTGTAAGCAAACTCTAACAAATGGAGATGGTCCTCCCAAGAACCTCCAAAATCGAGTACACAAGTGCGCAACATATCATCGAAAGTTTGAATAGTCTTCTCTGAGTGCCTATTTGTCTGGGGATGATATTGTACACAAGTGCGCAATATATCATCGAAAGTTTGAATAGTCTTCTCTGAGTGCCTATTTGTCTGGGGATGATATACAGTACTGAACTTGAGCTGAGTACCCAAACTCGCCTGCAAGCTCCTCTAGAAATGAGAAGTAAAACAACTATCCCGATCTGAGACTATGCTGACAAAAACTCCATGTATCCTGATGATCTGCCTCATATAAATCTCTGCCAGCTTCTCCGTAGACAAACCCACCTTGAAAGGCAAAAAGTGGGCTGACTTGGTCAACCTGTCAACGATGACCCAAATCGCGTCTTTCTTTCCTAGAGATCATGGAAGTTCGTACACAAAATCTATAGTAATGTGCTCCCACTTCTACTCTGGAATGGGTAATATCTGAAGTAAACCTCCTGGCCTCTGTCTCTTGGCTTTCACCTGCTAGCACACTAAGCATCTGAATACAAACTGTGCCACTTTTCTCTTCATGCCATACCACCACACACTCTCTCGCATATCCTAATACATCTTGTTGGCACCTGGATGTATGGAATACTGAAAGCTATGTTCTTCCTGTAATACCTCCTCACGTAGCTCCCTACTAGTCACACACAATCTAATACCATGCCGCAAAGATCCATCCTCAGTAATGGTAAAATCATCCTCCAATCCTACTCTCACCTGAGCTCTGATACTTCTTAGAGATACATCCTCATACTGGGCTGCCTTAATCTTGTCAATCAACTCTGAATATATCTGGAATCCCCACATCTGAATATCCAAACCAGGAAGTACCACCTAAATGCCCAAGCTCTCCAAGTCCTCCAATAAATATCGATCCTGCGTCAAGAATATAGGTACCGGATACCTGCTCAAGGCATCGGTAACTTTATTAGCTTTTTCAGGATGATACTGTAAAGATATATCAAAATCCTTCATCAGTTCCAACCACTGACGCTGCCTCATGTTTAACTCATTTTGTGTGAAAACGTACTTCAAGCTTTTGTGGTCTGTAAAGATCTTCACACGCTCTCCATACTAATAGTGTTTCCACAACTTCAGGGCAAAGATGACTGCTGCCAACTCCAAATTATGGGTAGGATAGTTCTTCTCATGAGGATGCAATTACCTGGATGCATAGGCAATAACTTTCCTATTTTGTAGATGAACACAACCCCAATCTTTCCCTGATACATTACTATAAATAGTAAAACCTCCAAACTCTGGTAGCAACGTCAAAATAGAAGCAGATATCAACCTCTTCTTTAATTTCTCAAAAGCAACCTGGCAATCCTCCGTCTAAACAAAATCTACATCCTTTCCGGTGAGTCTGGTCATCGGCTCGATAATCCTTGAAAAATTCTGTACAAACTTCCTGTAGTAGCCTGCCAATCCCAAGAAACTCCTAATCTCTGCTACCGAACTCGTGGTCTTCCAAGACTCCACTGCTGTGATCTTCTTCGGATCCACTGAAATACCATCACTAGTCACAACATACCCCAAGAACTCCATCTTGTCCAGGAAGAACTCACACTCGGATAACTTCCCATACAGCTTCTCCTTCCTCAGCACATCCAACACAATCTGCAAATGCTCCTCGTACTCCTCTAGTATCTTCGAGTATATGAGTATATCGTCGATAAACACCACCATAAACTTGTCAAGGTACTAATGGAATACCTTGTTCATCAGGTTCATAATACCATCGGTGCACTAGTCAACCTAAATGATATCACCATAAACTCGTACTGACCATACCGAGTTTTAAAAGAAGTCTTCGGTATGTCCTCCGGCTTCACTTTCATCTGGTGGTAGCCTGATCTCAAGTCTATCTTAGAAAATATCTTGTCACCACTTAACTGATCAAACAAGTCATCAATCCATGGCAAAGGGTACTTATTCTTGATAGTAAGATTATTCAATACCCTGTAATCAATGCACATGTGCACTGTTGTATCCTTCTTAAGTACAAACAATACCTGGACTCCCCACGGTAAAGAAATCAATCTCACAAAGCCTTTATCCTGCAATTTGTCTACCGACTTCTTCAGCTCGACTATAAATATGTTGTAAAATTGGTTCTGCACCCGGCACCAAGTCTATAGAGAATTCAACATCTTGATCTGGCGGCAATTCTACCAATTCCTCAGGAAATACATCCAAGAACTCTACTATCAACGGATGCGATAACTCCTTATCTTTCACCATAGCTCCACAAAAAATGCATTCTCCCTGCACTGTAGCTCCTCTAGTAAACTCAAACTCTGGCTCTTCTGGCAGACCAAACAAAACTCTACCTCCTCTACAATCTATACTAGCATGGTGCCTACTCAATCAATCCATCCCGAGTATAATATCGTAGCTCGAAAGTGGCATTACAAGTAGACACGCACTCAACTCCCGCCTCCCAGAGTAACTTTCTGATCCTTGCAAATATTATTACCAGGATAATGCCTCCCCCGATCATGATCTTGCAAGTCCTAAGTAAAGGCTCAGCTACCAAACCATGATTTAGAGCAAAAAAAACAGATACAAAACTATGGGAAGCACCACTATCAAATAAAGCTAAAGCTGTAATAAAATCAAGAAGAATAGAACCTGCGATGACATCTTCGGTGGACTCGTCCTCCTCGACGGTCATAGCAAACGCTCGTCTCTTACGTGCACCTTCTTGCTGCAGATGCTGAACTAATGCTATTGCTGGGTCAGAAATGGTCCCCTCAGCTGTACTACAGTTGGTCTCGCCTGTGCTCTCGGAGCTAAAGCTGCTCCCTAAACTGTATAATAAGGATTGGAAGGACACTCCCTCAGGTAATGCCCCTTAGTACCACAATACAAACACACTTCCAACCTCTTCCTACAAACTTCCCAGATGTGGCCGGGTTTCTTATAGAAGTGGCAGAAAGACTGCTATAACTATCTCTACTGTTGTGGTGCCTGGTAAAACGATGCCCTAGCTGGAGTCTGGTGCTGTTGCGACTGCTGGAAAGGCCTAGAGTGGAAATGAGGACGCTTGGAAGATACTGCACTGCTGTTGGCCCCCAAAAAAGAATCACGGTCTCTCTTGGGCTTCAAACCCAACTCCCGCTCAACCTTGCGTGCCTCCGTAAGTATCTTCGAGTATGTCTCATAAAAAGACGGAATGAGGAGCTTCACTTCCCAGTTTAGACTCTCGCAAAATCTAATAGCCCAAACCTTCGGCTCTTTCACCAAATAATCTATAAATCGGCTCAACCTACTGAACTCTGCAGCGTAGTCCTCCATAGACATGCTTCCATGAATAAGGCTCTCAAACTGTCTTCCCAAGTCTAGCCTATCTGCCCGAGCAAAGAACTTATTCTTGAAGAGGTCCTTGAATACCTCCCAAGACTGTCCTGCGTCAACAAGAATTGGCTCATTCTTGAACCAATTGCGGGTGACGTCGAACAGTTGAAGTCCTACCGCCTCAACCTTCAGATCCTCAGAAAGACAGGGCACCCTGATAAAATATTCAATGTCCTCGAGCCAATCATCAGCATAAACGATGCCCTCCATCCTCTTGAAGACCCTAGGCTCCAGCTTCTTGAAGTCCTGAATATTGCCTGGACGTAGCTGAGCAACCTGAGGAGCATACTGCTGCTGGACCGAAACTCCTCTCTCTATTATGGCATGAGCAAGCTGATAAGCACTCTCGATGCCCTTCCGTAAGACGTTGGTCGACCTCTGATGTGCCTAAGACTGAGCCCTTTGCGCCTCCAGCATCTCGCAAAATAGTATAAACATCTATGTTGCATCTACTGGCACGGAGGGTGGAGGTGGAAGTCCCTCAGATACAGCTGGTACAGTCCTCTAAGTAGGTGGTGGACCTCCGAAAGCAGCTGACACTCCAATCACCAAAGAAGTAACTGGTGCAGGCCCTCGGGACGTCGCAGACCTCTCAGAAGCTGCTCTTCCCTACTGTGTTCTAGTCTTAGCGGCATCCTGAGACAAAGCGAAAGAAAGAATCAATATGGCACATGATGTAAGACACTCAAGGAAGGATAATTTAAAGATCAAACATCAGTATCAAGAAAGAATAGTTGAATGAATCGAAAGAATTTTTTTCTAGATGTGATTAAGTATTCTCAGCCAATAGCCTATATCCTATATCATGAAACAGGCTGTAGTAGCACTCAAATTAGAGTACCACTATGAATTGCACTAATTACAACCTCGAAGACCTGCATGGGCCACCACTAAAAATGTTTCATGAGCCGCACCCGATTTAAGGATGCAAGTCGGGAACAACGCCCAGCCTACGCTGCAGAATCGGTAGTAGAATGCTGTTTGGGTAATCTATCTACCAATAAAATGAGACACCAATAATATCAATATAATCAATCACATATCTAAGATGGAAATGCATACGAATACGATAAAGAAAAGAAATCACATACAACTCATGAGTCAAATAATAACATCACTGAGTCTAAAAAAATACTAACAAACAATCTGAAGATAAATCCATTACAAAAGAATACTAAGAAGCTACAAGTCCCGGGTCATCTGTCTCAGTCGAGATAAGTCCCTCCTGAGCCAGGGTCTCCGACTCTAAGCCCACAACATCCTGACATCCGTAACGGCAGGGTACCAGTCCTCAGTGTCACCTGGGAAAATATATCCAGTTAGGAAAGGAGCGGAGTACATCTCTAACAGCAGTTCTAATCAATGATAAAAACTATGTAACAGTAAATAGATGTAAAAATATAAGATACAATAATAGGTACAAGAGATATACAATAAGAAAATACTAGAATAAATACAATAATGAATAATATGATAATGAACAAGAATACTAATGACTATGTGTGTGAGTACTAGCTTAACATATGATGGCTTGGGAACTTGCACAAGAGTAAAAGGCCTGGTTAATTATATGTGCGGTATATGATCAATACTCACAAGGAACAAGATATGCAAAAGGAGAGTATGATCATATATCTACAATAAAATACTTCTCACCCCCGACTGGTATAGTAGATCCAACCATGGTACGCTATGGCACGAGATTTCCCAAGAAGATAGCTAGTCTTCCCGAGAATCAGTGTCTGTACATGTACAAGAAGAACAATGAAACAAGGCTTGCACAAGATACACCATATACCAAGAAGTAATATCTCATGATGAGATCCAGATATACCAATCTGTGTAACCAACGTGTCAAAAAAATATGGATATCTACCCCAAATATAATAAAAATAGAGGATATCATAAATAAGAAACTATCAGAAAATGTACTCGCCTGAAGTCCGGTGAATAGTCTCACAGATGTCTTATACGGTGCCTCAAAGACCTAGATATGGAATATAATATCAATACGAGATTTTAGAAAGAAAAATAAGTTAAACTAGTCAACATCTAGGTCAAAGAGCCATTTCTAAGTCAAAATAGTCAAAATAGGTCAACTTTAAGTCAAATTGGTCAAACTTCGTCAAACTACCTATTTCTAGGTTGCATGAGTCTATCTCAAAAATGTTGGATTCATATACTAAGAATCTAGGTCATACAAGCTAAATCTAAGATACTAAGATATCGTATCTCAGGATACGCAAACAAGAGATATAAAATATCATATATGTACATTCAAGCAATATTAAATATATAAATCCTAATTATAAATACTAAACAGATACCTTGGTTTTGAACTAACTCGGTATCGTACCACTAAACAGATACCTTGGTTTTGAACTATCTTGATACCCAAACCTAATACCTTGGGTATCCTCAAATACCTTGATACTTACCTTGGTATCTCTAGGTAATTGTCAAAGCCTCAATCATAGCTAACATTCAACTTAACATATGCTAAACATTTAGCTACTAAATATAACCTACTAATACATAGATGCTAACCTATAATACAATACTTATGATATATATATATATATATATATATATATATAGTTTAAGAATCCAACTAACCTTATCATACATATAGATACTTACTAATACCTCACCATATATAGATATATGTATCGTTACCAACTATTATCCATATCTAACTAAATATTATACTAACCAAAACATATACTACTAAACCAACTAGCTAACTTACAACTTGTTAGCCCTCCCCGATACACGCTGCTGCTCCCTTGAGCTTGCATTTGCTACTGTTGTCGCTATTGTTGCTGCTACTGTTACTGAATACTGCTGTTGTCGTCGCTAATGCTGTTGATGCTGTTGCTAATATTGCTGCTGCTGTTGCGGTTACTGCTGTCGTCGCTATTTCTGTTGTTGCTGTTGTCGCTAATGCTGCTGCTATTGCTGTAGCTGCTGCTGTCGCTAATGTTGTTGCTGTTGCTAATGCTGTTGCTGCTGTAGCTGTTGTTGCTGTTGCTATTGCAGCTGCTGCTGCTTTCGCTGTCGCTATAAGTGTCGAGCCCCCTCTCTTATACAATAGCACACACATACAAACACACTACTACCATATACACCAATATATATAAACTAATATATATCAACTATATATTTATATATATACATGCTCATCCATATATATATATATACATATCCATAATTGTATACATATAGTATAACATACACACATAGTTAGTTATATATATATATATATATATATATATATATATATATATATATATATATATATATATATATATATAATCATGCAAGTATATATATATATAACATAACATACAAGTATATATATATAAAACAACTTATATATATACATAACTTATATATATACACTACTTATTTAATAGCTATTACATATATAGTAGAATAGCTACATATATATATAACACATAGGTATATAGATATATGATACACTAACACATATAAATATATATATATATATATATATATATATATATATATATATATACATAACAAGATATATATATATATATATATATATATATATATATATATATATATATATATATATATATATAATTACATATTATAATGACTAAGAACAATAGGAAATAGATCTAGAAATTAAATAGAACAAACACGTGGAGTGCATCACACCCGTATCACACTAGATCTATGATACGCTTGCGACACGAGTCCACCACACGTCCAAACGTACCTCGAAGAAAATGAGCAAGTCTAATATATTATTTATGAACGATACAAAGAGTCAAAGATAAATCTACGTGTCCGTGTCAAAATGTGACATGCACAAAATCTCGTGTTAGAGGGAAAACTTCCAAATCAACATGTATCACCAAATTATTGGGATACAACCTATACGTACGCAATTGTGGACACGACATATCACTACCACATTTTCTAGAAAAGGATAATTTAGTAATTTTATATTTAATTAAATTTTATGAATGTTAAATAATTATTTGTTGTATTATTTAATTATTGTTAGATGTTAGTTATTTATTTTAGACTTGTGTTAGTGGACATAACTAGTTTAGTTTAGGCTCATGGACCAATATGTATTAATTGTTAGATTTTAGCCCATTTAGAAAGCCCATTGATTAGGAGGATAATTATTTTTAATTAAACCATTAGGCTAGAAGCTTTCCTACTTAATTATTTCTTCATGAGAGGCCCCAAGGGGTATATTGGACAATTTATAGAAGCTTGAGGAAGGGAAAAGGTGCCCGATCTATTAAAGAGGGGAAAATTTGTTTCTCTCTCCTCTTTTTATTTGCAAACTAGATCTAGAAATTCTTTAACCTAATTTCTTTATTCCCACTTCATTTTCCTACCAAATTTTATCCCAATTCTTTCCCAAATCACTATTGGAGGCTAGTGGAGCAAGGATCTAGAAGAAGGAAGCAAGAATCTATAAAGGGGAGTAAGGATCTACAAGTTGGAGGCCAATTTTATCATATTTGGAGGTTTCATTGGTAATTTATCTCCTAATAGGTATAATTTAGTTTTTTAACCTTAATTTAGGTTCTAAATATGAGATTTAACCATGAGAAATTAACCCATATTCATAGGCTACCCATAGTATTTGGTTTTGTGTTCATAAGAGGCCTATTGTGAAAGTTTTGGTACTTTTTGTGTTAATTTTGGGAGAATTCCGAGATTGACATTGTTGTGTATGTCAATTGGTCCTATAGATCAATTTGGCATGTGCTTCTGTGTTTGGGGCTAGTGTTATATCCACAATTGGGTACGTGTAGGTCGTATCCCGACAATTTGGTGATACGTATTGATTTGGAGGTTTTTTCTCCGACACGGAACTTTGTGCATGTCACATTTTGACACTGACACATAAAATTGTATTTGACTCTTTGTATTGTTCATAAATAATATATTAGACTTGTTCGTGTCCTTCAGGGTACGTTTGGATGTATGGTAGACTCGTGTCGCAAGCGTATCCTAGATCTAATGGGATATAGGGTGATACATTCTATGTGTTGTACAATTTAATTTTAGATCTATTTCTCTTGTGTTCTTAGTCTTGGTAAGGTGTAATTATAAATATGTATATATGCATATTATGGTGTATTTATATTTATGTATAATTTTGTCTTAGATCTATGTATCTATTTATGTATATTGTATGTAGCTATTATTGTACATATGTAAGAGCTATTTAATAGTATAGTGTATGTATATATATTGTAGTATATATATAGTGTATATGTTATGTGTGTGTGTATATATATATATATATATATATATATATATATGATTCTATGTATATATGTTACTATATATATATATATGTATGTTATTGTTATATGTATTTGTTATGTACATATATCCTATATAGTTATAACTATGTATATATGGATACTATATTGTTATATGTATTATTATGTCAATATATATATATTCTTATAGTTGTAAGTATATATAGGTAATTATATATTGTGTTATATATATATATATATATATATATATATATATATATATATATATATATATAAGTGTTTGAGAGAGCGACATCAGCTATTGTGACACTTTCAGCGTCATAAAAGGAAAACAACAGCAGCAGCAAAAGCAACAGCAGTGGTAGCAATAGCGACAACAGCCGCAACAACAATAGCAACAGCAGTAGTAGTGGCGACGGCAGCAGCAGCAACAACGACAGCAGCAGCTCAGCAGTAGCGACGGCAGCAAAAAATTGTCGCTATAATAGCAGGAACAACAGCGGTATCTGCAGCGTATCCGCGGTTTTAGCGACGATCAGTAGGGCTTCAGCGACACATATGCAGTTTTGAATATATATTATATATTTATATATAATAGTTATATATGTGTATA
Organism: Iris macrosiphon; assembly: GCA_036927795.1. Lineage (NCBI taxonomy): Eukaryota > Viridiplantae > Streptophyta > Magnoliopsida > Asparagales > Iridaceae > Iris > Iris macrosiphon. Next base: position 64,095,308 of record JAYESA010000016.1, read on the forward strand.
TATATGATATTAATATATACGTATATATATTCCTAATTGCTAATTGTATTTTAGTATACTATATGTATAATATTTAGTTGTTAGCATATATTATTATGGATAGTTAGTATAAGTAAGGTATTGAATATTACCTTGAGATGCCAAGGTAAGTATCAAGGTAGTTGGGGATACCCAAGGTATTAGGTTTGGGTATCAAGATTGAGGTTTAGTGTTGTGATACCATGTTGGTTCGAAACCAAGGTATCCATTTAATGTTTATAATTAGGATCTTTTATAATCAATATTGTTTGATATTGTATGAGTGTGATATTTCATATCCCTATTTTTCGTATCCTGAGATACGGTATCCTAGTATCCTAAGATGTAGCTTTATGACCTAGACTATAGTGTTTGAACCCAATATCCTTGAGATAGAGTCATGCAACCTAGAAATAGGTTGTTTGACATAATTGACCATAGTTTGACCATAGTTGATCATAGTTTGGGTTAGAGTTGACCTAGTTTAACTTTTGACTTAGAATTGACTTGTTGACCTAGAAGTTGACTAGTTTAACTTATTTTCTTTCCAAAATCTTGTATTAATGTTGTATTCCATATCTAGGTCTTCGAGGTACCGTGTCAGACATCTGTGAGACTATTTATTGGACTTCAGGCGAGTACATTCTCTGATAGTTTCTTATTTATGATATTCTCTATGTTCATTATATTTAGTGCAGATATCTATGTTTTCTTGACACTATGGTTACATGGATTGGTATATCCAGATCTCGTCATGAGATGTTATTCCTTGGTATATGGTATATCTTGTGCAAGTATTGTTTTATTGTTTATCTTGTACATATGCAGACACTGATTCTCGAAAAAACTAGCTATCTTCTTGGTGAATCTCGTGCCATAGCGTACCGTAGTTGGATCTATTATACCAGTCAGGGTTGGGGAGTATTAGTGTAGATATGTGATCATACCTTCCTGTGCAAGTATTATTTTCCTGTGAGTGTTTGTCATACACCGCACTTATGACTAACCAGGATATTATTCTTGTACAAGTTCTCAAGTCGATCATATGTTAAAGCTAGTGCTCACTCATTTAGTCATTAGTATTCTTGCTCATTGACATATTGTTCATTAGTATATTTATTCCAGTATTTTCTTATTGTGTATCTCTTGTATCTATTATTGCATATTGTATATTCATATCTATTTACTGTTACATAGTTTTTATTATTTATTAGAACTGCTATTAGAGATGTACTCTGATCCTTTCCTGACTGGATAGATTTTCCCAGATGACACTGAGGAGTGGTACCCTACACATTATGGTCCTCTGTATGTTGTGGGTTTAGAGTCAGAGTCCCTGGCTCAGGAGGGACTTATCCCAACTGGAAAAGATGACTGGATTTGTTTCGCAGGTTTAGTAGCTTCTTAGTATTCCTTTATACTGGATTTGTCTCCAGCTTATTTGTTAGTATTCTTTCAGAATCATTGGAGTGTCAGCTACTTTCGGAGGTCCACCACCTACTCAGAGGACTGTGCCAGCTGTATCTGAGGGGCTTCCATCTCCACCTCCTGTGCCAGCAGAGGTGACACAGATGTTTACACTATTTCGTGAGATGCTCGAGGCACAGAGGGCTCAATCTGAGGCACATCAGAGGCAGACCGATGTTTTACGGTAGGGCATCGAGAGTGCTCATCTGCTTGCTCGTGCCGTAGTAGAGAGAGGAGTTTCGGTCCAACAGCAGGTTGCTCCTCAGGTTGCTAGCTTCAGCCAGGCAATATTCAGGACTTCAAAAAGCTGGAGCCTAGGGTTTTCAAGGGGACGGAGGGCATCGTCTATGCTAATAATTGGCTCGAGGACATTGAGTGTCTTATGAGGGTATTCTGTCTTTCTGAGGATCTGAAGGTTGAGGCGGTAGGACTTCAACTGTTTGACGTCGCCCATACTTGGTTCAGGAATGAGCCGATTCTTGTTGACGTGGGACAGTCTTGGGAGGTATTCAAGGACCTCTTCAAGAAGAAATTTTTTGCCCGGGCAGACAGGCTAGACTTGAGAAGGAAGTTTGAGAGCCTCATTCAGGGAAGCATGTCTATGGAGGGGTATGCTACAGAATTTGGCAGGTTGAGCCGATTTGCAGAGTATTTAGTGAGAGAGCCGGAGGTTTGGGCTATTCGTTTTCATGAGGGTCTAAACTGGGAAGTGAAGATCCTTATTCCGTCTTTTTATGAGACATACTCGGAGATACTTGTGGAACGACAGTACAGTATCTGCCAAACGTCCTTATTTTCAGTCCAGACCTTTCCAGCAGCTACAATAATACTAGACTCCAGCTAGGGCGCCATTTCATCAGGCATCATAGCAGCAAAAACAGTTATAGCAATATTTCTGCCACTTCTGCAAGAAGCCCGGCCATATCTGGGAAGTTTGTAGGAAGAGATTGGGAGTTTATTTGTATTCTGGTACTGAAGGGAATCAGTCGAGAGAGTTTCCTCGTCGTGCAGTTCAGGGAGCAACTTCAGCTCCGAAGGAACTGACGAGACCACCTGTAGTACAACCTAGGGGACCACTTTCGACACAGCAGCAGCGTATGTCCAGCATCAGCTGCAGGGAGGTGCGCGTTAGGGACGAGCATTTGCTATGACCATCGAGGAGGATGAGCCCACCGGAGATGTCATCGCAGGTTCTATTCTTCTTGATTTTATTCCAGCTTTAACTTTATTTGATAGTGGTACTTCCTATAGTTTTGTATATGTTTCTTTTTTACTCTGAAGCATGGTTTGGTAGCTGAGTCTTTGCTTAGGACTTGCAAGATCATGAACGGGGGAGGCATTATCCTGGTTAATGATATTTGCAAGGATCGGAGAGTTACTCTAGGTGGCCGGGAGTTGAGTGCATGTCTATTTGTAATGCCACTTTCGAGCTACGATATTGTATTCGGGATGGATTGGTTGAGTAGGCACCGTGCTAGCATAGATTGTAAAGGAGGTAAAGTTTTGTTTTGTCTGCCAGGAGAGCCAGAGTTCGAGTTTGCTAGAGGAGCTCCATAGCAGGAAGAAGGTATTATTTGTGGAGCTATGGTGGAAGACAAGGAGTTGCTGTATCCGTTGATAGCAGAGTTCTTGGATGTGTTTCCTGAGGAATTGCCAGGTTTGTCGCCAGATCGAGATATTGAATTCTCTATAGACTTGGTGCCAGGTGCAGAACCAATTTCGTAACATGTCAATAGAGTAAACAACAACGAGCTGGTCGAGTTGAAGAAGCAGGTGGATGAATTACAGGATAAAGGGTTTATCAGATCGAGTTCTTCACCGTGGGGAGCCCCGATATTGTTTGTACCGAAGAAGGATGGATTGGTGCGTATGTGCATTGATTACAGGACTTTGAATAATCTCACTATCAAGAATAAGTAACCTTTGCCATGGATTGATGATCTGTTCGATCAGTTGAGTGGTGCCAAGGTATTTTCTAAGATAGATTTGAGATCAGGCTACCACTAGGTGAAAGTAAAGCCGGTGGACATACCAAAGACTGCTTTTAGAACTCGGTATGGTCAGTACGAGTTTATGGAGATGTCGTTTGGGTTGACTAATGGACCGACGATATTTATGAACTTGATAAACAAGGTGTTCCATCAGTACCTTGACAAGTTCATGGTGGTGTTCATTGACGACATACTCATATACACGAAGACACTGGAGGAGCACACGAAGCATTTGCGGATTATGTTGGATGTGCTGAGGAAGGAGAAACTGTATGGAAAGCTGTCCAAGTATGAGTTCTTCTTGGATAAGGTAGAGTTCTTGGGGAATATTGTGACTGGTGATGGTATTTCAGTAGATCCGAAGAAGGTCATAGCAGTAGAATCTTGGAAGACCCCAAGTTCGGTAGTAGAGATCAGGAGTTTCTTGGAATTGGCAGGCTACTACAGGAAGTTTGTGCAAGATTTTTTGAGGATTGCCGAGCCGATAACCAGACTCACCATGAAGGATGTAGAGTTTGTTTGGATAGAGGATTGCTAGGTTGCTTTTGAGGAATTGAATGAGAGGTTGACGTCTGCTCCTATTTTGACGTTGCTATCAGGGTCTGGAGGTTTCACTATTAATAGTGATGCATCAGGAAAAGGTTTGGATTGTGTTCTTCAGCATAATGGAAAAATGATTGCCTATGCATCCAGACAATTATGTCCTCATGAAAAGAACTATCCTACACATGATTTAGAGTTGACAGCAGTCATCTTTGCTCTGAAGTTACGAAAATACTATTTATACGGAGAGCATGTGGAGATCTTCATAGACCCTAAGAGCTTGAAGTATGTTTTCACTCAGAAGGAGTTGAATATGAGGCAGCGTCGGTAGTTGGAACTAATGAAGGATTTTGATATATCTTTGCAGTATCATCCTGGAAAAGCTAATATAGTTGCCGATGCTTTGAGTAGGTATCCGGTATCTATGTTCTTGACGTAGGATCGATATTTGTTGGAGGACTTGGAGAGCTTGGGCATTGAGGTGATAGTTCCTGGTGGTGCAATACATATATGGGGATTGCAGATACATTCATATTTGATGGACAGGATCAAGGCAGCACAGTATGAGGATGTATCTCTGAGGAGCATCAGAGCTCAGGTAAAAGCAGGATTGGAGGATGATTTCACCATTGCCGAGGATGGATCTTTGCGGCATGGAGTTAGATTCTGTGTGCCTAGTGGTGAGCTACATGAGAAGATGTTACAGGAAGCGCATTGCTCTCAGTATTTCATACATCCAGGTACCAACAAGATGTATCGGGATATACGAGAGAGTGTGTGGTGGTATGACATGAAGAGGGAAGTGGCACAGTTTGTATCCAGATGTTTAGTGTGCCAGTAGGTAAAAGCCGAGAGGTAGAGGCCTGGAGGTTTACTTCATCCATTATCCATTCCAGAGTGGAAGTGGGAACACATCACTATAGATTTTGTGTTCGGACTTCCACGATCTCCAGGAGAAAAAGATGCAATTTGGGTCATCGTTGACAGGTTGACCAAGTCGGCCTACTTTTTGCCTTTCATGGTATGTTTGTCTACGGAGAAGCTGGCAGAGATGTATGTGAGGCAGATCGTCAAGATACATGGAGTTTTCGTCAGCATAGTCTCGGATCAGGATAGTTGTTTCACTTCTCATTTCTGGAGGAGTTTGTAGGAGAGTTTGGGCACTCAGCTCAAATTCAGTACAAGATATCATCCCCAGACAGATGGGCAGTCAGAGAGGACTATTCAGACTATCGATGATATATTACGCACTTGTGTACTAGATTTCGGAGGTTCTTGGGAGGACCATCTCTATTTGGTAGAGTTTGCTTATAACAACAGCTACCATGCTAGTATATAGATGCCACCTTTTGAAGCTCTATATGGTCGAATGTGTCATACTCCCTTGTCATGGGACGATATTGGAGAGAGAGTTTTGCTTGGACCAGAGATGGTTATGGATGCAGCAGAGAAGGTTCAGTTGATCAGAGATAAACTTCGAGTGGCGCAAGATAGACAGCGGCATTGGGCCGATAGCCACCGGAGACCTTTGGAGTTTGAGGTATAGTTTAGATTTTGTTTTGTGCTTGTTATTGGTTGTTTGTTATAGATTAAGTTCTTAAGGTTATGTTTTGTTCTAGTTGGGTTGTTTGGTGTTTCTGAGGATTTCTCCGACACGAGGCACGATTCGCTTCGATGGAGGCGGGAAGCTTAGTCTGCGATTCATCGAACCTTTCACTATTCTAGAGAGGGTCGGTACAGTTGCTTATAGACTAGACTTGCCACTTGCATTGGAGTGAGTGCACAACATGTTTCACATGTCATAGTTGAGACAGTACGTGGCAGATCCTAGTCATGTATTGGATCACTCGAAGATAGAGGTGAGCCTTACTCTTAGCTATCCAGAGCAGCCAATTAAGATTTTGTATCGAAGAGAGAAGGTGCTGAGGAACCAGAATATTCCTTTGGTACGCATCACATGGAGGCATCACTCTCCGGGGGTGTCTACCTGGGAGAGAGATGATAAAATGCGAGAGCGTTATCCCTATTTGTTTGTGCCTTGAGGTATGTTCTTTCATAGTTAATTCTGTCATTTAGTTCTGTTCATTGCTATGTTATATTATTTTTTGGGGGTAGTTTTTGTCTTTGAATTTGGAGAATAAAATTATTTTAAGGAGGGTAGACTTGTCACTACCACATTTTCTAGAAAAGGATATTTTAGTAATTTTATATTTAATTAAATATTGTGCATGTTAAATAATTATTTGTTGTATTATTTAATTATTGTTAGATGTTAGTTATTTATTTTTAACTTGTGTTAGTAGACCTAACTAGTTTAGTTTAGGCTCATGGACCAACATGTATTAATTATTAGATTTTTAGTCCATTTAGAAAGCTTATTGATTAGGAGGATGATTATTTTAATTAAACTATTAGACTAGAAGCTTCCCTCCTTAATTATTTCTTCTAGAGAGGCCCCAAGGGGTATATTAGACAATTCATAGTATCTTGAGGAAGGGGAAAGGGGGCCGACCTATTAAAGGGGGAAATTTATTTCTCTCTCCTCTTTTCATTTGCAAACTAGATCTACAAATTTTCTCAACCAAATTACTTCATTTCCACTTCATTTCCCTACCAAATTTTATCCTAATTCCATCCCAAATAACCATTGGAGGCTAGTGGAGCAAGGATCTTGAAGGAGGAAGCAAGGATCTACAAAGAACAGCAAGGATCTACAAGTTGGAGGCCAATTTCATCATAATTGGAGATTTTATTGGAAATCTATCTCCCAATAGGTAAAATTCAATTTTTCCCTTAATTTAGGTTCTAAATCTGAGATTTAGCTATGAGAAATCAACCCATATGCATAGTCTATCCATAGGATTTGGTTTTGTGTTCATAGGAGGCCTATTGTGAAAGTTACGGTACTTTTTGTGTCAATTTTGGGAGAATTCCGAGATTGACATTTGTTGTGTGTGTCAATTGGTCCTATAGATCAATTTGGCATATGCTTATGTATTTGGGGCTAGTGTCGTGTCCATAATTGGGTACGTGTAGGTCGTATTCTGACAATTTGGTGTACGTGTTGATTTGGGGGTTTTCCCTCCGACACGGAACTTTGTGCATGTCACATTTTGACACGAATACGTAAAAATATATTTGACTCTTCGTATTATTCATAAATAATATATTAGACTTGTTTGTGTCCTTCGGAGTACGTTTGGATGTGTGGTGGACTCGTGTCGCAATCGTATCCTAGATCTAGTGGGATAAGGGGTGATACGTTCTATGTGTTGTGTAATTTAATTTTAGATCTATTTCTCTTGTGTTCTTAGTCTTGGTAAGGTATAATTATAAATATGTATATATGTATATTGTGGTATATTTATATTTATGTATGATTGTGTCTTAGATCTATGTATCTATTTATGTATATTGTATGTAGCTATTATTCTACATATGTAAGAGCTACTTAATAGTGTAGTGTAGCGTATGTATATATATTGTAGTATGTATATAGTATATATGTTATGTGTATATATATATATATATATATATATATATATATATATATATATATATATATATATATATATATATATATATATATGATGCTATGTATATATGTTACTATATATATATGTATGTTATTGTTATATGTATTTGTTATGTACATATATCCTATATAGTTGTAACTATGTATATTTGTGATACTATATTGTTATATGTATTATTGGGTCCGTATATATATATATATATATATATATATATATATATAAATTGTGTTATATATATATGTGTGTGTGTGTGTGTGTGTGTGTGTGTGTGTGTGTGTGTTTCAGAGAGTGACATCAGCTATTGTGATGCTTTCAACGTCACAGGAGGAAAATAGCAGTAGCAGCAAAAGCAACAGCAGCGGTAGCAATAGCGACAACAATCACAACAGCAATAGCAATAACAGTGGCGATGGCTGCAGCAGCCACAACGACAGTAGCAGCTCAACAGTAGTGACGACAGCAGAAAACTGTCGCTATAGCAGCAGGAACAACAGCGATATCATAAGCGTATCCACAGTTTTAGCGACGATTAGCAGGACTTCAGCGACACATATGCAATTTTGAATATATATTATATATTTAAATATAATAGTTATATATGTGTATATATATGATATTAATATATACATATATATATTCCTAATTGCTAATTATGCTTTAGTTATATATGTGTATATATATGTGATTTAAGAAGGAATTGGGGTAAATTTTGGTAGGAAAAATGATGTAGAATGAAGGAATTTGGTTGAGGAAAATTCTAGATCTTGATTTCAAATGAAAAGAGGAGAGAGAAACTTTCTCCCTTCATTAATAGGCCGGCCCTCCTTAGCCCCTCCCTCAAGATACTATATAATGTCCATTATACCCCTTGGGGCCTCTCATGAAGAAATAATTAAGGAGGAAATGTTCTAGTTTAATGGTTTAATTAAACTAACCATCATCCTAATGAATGGGCTTCTAAATGAGCTCAAATCTAACAATTAATACATATTGTTCCATGAGTCTAAACTAAACTAGTTAGGTCCACTAACACAAGTCCCAAACAAATAACTAATATCTAACAATAATTAAATAATACAACAAATAATTATCTAACATGCACAATATTAATTAATTATGAAATAACTAAAATACCCTTTCCTAGAAAATATAGTAGTGACATTTTCTTATTGATTATCAGATCTGGATGTCTCAATGCAGGTTTTACAATATTTGTTATCCTGATCTTTTATATTCAGTCTACTTTCCAGTATTTGTATTTGGTTGTGTTGTTGGTTTAAGTTTCTAGATTGGCTTTCTTTATTGTATTTGCTATTTGGGGGGCTGACCCCACTGATTTTGTATTGCTAGATCCAATGGCAGCACCAGAGGATCTTTCGTACTTTCTTGAGGATGGTGGCCACCCGAAGCACCAGACTGCTTGAGTGAGTTTTTTTACATCTCCACTCTGATGTACATTCTATTTTGAGGGCGTTTAGCCACCGAGCACGTATTTAGATCGTATTTTGGTTTGATCAGTTAGCCTACGAATATTAGCATGATTGACATATCCTAGGGTTGATAATATATTATCACTCCCCATTCCCGATATACGTATTTGGAACATATTAGTTTTTCTGCTTATATTATTTATTGCTTGTATGGTAATTAGGTTGAATGTCATGGAGACAAGACACATTGTTTGGTTCAATTAGACTCATGGTTTAATTGTTGGGGTTGGTTTGGTCATAGGTGAACCCATGGTCTAAACCCCAACCCTATCATATATAAGTTAATTTCTTTCTCTCTCCTCCCCCATTCTCTTATTTTTTCTTCTTCCTTTTTTTATGCAAGTACACCTTGCACTACATGGAGAAATATTTTGATTTTGATTCTTATTTTTTTCCTGTATTTTATTACTCTAATATGTGTACAATATAATTTTAAATACTTTTAATACTTGGAGTTTTCAGTTTTGATGGGTGGAATTGAGTAGATCTACATTTCTAATTTAGATTTTTTTTTTTTTAGATTTTATGAGTTTTTCTTAGTTTTGATATATTAAACATATATTTTTGAAAACTTTTTTTGCTAAAAATGAAAGAGCTTTTAATTTCAAGCATTTTGGCTTTTGGTTCACTAGATTTGGACTTAAAATGAGGATTTTATGGACAATTTTTTTTAGTTTTTGGAGCTTTCGCCATGGATGAACCTGCTGTTTGGAGAAGACAAAGTCTTTATGCCGAGAACGAGTTATGCGGTTGAGAGTGCTATGCGGCCTGAGAGGGCTATGCGGCCTAAGATTTTGTCATATACTGACCAGCATGTGTCCATCTTGTTGGATGCATGATTGCCATAACACAAGTGTTCTGGAGCTAATCCTTGGACTCCTTGTGTTTTCACTCATTGAACGAATGAGAAATTTGCTAAGTCCAAAAGAGCAATATACTGCCGAGTGTCATTTGCGGCAAGCAGAGTATGCGGCCATTTTTCTTCGGACGTATGACTTTGATTGTTTGGCACATCTTTTTATGGTTTTATCTTTTCTCTCTGACATTTTATGGCTTGTCACATTTATCACTTTTGTCACTTTTCTCTGACACATCCATCACTTCAGTCACTTTTTTATGACACATCTATCACTTTGGCACTTGTTCTAAAAGAGTTTCCATTTGTCCGGAGCATGCGGCTTGGAGGAGCATGAGGCCTGGGGTAGCATGCTGCCAGGAGCCATATGCGGCCTAGGATAGTATGCGGCCAGGGGCAGCATGCGACCGACAGTCCATGCGGCAACCGTCTCCTGCGCCAAGTTGTTCATGCGGCTTAGCCTTTTTATTTGGAATATTTCTTTGTTCTAAGTGATTGGTCTTGATAATTGCTTGTGATTGTTCCTAAAGAAGAATGGACCTAGTAACCCGACCATGTGCTAGACATGACCATATACTAGAATTGACTTTGTCATAAGCGACTAACCAACTATGTGCACAACATGAGCTATGTGTCCCAATGTGATAAGGCTTATACGACAAACTGTAAGTTTGGTAATTCGACCCGATTTCTTGTATCCATGCTGATATAGTTACTATGTCCTACGTGTACATGTGTTATAAATGTTCGCTGAGGTACGACATAACTTGCTACGTGCTATGAGATAACATATTTCGGGTTGTGCATCGAGAATGCCTATACTATGTGACATGTGATATTATTATATTTTCTCCAGCGTGGGCATGGTATGTAGGTCAACTACTAAAGCGTGGCTAGGACTTATTGTTTATTGCATCACGCTCAACTGAATCCAATTTAATCTATCAAGTAACAAAGTGGATTCATATCTAGAGTGGACCATACTACGGTACGACATATAGGAGGATTTATTATGTGACCATTCAATAGGATTCCTAACATAACCATAGGGCTAATTTAGGCAACTAAAATTGTTAGAGCAATGGGAGGGATAAAATCTGGTGATGTGCACATTAGCCACCTCAGATAACTGTCATGATGTGTAAGGCTGACCCCCAGGGATATTAGTCACGTCCGCACTAGAGGACGATAATATCTGAATACTTATATTGTACAAGCGTTCTATGTGATCTAGCATGGTACTCTTATGAGGGACCAGTGCATAATATATAAGTGCTATATAATTTCTTTGGCTTGGTTAGCCCCGCTAAACAACTCACGATCTAAGAATCTCTCTTATACATCTAATCTGAGATAACTCAGACTCCACAGTAGCAATCCGTATAATTTATTGGCCATTATATAACTTGACTTTGTTGTGATTGTATTATTCTTTTATTACTCTAGGGACATAGATTATAATAGTGTGATGGTTCAACCCTTATCCTTGTTTGGTTGTAGGGTTGGGTTATTATGCTAAGATAAATTGTGGACCAAAACTATGACGCATAACCTATATTGTACCTATCTATTGCTTTGGGTTTTATTTCTCTATTTTCTGCTTCCTTTGTTGTACTTGCTATTTGGGGTCTAACCCCTCTAGTTTTGTATGGCCATATTTTGAGCCAGTTCCCTTGGATCAAGCTTATTTCCCCTTTCCTTATGGCGCGCACCAGGCGGATGGTCGCTGAAGGGAATGAGTGGATTTCTTCTTTCCTGCTCGTTATTATATATTTACTCTTTTGGACATTTAGCCACCGACACTTGTTAGACGACAAGTTTGGACATTTAGTTTTCTTTACATGATTGTTGTTAATCAGACTGCAGCTAATCTTGGTCATGTACTTTTGCTACTTTACCAGCTTTTTATTTTGCACAGCTGGTTTCTCGAATGTTGTGGTAGGGCATTTATGACGCCTAACTTCCTTCTCATATATGTTCTATATTTACTGTTCTTATTTGATTAATTGAGATATTAGATATTCGTATGACCCTAAGTAACTTGCTTGTAGTATGCACCCCCTTGTCTAGTTACAGCCGTGATCACCGTACGACGTATAGTACGTTGTACGGGGTAGCTGGCCATGTCCGTCTTAATATTTTGGTACTAGGATGTGACAAGGTTTTAGTGGTGGCCCATGCCGATCAGTATTTTTAGACTTGTGGGATATTATGGTCATAGGCTTCTCAATCAAACATATGCTTTTGAAATCCTGAATTCGTTTTTCTCGAAGCCTTGCTTGACTATCAATTCAGTTATTTCCTTGATCCTTTCCTTCCTGTTCTTGATATTTTTTATCATTTTTATTAGGTCTTCTTCAGTTGTAGGAGCAGCAGACATGGTTGGACAGGGTTCTTCTCGGCAACAACGGGAGGTAGCACTTATTCAGAGTTAGATTCGGATAAAGCCAGTAAGTGAGCAAGCCAACGCAATGGAACCAGAAGTTGGACATGTTGAGCAACCAACCCCTGAGATCATCGTACCCCTAGTAGTACCAGCTGTACCAGCAGTACTTAATACCCCGACATTATTAGAGAACCTTCGGGGAATGATGGCTACACAGGAACATCATATGGAAGTACAGCAATACCAGTAGTTTCAACAGCAAGAGCAGGATGCCTTGTTAAGTCAGGGTTTACAGACGGCCCTAGAGAGAGGCAGAAGGACTGATTCGGGGGTGTTGATTAGATTTTGTCGACTTAACCAGAGATTTTTGATGGCATGGAGGATGCCATCACTTCAGATGCATGTCTCCAAGACATCAAAGTTATTCAGGCGACAGCAAGGGTTCCGGATGATGACCAAGTTGACCATGTCCGACTGCAGCTTCAAGACCTTGCCCGTGACTGGTAGGCATTAGTAAAAGTCGGCTTGAGGCATCCTATCTCTTGGAAAAGTTTCAGGACCCAATTCAGGGCTAAGTACTTTGGATTCATCGTACAGTGTGAGCTCCAGCAGAGGTTTATCGGTCTCAAGCAGACCGATAAAACAGTAGATGGATATGCAGCAGAGTTTTACAAGCTGAGTAGATTTGCTTTGACTATAGTGGCCACAAAGTCGGACAGAGCGATGAGGTTCCAGCAGGGGCTTCACTTGGAGATTCTATAACTGGTAGAGGGACACGACAACCAGACTTATGAAGAAGTATTGATAGCAGTTCAAAGGCATGAGCTTACCATGCAGAGGTTGTCAGCAAGTGTCACGCCCCAGTCCCAAAATACCGTAGGACTAGACACGTGGCAATGGCCAGCAGTACGCACCGATGGACAAACCCAATTTAATGGATCCATCAGGGCATACTTAAGCTGTAAAACAAGTCTACGACAATCATGGCACAACTAATCTCATCCACACAAGATATAAAATATGATCCACAGAATAAATAAGGAATGTAAATCATCAATGCGTCTCACAAAGTACTTCGGAGAACAACCCGATAAATATCTAGTACAACGGTTCAACAGACCAAAATATAAAAGACTGAAATAAATAATAAAAGCTGAGCATGAACATGGATGCTCAAGATAAGTCTTCAGCTAAGACCTCGTCCTCAGATGGCGGTACAGCTCCTGGATTGGCTCCTCCTACTGCGGTCCCGTATACCTCGGGATAACCCACGTCTGCAAAATCTGGGGACAAAATCCATATCCAGGTCCTCAGGGGACATGGCAAGGTACAAAAAATAATATAAGCCAGAATATAAACAGTGCAGCACATAATGAGATAAACAGGGTCAGTATGAAAACATCTGTATAAAATGCAAGAGAGAATATCAATAGTACTCAGATTGAAACCACTACAAGCTCTGTGTAGGGGAGCCGGTAGCAGTGGTGTCAAGAGGTGGTCTAGCTCAGCGAAAGACTGAGTAGCCGGCATAACATAATCAACCTGTAGCCTGTGGAACTCTCCAGCAATAGATGGAACGATAAGGGAATACTAAAATAACCAGCTAAGTGATATGCAAGATGAGAGAAGCACTAGAACTCAGGCTGAAGCATACTACCAGCTCTGTGTCGGGGAGCCGGTAGCAGCAGTAATAATGAGTAATAGGCCAAGCTCGGGCTTCAGAGTCTTGGCCTCACAATAGTAGGGGTGTATATATATATGATCAGCCTGTAGTCTGTGTGTCTCTCCCCACCCAATGTAACCACGCATGTCATGACCATAACATCTTATGTCCATGTCAGCGGGATCATAACTAATGCACAAGTCATAATGTATCTAGACTATAGTATCTTTATAGGTCCTGTATCCTATACAAAATTACCACGAATATCTCGGGAAGATCCTGTCTCATGAACAGTGTCCAGTGTCCTGGGTCATAGAGTACTTGGTAAGACAAGTACGAGAAGATAAAGTGTCACGTATGTCCATCTCTAGATGACAATACCCAACGTCGCGTACGATGTTGGCACCCGACTGATAATCGGACGCTTAGTATGTCACACGATCCTAGGTTAAACATGCACAGCAATATAATGAAGTAAGAAAATAGGTAACAATACTGCGGAGTTGGCAAGGTACACTTGCCTGATGTTTGAATATCAACAACTGTCCCTGTATCAGTAGATCCGGTAGGTGCTACTCCAAAAGCTGTAATAAACATCACCAACAGTCTCAGAAGGTATCAAACTACTAGAATTGTCTGTCCTTATGTCCAATTTGGACACAGGGGCAAAAAGGTCATTTTCGGGCCAAAGCGAGTTCCATATGTGGGCCCGCTTTACACCGAAAAGCGCGTCAGGGTCAAAGGTCTCCAAATTACTCCAACTCAGTGTCTACAAGTCAGGAACGATGATACAAACCCAACGGAACTTCCAGAATTGGATTCTGATGTGCCGATCACGAAATCGCCCGTCAAGTGGAGCCTATGGGGCCCACGATACATGATTTTATCAACGTTCTCAGAATTGGACCAAACTTGGCACACAGGACCAACGTATTGCTACGAGTTCGATGGCATAAGTTTCGTCTCGATCTGAAGTGTGTACACAAAGTTACAGTATGTTCCAGAAAGGGCGAATATAGGGTGTCGACGGCGGATACGCGTTGATTCCGGGGTGCACGCACCTCCGAATCTACTTCCGTAAAATTCCACACGACCGTATCAACGACGCGCACGGTTCGGTAAAGACTGCATGCGACCAAGTCGTCCCGTTTGGCGGAGCGCACTCAGTTTCGGGGTAAAATGGGGTATTGTTTTTCCTGTTTTTGGATCGCGGTGTGCGATCACCACATGACGCGATGCACCGAGCGAGTTACACGGGCACCGAGAGGGTTATACAGTCTACGTATAGCAACTGACGGAAACTAAAATGGAGTTACGAGTTGAGAGAAATTGGTACCTGAACAGGGCTCCGTGAACGCTAAATTTTGCGTGTCCGGGTCGAGATACGACACGGGAAAACTGCGTCCTGGTCGAGTCCGCTGTGCTGTTCGTGTCCTGGGAGGACGTGTCCTTGCTAGGGCAGCGGACGGTTGACGAACCGAGCGGGGCGGCGCTCGCGGTGGCAGCGGCGGAGGTGGGTGGCAGCGGCGAGGTCGACCGCTGCAGCTGCTGCTCGTCGGAGCGGATCGGGTCTGCGACCGGAGTCGTCGAAGGGGGTTCTGGACGGGGAGGTCGTCGGGCAAGGGGGTCGTGCGGCGGCCTGGCGGCAGCGGCAAGGTGGGTGTTTGGGGGACGGCGACGTCGATCGGGTGATCGATGTCGGGGCTTGAGCGGCGGCGTCGACTGGTCTCGGGTCGAGCGGGCGGTGGAAGGATGGGGCGGTAGAGTCGACCGGCTGAGCGGAGATCGACGGCGAGGGGAAGAGATAGGCGGCTGGGTCGGATGAGAGAGGGAGAGGTCTGGTGGCGGTGTGGCGGGGCACGGAAGTCGAGGGGGTATAAATAGACGGCTACAGTAAATCCGGCGGGGAGCTAGGGTTTCAATGTGGGTTTCGGGTCTGGGTCGGGTTTGACTCAGATCCGACCCGACCCGCAACGTTGGGTTGGCCGGTTCAATCAGCGGTTTGGTTCAGTCAACGGTCTGGTTTGGTTTAAATTGGTCTGGTTGGGTTCGGTTCCTATCTCCAATAGTTTTTAAGGCTTAAAACTCGCTTCCGGAGTCCAAATAATTCACCGAAAAATACCACATGACCGGTGTTCCATTTTACACCCTAAAATATTATTTCCATAATATTTTAACACCAATTAGCCACACTTAAAATTCTTTAAATCATAATCACCTTTGTTTTAAATTCCTAAAAATACCGAAAATTATGAATAACTCTTTAAAAATTATTCTCAAAATTCAGGGTGTTTACAATCTTCCCTCCTTAAAAGGATTGCGTCCTCGCAATCACAGAATAAGCTACTAAAGAAAAAGTTAGGGAAATACAAGGTTGCTTAGTTTACAACGGCCTCCTCAAACAGGTGGGGGTAACGCTGGCGCATACTGTCTTCTCGTTCCCAAGTCGATTCTCCAGGGGAATGATATTTCCATGCTACACGAACCAATCTGATTGTCTATCCTCGCAATGTCTTCTCGCTGACGTCGAGGATGCCAACTGGTTGTTCTTCATACCTCAAGCTTGGGCCCACTACGATTTTTGAATGATCAACTACGTGACTTGGGTCGGTCACGTACCTTCGCAGCTGCGAGACGTGGAATACGTCATGCACTCCTTCTAAGGATGGAGGTAATGCAAGACGATAAGCCACCTCACCAACGTGCTCCAGAATGTCAAATGGCCCAAAATACCTTGGGCTCAACTTGCCTCTGCTCCCGAATCTGATAGTACCACGAGTGGGCGAAATCCTCAAGAACACATGCTCTCCTTCTTTAAACTCCAGGGGACGTCTGTGCGTATCTGCCCAATGCTTCTGTCTGTCCTGGGCTGCTCGTAGATGATTCTGAATCTGTTTTACCTTTTCCACTGTCTGCGTTACCAATTCTGGATCCAGTATTTGACGTTCACCAACGTCACTCCAACATATAGGCGATCTGCACTTCCTTCCGTATAAAGCTTCAAATGGTGCCATCTGGATGCTGGCCTGATAACTGTTATTGTAGGAGAACTCCACTAAGTGCAGATGATCTTCCTAAGATCCTCCAAAGTCTAGCATACATGATCTCAACATGTCCTCCAATATCTGGATGGTGCGTTCTGATCGGCCATCTGTCTGCGGGTGGTAAGCCGTGCTGAATTTGAGTCTGGTGCCCAGACTCTCTTGCATGCTTCTCCAGAAATGAGAGGTAAATCTTGAATCTCGATCCGATACAATACTAACAGGCACTTCATGTAATTTGACGATTTGTCGCATATACATGTCGGCTAGTACCTCTGTGGACTGTCCAACTCTAAATGGCAAGAAGTGTACCAATTTAGTGAGTCGATCCAATATCACCCATACTGCGTCTTTTCCGCTGGGGCTCCTCGGAAATCCTGTAACAAAATCCATCGTGATATGTTCCCACTTCCATTCCGGTATCGGAAGCGGCTGTAACATACCTGCAGTCCTCTGATGCTCGGCCTTCACTTGCTGGCAGACTAAGCATTTGGCCACAAATCTTGCGATCTCTCTTTTTATTCCATGCCACCAGTAATACTGTCTCAAGTCTCGATACATCTTGGTTCCTCCTGGGTGAACAGAGTACATAAAGCTATGTGCTTCCGTCATTAACTCCTGTCTCAATTCTCCATTTGGAACATACAGGCGATTTCCAAACCTCAATGTCCCGTCTTCATGAATGCAGAGTCCTGTCTGCATACCCGCTTCTGTCCTCTCTTTCAACCTTCTGAATCTAGCATCGGTGGGCAATGCCTCTTTAATCTTCTCCACGAGTGATGACTGAATCTCAAGGTTAGCCATCAAGCCACTCTGTCCTGGTAAGACAACTTCTATCTGAAGCTCCTATAGATCTTTCAATAACTCGGGCTGCATCGTCAAGAGATAAGCCGTAGGCTTTCTGCTGAGCGCATTTGCAACAACATTCGCCTTTTCCGGATGATACTGCAGATCTATGTCAAAATCTACCATCAATTCAAGCCAGCGTCTCTGCCTCATATTAAGCCCCTTCTGAGTATATACATACTTCAGACTTTTATGATCTGTAAAGATGTCGACTTTTTCCCCGTATAGGTAATGCCTCCAAATTTTCAATGCAAAAATAACTGCTGCTAACTCCAGATCGTGGGTTGGGTAGTTCTTCTCGTGGACCTTCAACTGTCTCGATGCATAAGCAATGACTTTGCCATGTTGCATCAAAATACATCCTAGTCCACTACCTGATGCATTACTGTAAACAACAAAACCTCCTGACCCTGAAGCAAGAGTCAAGACAGGTGCTGTTGTTAATCTTCTCTTCAACTCTTTGAAGGCCTTCTGGCAGTCTTCTGTCCATATAAACTCCTGGTCCTTGCATGTCAGCTTCATCATCGGTTCTGCAATCCTCGAGAAATTCTCCATAAACCTTCGGTAATATCCCGCAAGCCCGAGAAAACTTCTCACCTCTACAACTGATGTGGGTGTAGGCCAAGTCTCTATTGCCGCAACTTTCTCTGGATCTACGAAAAGTCCTTCTCCTGAGATGATGTATCCCAAGAAAGGCACTTTGTCCATACAAAACTCACACTTACTGAGCTTGGCATATAACTTCTCCTGTCTCAAGGTCTCTAACACAATTCTGAGATGCTCCTCGTGCTCTTCATGGTTCTTGGAATATATGAGAATGTCGTCAATGAACACCACTACGAATTTATCCAAGAACTAATGAAAGACTCTATTCATTAAGCTCATAAACACTGCTGGCGTGTTGGTTAAACCAAACGGCATCACCAAGAACTCATAATGCCCATACTTTGTCCTGAAAGCTGTCTTCGGGATGTCTTCCTTCCTCACCTTGATCTGATGATAGCCGGATCTAAGGTCAATCTTCGAGAATACCCTTGTACCACTCAATTGATCGAATAGATCATCAATGCGTGGTAAGGGATACCTGTTCTTGATGGTTACAATATTTAGTGCCCTGTAATCAATGCACAACCGTACTGTCCCATCCTTCTTTGGCACAAATAATATGGGTGCCCCCCAAGGTGAAACACTGGGCCGAATGAAACCCTTCTCCAAAAGATCATCAACCTGTTCTTTCAACTCCACTAACTCCTTGGGTGCTAGCCGATAAACTGATGAAGTGATTGGCTCTGCTCCTGGAGTTAAGTCTATTGTGAATTCTATTTCTCGATCAGGCGGTAAACCTGGAAGATCATCGGGAAATACATCCACAAATTCTGAGATGACTATTGGGTAACCTGTCTCCCCTTCTAAGTTAGTACCCTAAGAGTAGGCTGAACTCCTTGCTCTACCGCTCCTCGGAGAAACTCGAATTCTGGATGCTCAGGCGGTCTAAATATAACCCGCCCAAGTCGGTAATCAAGGGTCGCATGGTACTGACTCAACCAGTCCATACCATGTACGATATCATAATCCGACATAGAAAATATCAGAAATTGAGCTCGCTTTTCTCGGCCACAAACTACTACAGAACATGATCTACAGACGTCACTAACCGGAATAATTCTACCTCCCGTAAGAATTCTCTTCATTTTTGGAAGGGGTGCGGTAGCTACTCTATGGGTGGCTACAAAGCTAGCTGCTATAAATGAATGCGATGCTCCAGAATCAAATAATGCTACAGTTGGTAATGAAGCTACTAAAATAGTACCTGCGATGACCTCGCCTGCTGTAGCCTCCTCCTCAACAGCTAAAGGGAATGCCTGGCCTCGTCCCTGAGATTAGCCTCTCTGTTGCTGAGCCTGCTGAAATAGAGCTGCCTGTGGTGCCAGGGGTGGTCTCTGCTGGTTCCCTTCTGGGGCTGGTAGCCTGACGCCTCCAACTCCTGCCTGCTGTGCTCCTACGGCTGGATAAACTGGTCGCGGTGCAGGCAAAGCTACTCTCGGTGTTCCCTCTCTGCGCTCGATGCACTCTCTAGTCTGATACTGGTTGGAACCGCAAGCTAGGCAGAGTCCTAACTTGCGTCTGCATTCTCTCTCAATGTGACCTATCTTGCCGCAGTAGTGACAAGTAAGGAGAGATATGGCCCTGTGCGCTGTCCTTTCAGGCATACTCCTCTGGGTCCGCTTCACTGAATGCCCATGTCCTGGCCTCGATGGTGCTGATATGATATGCCTCTTCAGGGTCGACTCCCTTCTAGTGACGCGCTCCATCCGTCGGGCTGCTGCGAGAACGTCGGTATAAGATATAGGTACGACCGATCCAATCAATCTCTGAAGCTCGAACTTCAGCCCGTCAAAGAACTTCTCAGCTTTTTCTTCCTCGGTCGAAATCAAGGTTGGAGCAAAGCGACTAAGGTGAATGAATTCCGCGTTGTATTATTCCACTGTCATGCTGCCTTGGATAAGGCGGTGGAACTTGTCTCTGAGCTCTGACCGTGCTACTGCGGGAATGTACATCTCTTTGAAGAGTCTGGAGAACTCTTCCCAGGTGACTCGGTCCTGCCCGAGCCTCATCTCCTCTGCTAACCACCAGTGATGTGCATTCTCCGTTAACTGCATTCTGACTGCAGTCATCCACTTCTCTCTAGGAAGTTCAGCGGCTTCTAACTGATGCTGAATGTTTGTGAGCCATTCATGAACTTCTGTTGGTCCCTCTTTACCAGAAAAGGTACGAGGCTTGAGTTGACGGAAGTCGGTGATAGATCCCGTCGCTGACCTCTTTGCTGGTGGATTTGCCTGCTCCATTGCGGATACCAGGCTGGTTCTCAGATTCTCGGCCTCCTAACGCTGTGCTTTTTGCTGAATCTGTTGTTGTGCTTGCATCGTAGCATACATCATCTGGAACATTTGTTGCCCGTCCATGGCTTGTCCTGGCGGGAAAGCTGGCATCTGGGGAGTGAACTGTGGTGGAGGTGGGATGTCATCTCTCCGGAACCTTGGATTAGGCTGACCGGTTTGATCGTTCTGCGATGCTTGTCCTCCATTCCCTGGAGTTACTCCATCAATATAAGTAACCACAGCGTCATGTGGCGTATCCAATGGAATCTCGTCTCCGTTCCTGGGATCTATTTCTCTGCAACCAAAAGATAAACTGTAAAATGCTCAGAGGAATCAAAACAGGATGCAGTTCAAGTAACAATTTCGAGTTCGATATAGAGTTCAATAATGGTTTAATAATGGATGAGATCCTAGAACTTATCCTATCCTTAGGGCAGGCTAGTTCGGTCCCTAAGTTGAAACCGAACAATTTTGTCGTAGACCTGCATGGGCCACCACAAAAACTATGTCTCACCCCAGTCCCAAAATACCGTGGGACTAGACACGTGGCAATGGCCAGCAGTACGCACCGATGGACAAACCCAATTTAATGGATCCATCAGGGCATACTTAAGCTGTAAAACAAGTCTACGACAATCATGGCACAACTAATCTCATCCACACAAGATATAAAATATGATCTACAGAATAAATAAGGAATGTAAATCATCAATGCGTCTCACAAAGTACTTCGGGGAACAACCCGATAAATATCTAGTACAACGGTTCAACAGACCAGAATATAAAAGACTGAAATAAATAATAAAAGCTGAGCATGAACATGGATGCTCAAGATAAGTCTTCAGCTAAGACCTCGTCCTCAGATGGCGGTACAGCTCCTGGATCGGCTCCTCCTGCTGCGGTCCCGTATACCTCGGTATAACCCATGTCTGCAAAATCTGGGGACAAAATCCATATCCAGGTCCTCAGGGGACATGACAAGGTACAGAAAATAATACAAGCCAGAATATAAATAGTGCAGCACATAATGAGATAAACAGGGTAAGTATGAAAACATCTGTATAAAATACAAGAGAGAATATCAATAGTACTCAGGTTGAAACCACTACAAGCTCTGTGTAGGGGAGCCGGTAGCAGTGGTGTCAAGAGGTGGTCTAGCTCAGCGGAAGACTGAGTAGCCGGCATAACATAATCAACCTGTAGCCTATGGAACTCTCCAGTAATAGATGGAACGATAAGGGAATACTAAAATAACCAGCTAAGTGATATGCAAGATTAGAGCAGCACTAGAACTCAGGCTGAAGCATACTACCAGCTCTGTGTCGGGGAGCCGGTAGCAGCAGTAATAATGAGTAATGGGCCAAGCTCGGGCTTCAGAGTCGTGGCCTAACAATAGTAGGAGTGTATATATATATGATCAGCCTATAGTCTGTGTGTCTCTCCCCACCCAATGTAACCACGCATGTCATGACCATAACGTCTTATGTCCATGTCAGCGGGATCATAACTAATGCACAAGTCATAATGTATCTAGACTATAGTATCTTTATAGGTCCTGTATCCTATATAGAATCACCACGAATATCTCGGGAAGATCCTGTCTCATGAACAGTGTCCAGTGTCCTGGGTCATAGAGTACTTGGTAAGACAAGTACGAGAAGATAAAGTGTCACGTATGTCCATCTCTAGATGACAATACCCAACGCCTCGTACGGTGTTGGAACCCGACTGATAATAGGACGCTAAGTATGTCACACGGTCCTAGGTTAAACATGCACAGCAATATAATGAAGAAAGAAAATAGGTAACAATACTGCGGAGTTGGCAAGGTACACTTGCCTGATGTTTGAATATCAACAACTGTCCCTGTATCAGTGAATCCGGCAGGTGCTACTCCAAAAGATGTAATAAACATCACCAACAGTCTCAGAAGGTATCAAACTGCTAGAATTGCCTGTCCTTACATCCAATTTGGACACAGGAGCAAAAAGGTCATTTCCGGGCCAAAGCGAGTTCCATATGTGGGCCCGCTTTGCACCGAAAAGCGCGTCAGGGTCAATGGTCTCCAAATTACTCCAACTCAGTGTCTATAAGTCAGGAACGATGATACAAACCCAACGGAACTTCCAGAATTGGATTCCGATGTGCCGATCACGAAATTGCCCGTCAAGTGGAGCCTGTGGGGGCCACGATACGTGATTTTATCAACGTTCTCAGAATTGGACCAAACTTGGCTCACAGGACCAGCGTATTGCTACGAGTCTGATGGCGCAAGTTTTGTCTCGATCTGACGTGTGTACACAATGTTACAGCATATTCCAGAAAGGTCGGATACAGTGTGTCGACGGCGGATACGCGTTGATTCCGGGGTGCACGTACCTCCGAATTTACTTTCGCAAAATTCCACATGACTGTACCAACGACGCACATGGTTCGGTAAAGACCGCGTGCGACCAAGTCGTCCCGTTTGGCGGGGCACACTCAGTTCCGGGGTGAAATGGGGTATTGTTTTTCCTGTTTTTGGATCGCGGTGTGCGATCACCAGAGGACGCGATGCACCGAGCGAGTTGCATGGGCACCGAGAGGGTTATACAGTCTACGTATAGCAACTGACGGAAACTAAAACGGAGTTACGAGTTGAGAGAAATCGGTACCTGAACAGGGCTCCGTGAACGCTGAATTTTGCGTGTCCAGGTCGAGATACGACACGGGAAAACTGCGTCCTGGTCGAGTCCGCTGTGCTGTTCGTGTCCTGGGAGGACGTGTCCGTGCTAGGGCAGCGGACGGTTGACGAACCGAGTGGGGCGGCCCTCGCGGTGGCAGCAGCGGAGGTGTGTGGCAGCGGCGAGGTCGACCGCTGCAGCTGCTGCTCGTCGGAGCGGATCGGGTCTGCGGTCGGAGTCATCGAAGGGTGTTCTGGACGGGGAGGTCGTCGGGCAAGGGGGTCGTGCGGCGGCCTGGCGGCAGCGGCGAGGTGGGTGTTTGGGGGACGACGGCGTCGATCGGGTGATCAACGTCGGGGCTTGAGTGGCGGCGTCGACTGGTCTCGGGTCGAGCGGGCGGTGGAAGGATGGGGTGGTAGAGTCGACCGGCTGAGCGGAGATCGACGGCGAGGGGAAGAGATAGGCGGCTGGGTCGGATGAGAGAGGGAGAGGTCTGACAGCGGCGTGGCGGGGCACGGAAGTCGAGGGGGTATAAATAGGCGGCTACAGTAAATCCGGCGGGGAGCTAGGGTTTCAATGTGGGTTTCGGGTCCGGGTCGGGTTTGACTCAGATCCGACCCGACCCGCAACGTTGGGTTGGCCGGTTCAATCAGTGGTTTGGTTCAGTCAACGGTCTGGTTTGGTTTAAATTGGTCTGGTTGGGTTCGGTTCCTATCTTCAATAGTTTTTAAGGCTTAAAACTTGCTTCCGGAGTCCAAATAATTCACCGAAAAATACCACATGACTGGCGTTCCATTTTACATTCTAAAATATTATTTCCATAATATTTTAACACCAATTAGCCACACTTAAAATTCTTTAAATCATAATCACCTTTGTTTTAAATTCTTGAAAAATATCGAAAATTATGAATAACTCTTTAAAAATTATTCTCAAAATTCAGGGTGTTTACAATCTTCCCTCCTGAAAAGGATTGCGTCCTCGCAATCACAGAATAAGCTACTAAAGAAAAAGTTAGGGAAATACAAGGTTGCTTAGTTTACAATGGCCTCCTCAAACAGGTGGGGGTAACGCTGGCGCATACTGTCTTCTCGTTCCCAAGTCGATTCACCAGGGGAATGATGTTTCCATGCTACACGAACCAATCTGACTGTCTGTCCTCGCAATATCTTCTCGCTGACGTCGAGGATGCCAACTGGTTGTTCTTCATACCTCAAGCTTGGGCCCACTGCAATTTTTGAATGATCGACTACGTGACTTGGGTCGGTCACGTACCTTCGCAGCTGCGAGACGTGGAATACGTCATGCACTCCTTCTAAGGATGGAGGTAATGCAAGACGATAAGCCACCTCACCAATGCGCTCCAGAATGTCAAATGGCCCAATATACCTTGGGCTCAACTTGCCTCTGCTCCCGAATCTGTTAGTACCACGAGTGGGAGAAATCCTCAAGGACACATGCTCTCCTTCTTTAAACTCCAGGGGACGTCTGTGCGTATCTGCCCAATGCTTTTGTCTGTCCTGGGCTGCTCGTAGATGATTCTGAATCTGTTTCACCTTTTCTACTGTCTGCGTTACCAATTCTGGACCCAGTATTTGACGTTCACCAACGTTACTCCAACATATAGGCGATCTGCACTTCCTTCCGTATAAAGCTTCAAATGGTGCCATCTGGATGCTGGCCTGATAACTGTTATTGTAGGATAACTCCACTAAGTGCAGATGATCTTCCCAAGATCCTCCAAAGTCTAGCATACATGATCTCAACATGTCCTCCAATATCTGGATGGTGCGTTCTGATTGGCCATCTGTCTGCGGGTGGTAAGCCTTACTGAATTTGAGTCTGATGCCCAGACTCTCTTTCATGCTTCTCCAGAAATGAGAGGTAAATCTCGAATCTCGTTCCGATACAATACTAACAGGCACTCCATGTAATTTGATGATTTATCGCATATACATGTCGGCTAGTACCTCTGTGGACTGTCCAACTCTAAATGGCAAGAAGTGTGCCGATTTAGTGAGTCGATCCACTATCACCCATACTGCATCTTTTTTGCTGGGGCTCCTCGAAAATCCTGTAACAAAATACATCATGATATGCTCCCACTCCATTCCGGTATCGAAAGCGGCTGTAACATACCTGCAGTCCTCTGATGCTCGGCCTTCACTTGCTGGCAGACTAAGCATTTGGCCACAAATCTTGCGATCTCTCTTTTTATTCCATGCCACCAGTAATACTGTCTCAAGTCTCGATACATCTTGGTTCCTCCTGGGTGAACAGAGTACATAGAGCTATGTGCTTCCGTCATTAACTCCTGTCTCAATTCTCCATTTGGAATATACAGGCGATTTCCAAACCTCAATGTCCCGTCTTCATGAATGCGGAGTCCTGTCTGCATACCCGCTTCTGTCCTCTCTTTCAACCTTCTGAATCTAGCATCGGTGGGTAATGCCTCTTTAATCTTCTCCACGAGTGATGACTGAATCTCAAGGTTAGCCATCAAGCTACTCTGTCCTGGTAAAAAAACTTCTATCTGAAGCTCCTGTAGATCTTTCAATAACTCGGGTTGCATCGTCAAGAGATAAGCCGTAGGCTTTCTGCTGAGCGCATCTGTAACAACATTCGCCTTTCCCGGATAATACTGCAGATCTATGTCAAAATCTACCATCAATTCAAGCCAGCGTCTCTGCCTCATATTAAGCCCCTTCTGAGTATATACATACTTCAGACTTTTGTGATCTGTAAAGATGTCTACTTTCTCCCCGTATAGGTAGTGCCTCCAAATTTTTAATGCAAAAATTACTGCTGCTAACTCCAGATCATGGGTTGGGTAGTTCTTCTCGTGGACCTTCAACTGTCTCGATGCATAAGCAATGACTTTGCCATGTTGCATCAAAATACATCCTAGTCCACTACCTGATGCATTACTATAAACAACAAAACCTCCTGACCCTGAAGGAAGAGTCAAGACAGGTGCTGTTGTTAATCTTCCCTTCAACTCTTCGAAGGCCTTCTGGAAGTCTTCTGTCCATATAAACTCCTGGTCCTTGCGTGTCAGCTTCGTCATCGGTTCTGCAATCCTCGAGAAATTCTCCACAAACCTTCGGTAATATCCCGCAAGCCCGAGAAAACTTCTCACCTCTGCAACTGATGTGGGTGTAGGCCAAGTCTCTATTGCCGCAACTTTCTCTGGATCCACGGAAAGTCCTTCTCCTGAGATGATGTGTCCCAAGAAAGGCACTTTGTCCATACAAAACTCACACTTACTGAGCTTGGCATATAACTTCTCCTGTCTCAAGGTCTCTAACACAATTCTGAGATGCTCCTCGTGCTCTTCATGGTTCTTGGAATATATGAGAATGTCGTCAATGAACACCACTACGAATTTATCCAAGAACTGATGAAAGACTCTGTTCATTAAGCTCATAAACACTGCTGGCGCGTTGGTTAAACCAAACGGCATCACCAAGAACTCATAATGCCCATACTTCGTCTTGAAAGCTGTCTTCAGGATGTCTTCCTTCCTCACCTTGATCTGATGATAGCCGGATCTAAGGTCAATCTTCGAGAATACCCTTGCACCACTCAATTGATCGAATAGATTATCAATGCGTGGTAAGGGATACCTGTTCTTGATGGTTACAGCATTTAGTGCCCCGTAATCAATGCACAACCGTACTGTCCCATCCTTCTTTGGCACAAATAATATGGGTGCACCCCAAGGTGAAACACTGGGCCGAATGAAATCCTTCTCCAAAAGATCATCAACCTGTTTTTTCAACTCCACTAACTCCTTGGGTGCTAGCCGATAAACTGATGAAGTGATTGGCTCTGCTCCTGGAGTTAAGTCTATTGTGAATTCTATTTCCCGATCAGGCGGTAAACCTGGAAGATCATCGGGAAATACATCCACAAATTCTGAGATGACTCTTGGGTAACCTGTCTCCCCTTCTACAGTTAGTACCCTAAGAGTAGGCTGAACTCCTTGCTCTACCGCTCCTCGGAGAAACTCGAATTCTGGATGCTCAGGCGGTCTAAATATAACCCGCCCAAGTCGACAATCAAGGGTCGCATGGTACTGACTCAACCAGTCCAAACCAAGTACGACATCATAATCCGGCATAGAAAATATCAGAAATTGAGCTCGCATTTCTCGGCCACAAACTACTACAGAACATGATCTACAGACGTCACTAACCGGAATAATTCCACCTCCCGTAAGAATTCTCTTCATTTTCGGAAGGGGTGCGGTAGCTACTCTATGGGTGGCTACAAAGCTAGCTGCTATAAATGAATGCGATGCTCCAGAATCAAATAATGCTACAACTGGTAATAAAGCTACTAAAATAGTACCTGCGATGACCTCGCCTGCTGTAGCCTCCTCCTTAACAGCTAAAGGGAATGCCTGGCCTCGTCCCTGAGCTTGGCCTCTCTGCTGCTGAGCCTGCTGAAATAGAGCTGCCTGTGGTGCCAGGGGTGGTCTCTGCTGGTTCCCTTCTGGGGCTGGTGGCCTGACGCCTCCAACTCCTGCCTGCTGTGCTTCTACGGCTGGATAAACTGGTCGCGGTGCAGGCAAAGCTACTCTCGGTGTTCCCTCTCTGCGCTCGGTGCACTCTCTGGTCTGATGCTGGTTGGAACGGCAAGCTAGGCAGAGTCCTAACTTGCGTCTGCATTCTCTCTCAATATGACCTATCTTGCCGCAGTAGTGACAAGTAGGGAGAGATATGGCCCTGTGTGCTGTCCTCTCAGGCATACTCCTCTGGGTCCGCTTTACTGAATCCCCATATCCTGGCCTCGATGGTACTGATGTGATATGCCTCTTCAGGGTCGACTCCCTTCTAGTGACGCGCTCCATCCGTCGGGCTGCTGCGAGAACGTCGGTATAAGATGTAGGTGCGACCGATCCAATCAATCTCTGAAGCTCGAACTTCAGCCCGTCAAAGAACTTCTCAGCTTTTTTTTCCTCGGTCGAAATCAAGGTTGGAGCAAAGCGACTAAGGCGAATGAATTCCGCGTTGTATTCTTCCACTGTCATGCTGCCTTGGATAAGGCAGTAGAACTTGTCTCTGAGCTCTGACCGTGCTACTACGGGAATGTACATCTCTTTGAAGAGTCTGGAGAACTCTTCCCAGGTGACTCGGTCCTGCCCGAGCCTCATCTCCTCTGATAACCACCAGTGATGTGCATTCTCCGTTAACTGCATTCTGACTGCAGTCATCCACTTCTCTCTAGGAAGTTCAGCGGCTTCTAACTGATGCTGAATGTTTGTGAGCTATTCATGAACTTCTGTTGGTCCCTCTTTACCAGAAAAGGTACGAGGCTTGAGTTGACGGAAGTCGGTGATAGATCCCGTCGCTGACCTCCTTGCTGGTGGATTTGCCTGCTCCATTGCGGATACCAGGCTGGTTCTCAGATTCTCGGCCTCCTGACGTTGTGCTTCTTGCTGAATTTGTTGCTGTGCTTGCATCGTAGCATACATTATCTGGAACATCTGTTGCCCGTCCATGGCTTGTCCTGGCGGGAAAGCTGGCATCTGGGGAGTGAACTGTAGTGGAGGTGGGATGTCATCTCTCCGGAACCTTGGATTAGGCTGATCGGTTTGATCGCTCTGCGATGCTTGTCCTCCATTCCCTGGAGTCACTCCGTCAATATAAGTAACCACAGCATCATGTGGCGTATCCAATGGAATCTCATCTCCGTTCCTGGGATCCATTTCTCTGCAACCAAAAGATAAACTGTAAGAACGCTCAGAGGAATCAAAATAGGATGCAGTTCAAGTAACAATTTAGAGTTCGATATAGAGTTCAATAATGGTTTAATAATGGATGAGATCCTAGAACTTATCCTATCCTTGGGGCAGGCTAGTTCGGTCCCTAAGTTAAAACCGAATAATTTTGTCGTAGACCTGCATGGGCCACCACGAAAACCATGTCACGCCCCAGTCCCAAAATACCGTGGGACTAGACACGTGGCAATGGCCAGCAGTACGCACCGATGGACAAACCCAATTTAATGGATCCATCAGGGCATACTTAAGCTGTAAAACAAGTCTACGACAATCATGGCACAACTAATCTCATCCACACAAGATATAAAATATGATCCACAGAATAAATAAGGAATATAAATCATCAATGCGTCTCACAAAGTACTTCGGGGAACAACCCGATAAATATCTAGTACAACGGTTCAACAGACCAGAATATAAAAGACTGAAATAAATAATAAAAGCTGAGCATGAACATGGATGCTCAAGATAAGTCTTCAGCTAAGACCTCGTCCTCAGATGGCGGTACAGCTCCTGGATCGGCTCCTTCTGCTGCGGTCCCGTATACCTCGGGATAACCCACGTCTGCAAAATCTGGGGACAAAATCCATATCCAGGTCCTCAGGGGACATGACAAGGTACAGAAAATAATACAAGCCAGAATATAAATAGTGCAGCACATAATGAGATAAACAGGGTAAGTATGAAAACATCTGTATAAAATGCAAGAGAGAATATCAATAGTACTCAGGTTGAAGCCACTACAAGCTCTGTGTAGGGGAGCCGGTAGCAGAGGTGTTAAGAGGTGGTCTAGCTCAGCGGAAGACTGAGTAGCCGGCATAACATAATCAACCTATAGCCTGTGGAACTCTCCAGCAATAGAAGGAACGATAAGGGAATACTAAAATAACCAGCTAAGTGATATGCAAGATGAGAGCAGCACTAGAACTCAGGCTGAAGCATACTACCAGCTCTGTGTTGGGGAGCCGGTAGCAGCAGTAATAATGAGTAATGGGCCAAGCTCGGGCTTCAGAGTCGTGGCCTAACAATAGTAAGGGTGTATATATATATGATCAGCCTGTAGTCTGTGTGTCTCTCCCCACCCAATGTAACCACGCATGTCATGACCATAACGTCTTATGTCCATGTCAGCGGGATCATAACTAATGCACAAGTCATAATGTATCTAGACTATAGTATCTTTATAGGTCCTGTATCCTATACAAAATCACCATGAATATCTCGGGAAGATCCTGTCTCATGAACAGTATCCAGTATCCTGGGTCATAGAGTACTTGGTAAGACAAGTACGAGAAGATAAAGTGTCACGTATGTCCATCTCTAGATGACAATACCCAACGCCGCGTACGGTGTTGGCACCCGACTGATAATCGAATGCTAAGTATGTCACACGGTCCTAGGTTAAACATGCATAGCAATATAATAAAGTAAGAAAATAGGTAACAATACTGCGGAGTTGGCAAGGTACACTTGCCTGATGTTTGAATATCAACAACTGTCCCTGTATCAGTGGATCCGGTAGGTGCTACTCCAAAAGCTGTAATAAACATCACCAACAGTCTCAGAAGGTATCAAACTGCTAGAATTGCCTGTCCTTACATCCAATTTGGACACAGGGGCAAAAAGGTTATTTCCGGGCCAAAGCGAGTTCCATATGTGGGCCCACTTTGCACCGAAAAGCGCGTCAGGGTCAAAGGTCTCCAAATTACTCCAACTCAGTGTCTACAAGTCAGGAACGATGATATGAACCCAACGGAACTTCCAGAATTGGATTCCAATGTGCCGATCACGATATCGTCCGTCAAGTGGAGCCTATGGGGCCCACGATACGTGATTTTATCAACGTTCTCAGAATCGGACCAAACTTGGCTCACAGGACCAGCTATTTCTACGAGTCCGATGGCGCAAGTTTCGTCTCGATCTGACATATGTACACAAAGTTACAGCATATTCCAGAAAGGTCAGATACAGGGTGTCGACGGCGGATACGCGTTGATTCCGGGGTGCACGCACCTCCGAATCTACTTCCGCGAAATTCCACACGACCGTATCAACGACGCGCACGGTTCGGTAAAGACCGCGTACGACCAAGTCGTCCCGTTTGGCGGGGCGCACTCAGTTTCGGTTTGAAACGGGATATTGTTTTTCCTGTTTTTGGATCGCGGTGTACGATCACCACAGGACGCGATGCACCGAGCGAGTTGCACGAGCACCGAGAAGGTTATACAGTCTACTTATGAAAACTAAAACAGAGTTACGAGTTGAGAGAAATCGGTACCTGAACAGGGCTCCGTAAACGCTGAATTTCGCGTGTCCGGGTCGAGATACGACACGGGAAAACTGTGTCCTGGTCGAGTCCGCTGTGCTGTTCGTGTTCTGGAAAGACGTGTTCGTGCTAGGGCAGCGGACGGTTGACGAACTGAGCGGGGCGGCGCTCGCGGTGGCAGCGGCGGAGGTGGATGGCAGCAGCGAGGTCGACCCTGCAGCTGCTGCTCGTCGGAGCGGATCGGGTCTGCGGCCGGAGTCGTCGAAGGAGGTTCTGGACGGAGAGGTCGTCGGGCAAAGGGGTCGTGCGGCGGCCTGGCGGCAGCGGCGAGGTGGGTGTTTGGGGGACGGCGGCGTCGATCGGGTGATCGACGTCGGGGCTTGAGCGGCGGCGTCGACTGGTCTCGGGTCGAGCGGGCGGTGGAAGGATGGGGTTGTAGAGTCGACCGGCTGAGCGGAGATCGACAGCGAGGGGAAGAGATAGGCGGCTGGGTCGGATGAGAGAGGGAGAGGTCTGGTGGCGGCATGGCGGGGCACGGAAGTCGAGGGGGTATAAATAGGCGGCTACAGTAAATCCGACGGGGAGCTAGGGTTTCAATGTGGGTTTCGGGTCCGGGTCGGGTTTGACTCAGATCCGACCCGACCCGACCCGCAACGTTGGGTTGGCCGATTCAATCAACGGTTTGGTTCAGTCAACGGTCTGGTTTGGTTTAAATTGGTCTGGTTGGGTTCGGTTCCTATCTCCAATAGTTTTTAAGGCTTAACACTCGCTTCCGAAGTCCAAATAATTTACCAAAAAATACCACATAACCGGTGTTCTATTTTACACCCTAAAATATTATTTCCATAATATTTTAACACCAATTAGCCACACTTAAAATTCTTTAAATCATAATCACCTTTGTTTTAAATTCCTGAAAAATACCAAAAATTATGAATAACTCTTTAAAAATTATTCTCAAAATTCAGGGTGTTTACAGCAAGGACATGAGGTCAGAAGAGGTCTCATGCTCAAAAAGTAGGAGAAGGTGGAGGAGTACCCTGAATGTCAATATCCATCACCTGGCGTTTGTATCCATTAATCATTGCCACGGAGGACGACAGTTTCAATAGTGATAGTACCAGCTCGGCAGAAGCTGAGGAAGCAACAGCGCCAGGAAGCACTGGTAGGTTGCACCTATTGTAGCTAGGGTAGCCATACTAGAGACGTGTGCAGAGCAGCAAATTGGCTTTGGCAAGTATGGTGATCCGGTCCACAAGATTGTCAATTGCCGGATAATGCAGAGGCAAGGAGGGCTAGCTCAACAGTTTTTGGCACTGCCAGCACCAGGGGCAGTTCAGTACAGAGGACCAGCGGCAGCAGCACGACCAGTGGCTCAGCATCTATTATTGACACAGGCATAGATATTTCGGCAGAGGGACCAACAGCAGGGCCAGCAGAGGCCATAATAATATATCCAATGGAGACAGCAGCAAGGAGCGCAGCAAGGCCAAGTACAAGCATTCACTTTGTCCCTGGAGGAGGTATTGGCATCAGGTGATGTAGTGGCAGGTAATATTTTTGTCGTATATTTTCCTGCAATAGCATTATTTGATTCATGAGCTTCACACCCATTTGTATCTACACAATTTTGATACGTATTGGATTAGAGTTTGGGGCATTGCTAGAGAGGTTGAATATACTCACTAGTAATGGGCTCGTAGAAGTTAGTAGAGTGTGTATAGCATGTCCAATCATA
Source organism: Iris macrosiphon (assembly GCA_036927795.1). NCBI lineage: Eukaryota > Viridiplantae > Streptophyta > Magnoliopsida > Asparagales > Iridaceae > Iris > Iris macrosiphon. The sequence continues at coordinate 64,128,479 of JAYESA010000016.1, forward strand.
GTGTGTGGGCATTTCTTACCCGCTAAGTTGATCGAATTCCCTATGGGTAACTTTGACGTAGTTCTCGGCATGGACTGGCTGAGAGACAGTGATGCTACGATAGATTTCCATAAGAGTAGAGTATTATTTAGTATCCTAGGCATGGAGGATTTTATCCTTAAAAGAATTATGAGGGACCGACACGAAGACAGAGTTGTAGCAGTAGTAGAAGAAGAGCAGTTTCCTGGGGTAGTTTAAGAATTTCTAGATTTTTTTCCTGATAAACTTCCAAGTTTATCCCCAGTGGGAGATGTAGAGTTTTGTATAGAGTAGATCCCTGGAGCAAGGCCAATATCTTGTAAAGTTCATCAAATGGCACCATCATAATTAGACATATTGTACCAACATGTAGAAAAGTTGAAGACAAAGAAGTTCATTCGAACCAGTAGATTACCTTGGTAAGCGCCAGTAGTTCTATTGAAGAAGAAGAAGGATGGGTCATCCGGGTTATGTATCGACTACAGACAACTGAACGTAGTGACAGTGGAGAACAAGTATCTATTACCAAGAATCGATAATTTTTTTGATCAATTGAGCAAGGCCAAGGTTTTCTCCAAGATTGATCTTCGATCAAGGTATCAACAAGTAAGAGTTCGGAAGCAAGATATACCCAAGACAGTATTTAGGTTATGATATGGGCATTAAAAATTCTTAGTTATGTCATTCGGACTGACTAATGCTCCAGCGATATTTATAGATTTGATGAACCATATTTTCATACCATATCTAGATCATTTTGTGGTGGTATTTATAGATAACATTCTTGTCTATTACAGAAGCAAGGAGGAACATGAAGAACAACTTCAAAAGATCTTGCACATTCTGAGGGAGCACCAGTTATACACGAAACTTAGCAAGTGTGAGTTTTTGTTGGATCACGTGTCATTCTTGGGTCACATCATTTCTGGAGCAGGAGTGGCAGTATACCCAAAGAAGGTTGAGGCCGTAGAAAGTTGGCCAGCTCCTAAGACCGTAGCAGAGGTGCGTAGTTTCTTGGGCTTAGCAGAATATTACAGAAGATTCGTGACAGACTTTATAAAGATTTCAACACCACTGACTCGTTTGACGTGCAAGAAGGCTAAGTTTGACTGGTCAGCAGAGTGCCGGGCTTAATTAGAAGAATTAAAAAAGTGACTAATTTTAGCACTGATTCTTATGCTTCTAGTAGGTTCTGGATGGTTTATAATATATTATGACGCATCCGGCAATGGACTAGGGTGTGTATTGATGCAACATAGAAGGGTAATAACTTATGCATCTCGGCAGCTACGAGATCATAAGAAGAACTATCCAACTCATGACTTGGAATTGGCAACAATTATATTTGTACTTAAAATATAGAGGTACTACTTATATGGTGATCGAGTTAAGATATTTATGGACCATAAAAGTCTGAAGTATGTATTCACTCAGAAAGACTTAAATATGTGAAAGAGGAGGTGGCTAGAATTGATAAAGGACTGTGATATGGAACTTCAGTATATTTCGGGCAAGCCTAATATAGTAGCAGATGCACTTAGTAGGAGAGACAGCACATTCATGTTGACATCACAGTAACATATATTAGAGGATCCTCAAAAAATGGGTATTGAGGTAGTACTTCCGCAGGACACAGGGATTTTGGCTAGCTTACAAGTACAGTCTACTTTGGTGGAGAGAATCAAGGTGGCTGAGACAGAGGACTTGAAGATTCAAAAGCTACTGGCAGAATATGAGTCTGGTATCAGGAAGGAGTTGACGATTCATGAAGATGGGACCCTTAGGTTTGGAAATTGTCTCTGTGTACTAAGTGGATATATTCGTCAAGAAGTTATGATCGAGGCCCACAGTTCTCAGTCGTTAATACATCTAAGAGGTACCAAGATGTATCAAGACATCAAACAACATTTTTGGTGTAATGGGATGAAGAGGAAGATAGCAAGATTCATTTCTCGATGTCTGATATGTGAACAAGTAAAGGCAAAACAACAAAGACTGACATGATTATTGCTGCCACTCCCTATTTCAGAGTGGAAGTAGAAACACATCACGATGAACTTTGTGACCGGTTTACCGATATTACCGACTGGCCGAGATACAGTTTGGGTGATAGTGGATCGGCTCACGAAGGTAGCATACTTTTTTTCTTTTTGAGTAGGATAGTCTACAGAACAGTTGGCTAAAATATATATACGACAGATAGTGAGACAACATGGTGTCCCAGTAAGTATCATGTTAGATCGAGATACTCAGTTCACTTCACATTTTTGGAAAAGTTTGCATCAAATTTTGGGCACCAAGTTGATATATAGCACAACACACCACCCTCAGACAGACGGACAATCAGAAAGAACTATCAAGACATTAGAAGATATGCTATGAGCTTATACCTTGGACTTTGGTGGGTCTTGGGAAGATCAGTTTTATCTCATCGAGTTCTCATACAATAACAGTTATCAGGCCAGTATCCAAATGACACCCTTCAAAGCATTATACGAAAGAAAGTGTAGGTCACTATTAGCATGGGATAATATAGGTGAGCGAAAGATGTTAGGTCCTGAAATGATCACACAGACAATAAAGGTTATCAAGTAGATTACAGAGCAACTTCGGGTTGCACAAGATAGGCATCGGCATTGGGCAGATAACTATCGTAGGCCTTTAGAGTTTTGCGTAGGCGACCACGTGTTCTTATGGATTTTGTCGATCCATGAAGTCATTGGATTTGGGGTTTGGGAAGCTTAGTCCGTGATACGTAGGTCCATTCGATATTCTGGAGTGGACAGGCAATGTTTCTTATCGTCTTGTCCTTCCGCCTTCGATACGAGAGGTACACGATGTATTTTATATGTCTCAATTGCGTAGGTATATTTTGAATCCGAGTCATATCATCGATTACTCTGAATTAGTCGTTGGTACCAACTTATCTTACGAGGAGTAACTCGTATGCATATTGGACCGAAGGGATAAGGTGCTGAAGAACCGGACTATTTCTCTTGTCCAGGTTGCCTGGGGCCATCACTCTCTAGGGGAATCGATGTGGGAGTGCGATAATGATATTTGATCCCTGTACCCGTACATGTTTGGTTCGAAAGGTATATTATTTGTTACGCCTTCATATCTCAAATTTTGTGATCAGGTGTTCACCTGTGTGTTGTGATGTATGGCTTACATATGTAGTTGCTAGTAGATTTGTATCGTGCTTGTCCCGACTTCTCTAGCTATTACTTGGATACGAATTCCGAGGACAATTTTTTTCTAATATGGGTAGAGATGTCACTCTCCGTTCCCGATATACATATTTAAAACATATTACTTTTTCTGCTTATATTATTTGTTGCTTGTATGGTAATTAGGTTGCAAGTCATGGAGACTAGACCCATTCTTTGGTTCAATTAGACTTATGGTTTAATTGTTGGGTTGGTTTGGTCATGGGTGAACCCATGGTCTAAACCTCAACCCTAGTATATATAAGTTAACTTCTTTCTCTCTCCTCCTTTATTCTCTTATTTTTTTTCTCCTTCCTTCATTTAGGCAAGTACACCTTGCACTACATGGAGAAACCTTTTGATTTTGATTCTTATTTTTTCCAATATTTTATTAGTCTAATATGTATGCAATGTGATTTTAAATACTTTTAATACTTGGAGTTTTGAGATTTGATGGATGGAATTGAGTAGATCTACAATTCTAACTTAGGATTTTTATGGGTTTCATGAGTTTTGTTTTTGTTTTGATCTACTAGACATGTATTTTTAAAAACCAATTTTTGCTAAAAATAATAGAGTTTCAATTTCAAGCGTTTGGGCTTTTGGTTCACTCGATTTGGACTTAAAATAAGGATTTTATGGACAAAACAAAATTTTAGTTTTTAGAGATTTTATCATGGCCGAACCTGCAGTTTAGAGAAGATGAAGTCTTTATGCGGCCAGCAAGTTATGCGGATGAATGTGCTATACGGACTGAGCTTTTGTCGCATACTGACCATACGTCCATCTTATTGGATGCATGACTGCCATTACACAAGTGTTATGGAGCTAATCCTTGGACTCTTTTTGTTTTCACTCGCTGAACGAATAAGAAATTCGTTAAGTCTAAAAGAGCAAAATACGACCGAGTGTCATATGCGACAAGCAGAGTATGTGGCCACTTTTCTTCGGACGTATGACTTTGATTGTTTGGCATATATTATTATGGTTTTATCTTTTCTCTCTGATATTTTATGGCTTGTCACATCTATCACTTCAGTCACTTTTCTCTGACACATCCATTACTTCAGTCACTTTTCTCTGACACATCCATCACTTCGACACTTGTTACAAGAGAGTGGAATTTTGTCCGGAGCATGCAGCTTGGAGGAGCATACGGCCTGGGGTAGCATGCGTCCTGAAGCCATATGCAGCCTGGGTAGTATGCGGCCTGGGATAGCATGCAGTCAACAGTCCATGCAGCAACCATCTCATGCGCCAAGTTGTTCATACGGCTTAGCCATTTTATTTAGAATATTTATTTATTCTAAGTGGTTGGTCAGATAATTGCTTGTGATTGATCCTAAAGAAGAATAGACTTAGTAACCCGACTTTGTGATTGACATGACCATGTACTAGAATTGACTATGTCATAAGCGACTAACCATCTATGTGCATAACATGAGCTATGTGTCCCAATGTGATAAGGCTCATACGACTAACTGTAAGTTTGGTAATTCAACTTGATTTCTTGTATCCGTGTCGATATAGTTACTACATGCTACGTGTACATGTGTTATAAATGTGCACTGAGGTGCGACATAACTTGTTACGTGCTATGAGATTATATTTTTGGGTAGTGCATCGATAATGCCTCATATACAACGTGACATGTGATATTATTATATTTTCCCTAGCATAGGCATAGTATGTAGGTCAACTACCAAAGCATGGCTAGAACTTGTTATTTGTTGCATCACGTTCGGGTGAATCAAATTTGAGCTATAAAGTAACAAAGTGGATTCGTATCTAGCGTGGACCATAGTTCGATACAACATATATGAAGATTTATCATGTGATCATGCCATGGATTCCTAACATAACCAAAGGGCTAATTTATGCAACTAAAATTTGTAGAGCATTGGGAGGGATGAAATCCCGTGATTGTATATATTAGCCACCTCAGACAACAGTCATGACGTGCAAGGCTGACCCCCATGGATACTGGTTACGTCCGCATTAGTGGACGATAATATCCAAATACTTATATTGTACATGCGTTCTATGTGATCTAGCACGGTAGCCGTGCGAGGGACTTGTGCATAATATACAAGTGCTATATAATTTTTATGGCTCGGTTAGCCCCGCTAAATAGCTCACGATTTATAGATTTCTCTTATGCATCTTATCTGAGATAACTCAGACTCCACAGTAGCAAGCAATACAATTGATTGGCCGTTATATAACTATACTTGGTTATGATTCTATTATTCTGTTAGTACTCTAGGAACATGGATTATGATAGTGTGATGGTTCAACCCTTATCCTTGTTTGATTGTAAGGTTGGGCTATTATGCTAAGATAAACTATGGACCGAAACCACGATATAGAACCTATATTTTACCAATCTATTGCTTTGGCTTTTGTTTTTCCATTTCGTGCTTCCTTTTTGGTACTTATTATTTGGGGTCTAACGCTACTGGTTTTGTATGGCCAGGATTCGAGCCAATTCCCAAGGATCAAGCTTATTTTCCCCTTTCTGATGGCGCACGCCAAGCGGATGATCGCTGAAGGAAACGAGTATGTTTCTTCTTCCCTTCTCGTTATTATATATTTTACTCTTTTAGGCATTTAACTACTGATACTTGTTAGCCAATAAGTGTGAATATTTAGTTTTCTTTACATGATTGTAATTAATCAGACTGCAGTTAATTATGGTCATGTAATTTTGCTACTCTACTAGCTTTTTATTTTGTACAGCCGGTTTCCTGAATGTTGTTGCAGGGCGTTTGGAACGTCTTACTTATTTGTCATATATGTTCTATGTTTACTGTTCTTATTTGACTGATTGAGATATGAGATATTCATGTTACCCTAAGTGACTTACTTGTAGTATGCACCCCCTTGTCTAGTTACAGCCGTGATCACCGTACGACGTATAGTACCTTGTACGAGTTTTTTGGCCGTGTCCGTCTTCGTATTCCGGTATTGGGGCGTGACATGTATGACTTAGATTATGGCTAATTTATTTATTTGTGTTTACTAGCATCATGATCATTTGTATATTATATTTTAGGACGCTTTGCTATTATATTTCAGCTGTTCTTAAATCTTGTTATTATTCCCATTGTTCTTGTGATTAAGATACTAGGGTTTGTTGGACCTAGGCTTGACTGATGGTTTGTAGTAGTGACCCCTTATGTCTTTCAGCCTCACCGTATATGTAGAGTACCAGAGTGCTCTAAGTATACGTAGGTGGCATTGTTGTCCCATTTTCTAGTATTCTGGTTCTGGGGCGTGACACAATTTTAGTGGTGGCCCATGTAGGTCTATCTGAGCGAATTATTTTTGTCTAAGCAGATTATGTCAGTCTGAGCATATTTGATCTAGTTTTTACAGATATATGGGGGTTGTTGTTGTCGCTAGATGTCTCAATCCTAAAATATTCTTCTTGATCCTTAGTTATTTTTGTCCATCCCTAATTCTTGATATGATACCTGCTTATTCCTTGATCTATCATATTCTTTAATTGACTCTTTTGTCCTTAACTTTTAGGGGCACTGTTCCTATTACTATCGGCCAGATGGATTGAGTGCAACTCGAGGATGGTCAAAATTTGGGAGTCCATCATATTCTTAGAGATCGACCTCAGTATTCAGGGACAAAGTCTAGAGTAGATCCTGAGGCAGATCGGCCAGCAATACCGGACCAACAGGCAACACCTGTGTACCTATTTCAGCCCGAGCAGCCCGAGGGTGTTGCCCGAGCACTGATGGATGTCCTTCGAGGTTTCATGATGACCCAGCAGCACTAGAGTGATGTCTTCATGCAGTCGATCCAGACAACATTGGAGCAAGGTGGTTCTCAGATCCTTAATTCTGCAACCAACTTCAGGTGTTTCAGTCCTCCGTACTTTTATGGTACATAAGAAGCAACTTTGTCCGATGCTTGGCTGTAGGACATTGAGGTCATCTTAAAGGCAACAAGGACTATGGATAGAGAGCGTATAGTAGTAGTAAGGCTACAGTTGTTGGATTTGGCTCGTGACTGGTAGGCAGCGTAAGAGGTTTGTCTTACAACACTGATTCCATAGACAGTTTTTACTGAGAGGTTCCAGTTGAGGTACTTTGATGTGGTGGTTCGTTATAAGCTATAGCAGGGGTTTAATAACCTCAGGCAGGAGAGTAGGACCATTGATAGTTACGCGACAAAGTTTACGAGACTTAGACGGTTTGCTCCCACTTTGGTAGCGATCGAGGTGGGGAGGGTGAGGAGCTTCCAGCAGGGACTCCATTTAAAAATTACCTTGGTGGTGGAGTAGCATGAGTTTCTGATCTTTGACACTGTTATACGAGTAGCCAAGAGGTATGAGTATACATCACAGAAGATTACAAATCGAGTTGGAAGTCAAAAAAGGCCCAACATTTTAAGAGGGCATCCTATTCATCAGCACCAGCTCTAGCAGTTAGAGCCCTGAAGATTGGATCCTCGAGGAGGATAGCTTCATTTTAGCAGTCTTCCCAGATGCTCCCTCAGCAGAGGCATTCATCTTCTTTTTCTTTCTGTAGTTATTTATATTACGAGAAACCTGAACATATTGTATCAGAGTGTCGTAGGACACATGGATTGTGTTGGTATGTGGGGTATCAGATCACATGGTCGAAGCATATCCTAGGAGGAACCAAACTTGATCATCATCGGCCCATTCAGTAGTTCGGCCAGCAATGTCGCAGTTCAGGGCACCAGTACTAGTACAACCGCATATTCATAGGCCTTTGACTCCACAAGCTCATGCATTCTAGCGGAGGCCATAGCAGTATGCGCAGGCCCAGGTATAGGTGAGACCTAGAGGTCAGCAACAGAGGGGACCAGCACCCAGATGGCAGGGTCGACCCAAAATTAGAGGGGACCAACAACCTAAGGGCAAGTACTATTCTCGTCCACTTTTATTCAGCTTCAGCTTTATTTGATTCTGGTATATCACATTCATTTATATCAGCATGCTTTTTGTCATGAGTTAGATTAGAATTCGAGTCCTTACTTGTAAGGTTGAATATACATACTAATAACGGGCTCGTAGAAGTAGATAGATTATATCACTTGTGTAGAGTTATAGTATACCGAAGAGAGTTTTTTGTGAGGCTGATAGAGTTTTCTATGGGCGATTATGATGTCAGCCTTGGGATGGATTGTTTAGTATGAGATACACAATGATAGATTGCCATAATATCAAGTTTATCTTTTGTGTACCTGATGGAGAGGAGTTCTCATTTTTGAGAGGTGCGGTAGAGTCACTAGAGGTTACATTGATGATGGCAGAGGCTGAGGAGGTACAGTTTCCCAGGATAGTTTGTGAGTTTTTTTATGTAATTTTCGATGAGCTATCAGGTGTACCACCATTTAGAGACGTAGAGTCTTATATTAATTTGATCCTGGAGTAGAGCCAGTATAAGAGATAGTTTACAGGATATCACCATCTAAGTTGGAGATCTTATACTGGATGATTGATGAGTTGAGAGCCAAGGGATTCATTGGACCTAGTGCATCGCCTTGGGGAGCCCCGTTACTTCTTGTTAAATAGAAGGATGGATCATCGTGTTTAGTTATCGATTATAGAACACTAAATACGGCAACCATTAAGAACAAGTATCCCTTGTCCAAGATAGATGACTTCTTTTATTAGCTCAGTGGGGCAATTATATTTTTTAAGATCGATTTGCGGTATGGGTATCATCAGATCAGAGTCAGAGAGTATGATATACCCAAGACAACATTATGATCTAGATATAGTCATTTGGAGTTCCTAGTTATGCCATTTGGAGCAACCAATGCCCTAGCTATATTCATATCTCTAATGAATAGCATCTTCATGCCTTACTTAGACCAGTTTGTGATAGTATTTATTAATGATATCTTGGTCTATAGTTGGAGTGAAGAAGAGCATTAGTAGTACCTTCGCATAATTCTTAAGTTTCTTCGAGAGAAGTAGTTATACGTGAATTTTAGCAAGTGTAAGTTCTAGCTTGATCGTATCTCATCCTTAGAACATATCATTTCTGGTAGAGGAGTCGAGGTGGATCTCAAGAAGGTGGAGGCTATTGAGAGTTGGCCAGTACCCTGTACTGCTTCAGATATGCGTAGTTTTCTAGGTCTAGCAGGTTACTACAGGTGGTTTATGGCAGACTTTGCGAGGATCTTCGTGCCCTCGACACAGCTGACGTATAAGAATATGCGCTTTGAGTGGTCAGATGATTGTCAGACTTCTTTTGAGATGCTCAAGCAGAGTTTGATTTTAGCTCATATTCTGACACTTTCTGTAGGACCAGGTGGTTTCTTAGTGTATTATGATACTTCAGGAGTGGGACTAGGGTGTGCCCTTATACAGCATGGCAGAGTGATAGCTTATGCATCTCGCCAGCTTCGAGACCAGGAGAAGAGTTATTCGACGCATGATCTTGAGTTGGCAGCAGTAGTATTTGTACTTAAGATCTAGAGGTATTACCTATATGGTGATCGAGTGGAGATCTTCACAGACCATAAGAGCTTGAGATATGTATTCACAAAGAAGGAGCTCAACATGTGTTAGAGGTGGTGGCTCAATTTATTTTTGGACTTCGACCTTGATCTTCAGTATCATCTAGGGAAGGCCAATATTGTAGCAGATGCCTTAAGCAAGAGAGAAGGAATTACTTCTTGACAGAGCATCATCACATTTTATAGGAGCTGCAGGAGATGGGTATCGAGGTAGTATTACCTGGTGATATCAATTTTATGGTGAGTCTGCAGGTTTAGTCTTCTATAGTTGAGAGGAACAGAGTAGAGCAGACTAGTAATTTTAGACTTCAACATCTCAGAGAAGAGTATGAGTCAGGATGCAGACCAGAGTTTAGCCTTCACGAGGATGGGACTCTCAAGTTTGGGAGCCAACTTTGTGTGCCGAGATGATATATCTGGCAGAAGATTATATCAGAGGCCCACGATTTTCAGTACATAGTGCAACCAGAAGGGACAAAAATATATCAGGATATTCGTCAGCACTTATGGTATAATATTATGAAGAGGGAGATAGCCCAGTCTATTTCTCGGTGTTTAATCTGTCAGCAGGTCAAGGCTGAGCATCAAAGACCGGCCGAACGACTTCAGCCTTTACCGATTCTAGAGTGGAAGTGGGACCATATTACTATGGACTTTGTGACTGGTCTTTCTAGATCCTCGTCTGGCATAGATGCTATATAGGTTATAGTAGATTGAATCACGAAGGTTACTCACTTTCTTTCTTTCAGAGGTCCAGTCTATAGAGTAGTGAGTTAAGATATACATGAGATAGATAGTCAGATTGTATGGTATGCCAGTTAGCATAGTCTCAGCTAGAGATTGCGGTTTACGTCTTACTTTTAACAGAGCCTACAACAGAGTCTGGGTACTAGGTTAAAGTTTAGTTCATCCTACTATCCGTAGATAGATGGATAGTCAGAGCATACTATTCAGACTTTGTAGGATATGCTTCGAGCTTGTACACTTGACTTCGATAGATCTTGGGATAATCACTTGCATTTAGTAGAGTTCTCCTATAACAATAGCTTCCAGGTGAGCATTCAAATGGCACCCTTCGAGGCTTTGTATGGTAGAAGATATAGATCACCCTTAGCTTGGGATAATATTGGTGAGAGACAGATGCTTAGTCCAGATATGATTGCTCAATCAGTTGGGAGTGATCAGACAGATCTGAGAGCATCTCAGAGTGTCTCAGTATCGCCAGTATCATTGGGTAGATCAACACCGTCATGATCTTGAGTTCTCTGTCGGTAACCATACATTTTTGAGGAATTTGCCTACCCGTAGAGTTATTAGATTTGGAGTACAAAAAAATCTTAGTCCCAGATATATAGGCCCATTCGATATTCTTGAGCAAGTTAGAGACGTATCATATCCTCTAGCTCTTGCACCATCGCTTTAAGAGGTAGATGACATCTTTCACTTATCTCAGTTGCACCGGTATATTCCAAAACTAAGCCATATCTTAAATTATTCTAAGTTCGTAGTTGGTACCGACCTATCATATGAGGAGAGATTCGTGTCTATTTTTGACCAGAGGGTGAAGGTTCTCAAGAACCGGACTATCAGGTTAGTTTGAGTTACTTGAGTGCATCACTCACTGGGTGAGTCGACGTTGGAGCACGAGGACGATATGCGTACTTGTTATCTATTTCTCTTCGACTTGAGAGGTATACTTATTCGTATACTTGTGACCTATCCTAGCCTATGCGTGTGATTGATTGTTAGCTTATCTGTTATGTTTATTATTTTTACTTTCTGATTTCTTGTTGTTGCCCAGAAAATTTTATGCTGACATGAGTTTCTTATTTATTTTTGATTTTGAGCTGGCTTTCTTGGATTTTCTTGTTAGTGATTTTTGGATCCTTATGGAAATTTCGAGGACAAAATTTTTCTAAGGAGGGAAGAGTTGTGAGACTCTTCTCACAGTATTCAAATTTTATGCGGATACATATTTTGTGCTAGTTATAGCTTTTTATTGGATCTCGGGAAAGCTCAAAAATTCTTAAAATTGAAATTTTACTACTTGACCCGTATACCTACGGTATACTGTCCGGCAGATATTTGTTTCACTTTTGAGATATTTTCTCTATAAATAGTACTCGAGATATTTTATTTTTTTCTTCTCTTTCTCTCTCCTCTCTTCTTTATTTTCTTTCGAGCTTGGAAGCGTTGTCTTGAGACCTGGAGTGTGGTTTCTGAATATCACGACCTGCACCCGGTGTAGGGGCACGAGTACGTGGGTACGTCCAGCCTACGTCGCAGTATCGACGGTAGAACATTGTTTGGGTAAACTATCTATCTAACAATCAAGATATAATAATAAAATATGAATACTCAATTATAGATCTCTATGATGGAACAATCGTACAAATAAGATAAAAGAACTGAAGAGACAATATAACTCACAAGACAAGATAATATCCAATGAGTTATAGAAAGAAATGCTAATAACAATGCTGGAGACAAATCCAGTATAAATATAACATCCGTATCCTGAAATTCTAGCTTAAATATTGTTATTAGGTTAATTTGGGGCTCTTGGAATTTTTCCACAATTTTTAGTTAATTAAAAATTAGTAACACTAATTTTCTAGAACTTTCAAGAATTTATTTTAGTGTCAAATATAATTAAAAATATCCTAAACTTTTATTTTAGATTCTAAATAATCAAATATATTTTCTAGAATTTTCTGGGAATTTTTGATTATTTTTAGCATTTATTTTGAGTTAATTATGAAAAACTGAATTAAAAACTAATTTTCAGAAAAAATAAATCTAAATAAATCAACTGCCCAGTCAGCAGCCAGCTTGACCCGTGTGTCAGCCAGTACGACCGAGTCAGTGGGGCCCAGTAGTCTGTGAGAGAGGGCGAGGGTGGAGTCGGTCCAAGCCAAGCCGAGCTGAGTCGAGCCAAGTCCTAATCCGACTCGGACTCAGCCGAGCCAAGCCGGCTTGAACGCTGGTCGTTCGATCTGAGCGGGCAATAGCAAATAGATGCCATGTGGCATGTCCTTTAGCCATGAATGCTCTCTCTCTTCTCTATATATATAGTAGTTAGTTTATAATTTCTAGGTTTTTTTTAGCCGATTTTGGAGAAATTGTCATATAGGGTTTGCTTCTTCTTCCAAAAGCCATTACTCATAGCTCAGGACTACAAATGCGGTCTAGTTTCTTGCATTAGAACTATATTGAGGTTAGTTTTCTAAATATATAAAAAAATTCATGAAATACTGCATATTAAATTCTAGAAAATTTGTAGAGCACAACATATCCAAAAATAGATGCATCTCGGTGTTTTTATGATTTTGGGAGTACCAGGAATCAGAATCATGAACTGTTTAAAGTTTAGGAAAGCTGATGTCGAGATATTGACATATGTTTTTACCAGAATTTAATTCAAAATATTTTTGTGCTGTTAATTTTGTAGAACTTCTAGATTAATAATCAATCACCGTTGTACAATACCATTTTGTATGAGCAATAATTTCCAAACAAACTTGAATCCGGATGAGCCTTAAATTCTAGCATACTTATGTCACTGAAATGTACAGAAAATCATGCATGAAAGTTGAGTTTGTATTGGTTGACTTTTTGGTCAACAGATTGCCTCAATTTGTGTGCCATAAGTCTCATGTTAATAAAATTCAGTTCCTTTGGACAAAGTTTAGAATTAACCTAAAAATCAGAATAATAAGATTAAAATAGAATTTTAAAGTAATTATTTCAGGATTAAATAAATTAAAATAACTTATCTTTTGATATGGTAAATTTGTACTACATAGACTATTTGGACTGTGACTTGGATTCAGATTCATACCAGCTAAGGACCACAGGCGAGTACATTTTCGTGATTACTTTTAGTGCTTGATAGTCTCTATAATGCATGCTTAGTATTTATTATTTGATTCTTGACACTTGCTACACGGATTAGTATGATGGATTCTTATTATGAGATACGTGACTGTTCTGGATTATTGTTATTTCTTCGTGACTGGTTCGAAGTCCATATTGTACTCGTGGGGAGGAGAAATACTTAGTGGATTGTGAACTACCCTTTCTATCCCATGGTCTTACTGGAATAATAGCAGCCATGCATATATCAATAAGGTATTTCAAAATCACATAGAGTAGTTGTTCATATTTTATCCCTTAGTCGTTCATATATCAACAAGGTATTTCAAAATCACATAGAGTAGTTGTTCCTATTTATTCTTCCATACATTGCAGTTAGTACCTTTTTTGCTTGGAGATATTATACTATATGTTGCCATGACAGGACTTTAACATTTATTTATTCTAGTTGCCTTATTATGGCTATCATATATTCGTTACTATTTATTGTCTTATAGCTTCTACCATGTGTTGGAACTATTTTTACTGTGATGTACTCGTTCCTTTCCTGACTGGATAAATATTTTAGGTGACTACAATGAGGATGCAATCCCTACACATTATGGACCTTATGCTAGCGACATAATAGAGCCCGATCTTGTCCTTCCGGAGGATCAGGGAGGGTTAGCAGCTCAGATACCGTCTGCAATGGAGTAGTTTAGTAGTAGTTGATTTTGTTAGTTATTTTGGACCAGATTGTTTTTCGGCAATTTTCTAAAGTATTTTGAATATTATACTTTAGATATTTAGATTTTGGGGAGATTACTTGAACCCGCATCAAGACTATTATTTCATCATTATCTTGGTGTATTCATTTAAACTAGTGCATGTAATTTAGTATAGTGTAGAGATGTATATATGTTATGAGTTATAGATTATATTTTTGGCTTATTGTACATCATTCTACTGCCGACACTGCAGTATAGGCTGGACATACCCATGAATCATGCCCAAATCTAGGGTGCGGGTCATGACATATTTTTAGTGGTGGCCCGTGCAGGTCATATTTCGTACAAGGTTATGAACTTGTAGTAGTACTCAAGTTAGATGTACGATTGCAAGCCTGCTATAGGATATACATACTAGGGATAGGAAGATACTCAATCACAACTAGGGATCCCATATACTCAACTTTCTAACCCTTACTATTTCCTTTCGAGCAATTGAACCTCTTTCATAGTTGATTGTCCTTCTTGAATACTCCCTTATCTTGTGACTTATCAATTAAATTCTTGTTGCTTTCAACCTTTCAGAATGATACCCAAGACTAGAATGCGTGGTGCCATAGCCAATGGTGCTTTCCCCATACCACTTGCATCGCATAGCTTCATATATGTATCCTTTGTACTTAAGCATAGTTTAGTAACAGAAACCATGAATAGGAGTTGCAAGATCACGACTAGTGGAGGCACTATCCTAGTCAGTGATACTTGCAAGGGGCATCGTGTTACCTTAGAAGGCCATAATTTGGATTCTAGTTTACTTGTAATGCCACTTTTGAGTTTTGACATTATCCTTGGAATGGATTGGTTGAGTATGCACCATGCTAGCATAGACTATCGTGGAGGACATGTCCTGTTCCACCCTCTAAGAGAACCAAAATTTGAGTTTGTTAGGGGAGGAGTTGAGCAGAGTGATGGAAATATTTGTGGAGCTATGGTAGCAAAGAAGGACTTGCCACACCCTATTATTACAGAATTTCTGGACATATTTCCTGAGGATCTACCAGGATTACCACCAGAGAGATATCTTGAATTTTCTATAGACTTAGTGCCTGGGACAGAATCGGTGTCGCAACAAGTCTACAGGATCAACAACAGCGAGCTGGCAGAAGTGAAGAAGCAGGTTGATGATTTGCTAGACAAGGGTTTTATTAGATCAAGTTTCTCGCCTTAGGGAGCCCCGATCTTATTTGTACCAAAAAAGATGGGTCGGTGCGAATGTGTATTTATTACATGGCTCTGAACAACCTCACTATCAAGAACAAATACCCGCTACCAAGAATAGACGATCTTTTTGATCAATTGAGCGGTGCGAGTCTATTTTTGATGATTGATTTGAGGTCTGGCTATCATCAGTTGAAGGTAAAGAAGGAAGATATTCCAAAAACTATATTTTGGATAAGATATGGCCAATATGAGATTATAGTGATGCCTTTTGGGTTGACTAATGCCCCGATAGTCTTCATGAACTTGATGAACAAGGTGTTCCACCAATACCTTGACAAGTTCATAGTAGTACTCATAGATGATATCTTTGTCTATTCGAAGACACCGGAAGAGCACGAGAAGCATCTAAGGATTATGCTAGAGACCCTTCGGAAGGAGAAGCTCTATGGAAAACTCTCGAAATGTGAGTTCTTCCTGGATAAGGTAGAGTTCCTTGGGCATGTAGTGACTGGAGACAAAATTTTGGTGGATCCAAAGAAGACTGCTGATATAGAGTCTTGGACCACTCCGAGTTCTGTTGCAGAGATCAGAAGCTTCTTAGGATTGGACGGATATTACAGGAAATTTGTAAAGGATTTTTCTTGGAGCACAGAGCCATTGACTAGACTCACTCAGAAGGATCTTCAGTTCATGTGGACCAAAGAATGTTAGGCTGCATTTAGTGAGATAAAGAAGAGATTGACCACTGCACCTGTTTTTGACGGTGCCATCAGGGATGAGTGGATTTATCATTTATAACGATGCTTCGGGGAAGGGCTTGGGATATGTTCTAGAGCAGAACAAGAAGGTGGTGGCATATGCTTCTAGACATCTGCGGCCACGTGAGAGAAACTATCCTACTCATGACTTGGAATTAGCAGCGATAATTTTTATTCTAAAGCTGTGGAGACATTATCTTTATGGAGAGCGTGTGGAAATATACATTGACCATAAGAGCTTGAAGTACGTCTTTACACAGAAAGAGCTAAATATGAGGCAGCACAGGTGGCTAGAACTGATGAAGGATTTTGATATCTTACTACAGTATCATCTAGAAAAGGCTAACATGGTTGCCGATGCCTTGAGAAGGTATCCAGTAGCGATATAATTGACAACAGATTGCTCTAACCCTACCGATTGCTCTAACCCCTACCGATTCCTGAGTGAAAATTGAAGCATGTCACGATGGATTTTATTTCCGGACTTCTACGCACCCCTGAGGAAAGGATGCTATTTGGGTCATTGTTGACAGGCTGACCAAATTATCCCACTTTTTGCCTTTCAAAGTAGGATTAACCACGGAGAAGCTTGCTGATTTATATGTAAGACAGATAGTCAGGCTGCATGGAGTTCCAGTAAGCATCATGTTCGATCGGGATAGTAGATTTATGTCCCACTTTTGGAGGAGTTTGTAGGCTAGCTTGAGTACCCAACTCAAATTTAGCACTACCTACCACCCTCAGACGGATGGACAGTCAGAAAGGACTATTCAGACGCTCGAAGATATGCTTCGGACATGTGTACTAGATTTTGGTGGCTCGTAGGAGGATCATCTTCACTTGGTAGAGTTTGCATACAATAATAGCTATCAGGCCAGTATCGAGATGCCTCCTTTCGAGACTTTGTATGGTAGGAGAAGTTGAACTCCATTATCTTGGGACAATGTAGGATAGAGAGTACTTTTGGGACCAGAGATGGTAGTTGATGCTGCAAAAAAAGTGAAGCAGATTAGAGAGAGATTTCGTCTGGCTCAGGACAGACAGAAGCAGTGGGCCGATAGCCACAGGAGATCGCTAGAGTTTGAGGTACCGATTCGTTTATTTAAATATCTATTACGTTCTTAGATTATGCATTAAGTTCCTGTTTTGGCATAGGTTGGCGACTTAGTGTTCTTGAGGATCTCTCCGACACGTAAAACGATTCATTTCGGTGAAAGTGGAAAGTTTAGTCCAAGATTCATTGGACCCTTCAATATTCTGGAGAAGGTCGGGGCAGTAGCTTTTCGATTAGCCTTATCGCCTACATTGGAAGGAGTACACAAAGTGTTCCATGTGTTCCAGCTGAGGCAATACATGGCAGATCCTAGCCATGTATTAGATCATTCGGAGGTTGAGATTGGACCAAGCCTCCGTTATCCGGGGCAGCCTGCGGAGATCCTAGATCGCAGAGATAAAGTGCTTTGTAATCAAGTAATTCCCTTGGTTCGTGTCGCTTGGAGGCATCATTCTCCCGGTGAATCCACTTGGGAATGAAAAGAGGAGATACGAGAGGGTTACCCCTATCTTTTTGCACCATGAGGTAATTTTCTTCTTGTATTTGTTCTGCCCTAAATTTTGAGAACATAATTTTTTTTAGGAGGGTAGACTTGTAACCTCCGTATCTTGAAATTCTAGCTTAAATATTATTATTAGGTTAATTTGGGTCTATTGGGATTTTTTTACAATTTTTAGTTAATTAAAAACTAGTAACATTAATTTTCTAGGACTTTTAAGAATTTATTTTAAGGGTCAAATATAATTAAAAATATCCCAAACTTTTATTTTAGTTTTTAAATAATAAAATATATTTTCTAGAATTTTTTGATTAGTTTAGCATTTATTTTGAGTTAATTATGAAAAACTGTATTAAAAACAAATTTTCAGAAAAAGAAAAACCAAATAAAATTAACCCGCCCAGTCCGGAGCCAGCCTGGCCCACGTGTCAGCCAGTGCGGCCTAGTCAGCTGGGCCTAGCGGTCAGTGAGAGAGGGCGAGGGTGGGTGCGGGTGGAGTCGGTCCAAGCCAAGCCGAGTTGAGCCGAGTCTTAATCCGACTCAGACTCAGCGGAGCCAAGTCAGCTTGAACGTTGGTCGTTCGATCCGAGCGGGCAGTAGTGGGTGGATGCCACGTGGCATGTCCTTTATCCATGGCTGCTCTCTCTCTTTTCTCTATATATAGTAGTTAGTTTATAATTTCTAGGATTTTTTTTAGCCGATTTTGGGGAAATTGTCATCTAGGGTTTCCTTCATCTTCCAGAAGCCATTACTCATAGCTCCGGACTTCAAACGCGGCCTAGTTTCTTGCATTAGAACCATATTGAGTTTTCTGAATATGTAAATTGTTTCATGAAACTATAAATGTTAAATTTTGGAAAATTTGTAGAGCACAGCATATCCAAAAATAGATATGTCTCGATATTTTTGCGATTATGGGAGAACCAGGAATCAGAATCATGAATCGTTTGAAGTTTCCGAAAGCTAATATCACAATTATTGACAAATATTTTTCCTAAAATTTAATGCATAATATTTATATACTGTTAATTATGTAGAACTTCTAGGTTAACAATTAACCACCGTTGCACAATACGATTTTGTATGTGCAATAATTTCCAAACGAACTTGAATCTGATTGATCCATAAATTCTAGCATATTTGTGACGCTGAAATATATAGAAAACCATGCATGAAAGTTGAGTTTATATCGGTTGACTTTTTCGGTCAATAGATTATCTCAATTTGCGTGCCATGAGTCTCGAGTTGATAAAATTTAGTTCATTTAGAAAAAATTTAGGAACTAACCTAAAAATTAGAATAATAAGATTAAATTAGGATTTTAGAGTAATTATTCTAGGATTAAATAAATTAAAATAACTTATCTTTTGACATGGTAGATTTGTACAACATAGGCTATTTGGATTGTGACTTGGATTCTGATTCATACCAGCTAAGGACCACATGCGAGTATATTTCCAAGATTACTTTTAGTGCTTGATAGTCTCTATAGTGCATGATTAGTATTGATTATTTGATTCTTGACACTTGCTACATGGATTAGTATGATGGATTCTTATTATGAGATACGTGACTATTCTGGATTTTTGTTATTTCTTCGTGACTGGTTCGGAATCCATATTGTACTCGTAGGGAGGGAAAATACTTAGTGGACGTGTAAAATATCATTTCTATCACATGGTCTTACTGGAATAATAGCAGCCATGCATGACACGTATGGTTTGCATGATTTTACCCCTTTGCCATTCACATGTCAATAAGGTATTTCAAATCACATAGAGTAGTTATTCCTATATGTTCTTCTATATATTATTGTTAGTTCCTTTGTTGCTTGAAGATATTATACTATATGTTGCCATAATAGGACTTTAGTATTTATTTATTCTAGTTGCCTTATTGTGGTTTCAGTTTTGTTGCTATCTTATATTCGTTACTATTTATTGTCTTATAACTTCTACTATATGTTGGAATTATTTTCACTGTGATATACTCGTTCCTTTCTTGATTGGATACAAATTTTAGGTGACTACAATGAGGATGCAATCCCTACACATTATGGACCGTATGCTAGCGACATAATATAGCCTGATCTTGCCCTTCCGGAGGATCATGGATAGTTAGCAGCTCAGATACCGTCTGTAATGGAGTAGTTTAGTAGTAGTTGATTTTGTTAGTTATTTTGGACCAAATTGTTCTCTGACAATTTTTCTAAAGTATTTTGAATATTGTACTTTGGATATTTAGATTTTGGGGAGATTCCTTGAACCCTCATTAAGACTATTATTTCATTATTATCTTGGTGTATTCATTTAAACTAGTGCCTATGATTGAGTATAGTGTGGAGATGTATATATGTTGTGATTTATAGATTATACTTGTGGCTTATTGTACATCTTTATATCATCGACACTGTGGCGTAGGCTGGACGTACCCATGACTCATGCCCAAATCTATGGTGCGAGTGTAAACCCCCAGATTTTCAAGGATTTTTAATTTGGAATTTTCCTCAATTTTTTGTATTTTCTGGAATTTTTCTCTAATTAAACTAAGGTATTTTAATAATCAAATGATTTTTAATTAAGGTTAAATAATATTTAAATATTATGAAAATAATATTTTATGGTGTAAAATGGAAAACTAGACATAGGGTAATTTTTCGAGAATTTATTGGACCCCGGATGGATTTTTAGAGCCCTAGAAACTAATTAAAATATTAAACCAATTTAAAACCCAAATAAACCGGGTTTATTTAACTAAACCAATAGTTGAACCAAACCGGACCGGTTTATTTTTAAACCAAAAGCCTAACGGGTCAGATCCGGGTCTAACCCGTGACCCGCAACCCGTTTCGACCCAAACCCATTTTCTTAGCGGATCGGGCCGGATCTGCCTGACCCGACCCGACCCGGCCGCCCGACCCGGCTGCTACAGTTCCCCCTCTTCCCCCGACTCTACCGCTTCCCCTTCGGCCGGCCAACCGCCACCGCCTGGCCTCCCTGCGTCGCCTCCGCTCCCCCTCACCGGACGACCCCTCCGTTCCGACTTTCCCTCACCGGACGACCCTCGACCTCCTTCCTCTCTCCTATAAAACCCTAGCCCACCCTAGCCTTCCGCCTCTCTCCTCCGCCTCGCCGTCGTCTTCTCCGGCTGCCCCATCCCCGACGTCCCCAGCACCGCTTCCCTCTGACCCGCCGTCCCCGAGTCCTCGCCAACCTCCACAACCAGCCGCCCTCTCCTCTCTTCCTTCCTCCGCCACTGTCCCCATCCAGAGCCGCCCCGGCCGCCCATCTCACCATCTCCAGCAGCAGCCCGCACCGCCTCTCGCTGCCGTGCCCCGCCCTAGCCAGCGCCCTCCTCGGCTCAGGCCCTCACCCACGTCGAGCCTTGCCGCAGCTCCACCACACCCGAGCCCAACTCCTCCCCGCTGCCCACTCCGTCCCAGTCGACCTCGCCGGAGACCCGAGCCGCTGCTGACGACCCTCGCCTCTGACCAAGGCCATCCCGTCCGCCGCCAGCGTCGCCCAGGCTCTACCTCCTTCGGCCAGCCCCGGCGAGTTCCAGAACCCTAACCCTAGTCTCTGTGCGTGTCGGACAGTGTCAGTTGGACACATGACACAACTCGAGACACGAGGACACGAAGATCTCAGTTTTTCAGACCCTGTTCAGGTACCCGTAACTTCTTGCTCGTAGCTCTAATTTCAATTCCGTAAATTGTATCGCGTAGCCTGCATGACCCCCTCGGTGCCCGTGCAAACCGCTCGGGGCATCGCGTCCTGTGGTGATCGCACACCTCAATCAAAAAACAGGAAAACCAACGCCCTGTTTTACCCCGGAACTGATTGCGCCCCGCCAAACGGGATGACTTGGTCACGTGCGGTCTTCACAGATACGTGCGCGTCGTCGATACGGACGTGCGGGATTTCGCATAAGCTGATTCGGATGTGCGTGCACACCGGAATCAGTGCGTATCCGCGGACAACGCCCCGTATTCGACTATTCTGATTCTCGCTGTAACTTAGTGTACACGTCGGATCGAGACGAAACTTGCGCCATTGGACTCGTAGCAATACGCTGGTCCTGTGAGCCAAGTTTGGTTCGATTCTGAGAACGTTGACAAAATCGTGAGTCGTGGGCCCCACAGGCTCCACTCGACGGGCGATTTTGTGATCGGCTCATCGGAATCCAATTCTGGAAGTTTCGTTGGGTTCGTATCATTGTTTCTGACCTGTTGACACTAAGTTGGACTGATTTGGAGACCTTTGACCCTGACGCATTTTTTGGTGCAAAGCGGCCCACATTTGGACCCCGCCTTGACCCGAAAATGATATTTTTGCCCTTGTCTCCAAATTGGACTCAAGGACAGGCGTTTCTAGATGATTGATATTTTCTGGATCTGATAGTGATATTTGTTTCAGCAACTGGAGCAGTCCCTGCAAATCCTGCTGTTGCCAGAGCCACACTTGGAGCCAAAAACCCAGGCAAGTGTACCTTGCCAACTTGCAGTCTTTGTTATATATTCCTTGGCTTATATATGAATATTTCTGCATGCTTGACCTAGGACCGTGTGACTTACTTAGCGTCCGATTATAGTCGGGTGCCAACACCGTACGCGGGTTGTGTAAAGTCAAATAGAAATGGATACCGAAATCCTTTGTATTCTCGTACTTGCATTATCAAGTACGTATACCCAGGATACTTGACACTATACATGTTCACAGAATCTTCCTGAGATATTCAAGGTGATTCTGTATAGGATACAGGATGGACATAGACATTATATTCTTAGATTATGACTTGTTGCATTAGCTCTGATCTCACGTGACATGGACATAAGACGTTATGAACATGAGACGTGTGATTACATTGGGTGGGGAGAGACACACAGGCTACAGGCTGATCATATATATAAAACCCCTATTATTGCGGTGCTCAAGACTCTAAGCCCGAGCTTGGCCCACTACTAGTTATTTACTACTACCGGCTCCCCGACACAGAGCTTGTAGCGGTCTCAGCCTGAGTACTAGTGATGCTCTCAGTTGCATTTTACTTAGATGATTATGTAGTTACCCTGCTTATTTCATTTACTATTCTACTGCATTATTTTGGCTTGTATTATTTATACCTTGCTATGTCCCCTGAGGACCTGGAATGGATTATGTCCCCAGGGTTAGCAGAGGAGATCCACTCTGAGGCTTACAGGACAGGTGCTTTAGCAGGAGCAGAAACAGGTTCAGGAGCAGGCACGAAAGCAGAACCAGGAACCAAGGACTAAGTGATTGCCATAGATTTCTCTGAGTATATGTTCTTACATACTCAATCAGTGATGTTATTTACTTTCTTAAAGAACAATTGTATCAGACTTGATTATCGGATTGTTCCCCGAATACTCTATTTGTGACTTGATGTTGATGACTTATTTCCTTTTGTTGATTTGCTTTATTCTTCTGTGGATGAGATTAGTTTTAACATATTGTTTTAGTAGACCCGGACTGTTGTAATACAGCTTAAGCATGCCCTGATGGATCCATTAAATTGGGTTTATCCATCGGTATGTGCTGCTGGCCATTGCCACGTGTCTAGTCCCTCGTTATTTTGGGACTGGGGCGTGACATGGTTTTTGTGGTGGCCCATGCAGGTCAACGACTAAATTTTTTGGTTTCAACTTAGGGACCGAACATGCCTGCAATAAGGATAGGATAAAGTTTTTAGGATCTCATCCACTTGCTTGAAAACGTTCTTGATATCTATATCGGATTCGAATTAAATTTCTTGACTTGCATCTTGCCTTGATTCTAGTGTGCTTCTTATAGTTTATTTTGGTTGCAGAATTATGGATTCACAAGTCGGCGACGAGACTCATTCAGCAGCACCACAAGATGTTGTGGTTAACCACGAAGATGAAGTGATACTAGTGGTTGAAGGTCAAACATCACAACAACTCAGTCCAGAAAGACAGAATGCCTCGAGAATCCCAGAAGATGATGTTCCACCATCAACGCAGCTTGCTCCTCCGATGCCTATTGTTCCACAAGGGCAGGCTATAGACGAACAACAACTGTTCCGAATGTTCTACGCAATGATGCAATCCCATCAGAAGGCTCAACAAGAAGATCAGCAAAATCAAGTGGAGAAGTTCATTGACAGATTTAGCTCAGAGTTACGGAGATTAATCAGTTCAAATGCACCTACCTTAGATGTGAACGTTCTTGCTACAACAAGATCCATGGAGTGCAACACAAGGATCGAGTCCAGCTAGAAGCGGCCATATGCAACAGCACCAGACCAAGCACAACAAGAAGGAGTTGCAAAGCGACCACAACTGAATCCACCACTTGTACTAGTCCTCCCTACTTGTCACTATTATGGCAAGGTAGGCCATCTCGCTAAAGAATGCCGACGCAGACTGGGACGATGTTTAGCTTGCGGATCCAAAAAGCATTCGGTAAGGGATTGTCCTGAACGTCGAGAGAAAGCAGTGGTGATTCAACAACCAGCCTCAACAGCACCAGCCGGAGCACCACTGGAAGAAATTGCAAAGAAGTCTCAACTGCACCAACCACCAGAAGTATCTCCGCAAGTACTGCCTATCTGTCAAAATTGTTGCAAGAGAGGCCACATTGAGAACGAGTGCAGACGTAAATTGGGATTATGCTTGATTTGCGCGTCCAACCAATACTTAGCCAAAGATTATCCTCAACATCGAAAGAGAGCACTGATGATAAACAGACAAGCACTACCAGCACCGAGGCCAGCCTCTCCAGCATTAGAAATACTGAAAACGGAAGCTGAAGGAGTTCTACCACATGCCCCAGGAGAAAATCAGCCGAGGCCACCCTTGGCACCACAAGAAGCACTCTTCCAGCAAGCCCAACAACAGCCGAGGAATCATCTACGAGGACGCGGACAAGCTCCAGTGATGAATTTGGAGGATGCGCAGATTCATGGAATAGCTATTACGAGTAAGTTTTTATAGTTTCCTGCTTCTAGATTTGCTTTAGTTCGTGCCTGTTGGTTCGTGACCCTAGACTTAACCTGATAATTTTAAATTGCTAATAATAGATAATATAGTAATTTTGAACTTGCTAAATAACCTATAGTGTTAATCTATTATGTTTTATAAAGGATAACCTAGTGTTAACCTAGTAATTTATTCTGAGCTTGCCAATAAATGTAGAATGTTTATAAATGATAACCTGATAGTTTTTTTCAAAAGATAAAATTGGTTCTCTAAAACTGTAATTTCTAGATTTCCTTCAACTGGGAAATTTCATAACTTCTATTTTTAGGAAAATGATGTTTTTATTTCCTATGTGTTTTAAACCTCATCTTTTGATTCTCCTGAAACAAAATTCTTGACAGTAATGTGCTTCGAAAAATATTTTGTAACCGTGTCATTTCTGTTGACCGGTTATTCTTTGTTTGTGAGGACGTAATCCTCTTAAGGAGGGTAGATTGTAAATCCCCTGATTTTCAAGGATTTTTAATTTAGAATTTTCCTCAATTTTCTGTATTTTCTGGAATTTTTCTCTAATTAAACTAAGGTGTTTTAATAATTAAATGATTTTTAATTAAGGTTAAATAATATTTAAATATTATGAAAATAATATTTTATGGTGTAAAATGAAAAACTAGACATGGGGTAATTTTTTGGGAATTTATTGGACCCCGGATGGATTTTTAGAGCCCTAGAAACTAATTAAAATATTAAACCAATTTAAAACCCAAATAAACCGGGTTTATTTAACTAAACCAATAGTTGAACCAAACCGGACGGGTTTATTTTTAAACCAAAAGCCTAACGGGTTGGATCCGGGTCTAACCCGTGACCCGCAACCCGTTTCGACCCAAACCAATTTTCTTAGCGGATCGGGCCGGATCCGCCTGACCCGACCCGACCCGGCCGCCCGACCCGGCTGCTACAGTTCCCCCTCTTTCCCCGACTCTACCGCTTCCCCTTCGGCCGGCCAACCGCCACCGCCTGGCCTCCCTGCGTCGCCTCCGCTCCCCCTCACCGGACGACCCCTCCGTTCCAGCTTCCCCTCACCGGACGACCCTCGACCTCCTTTCTCTCTCCTATAAAACCCTAGCCCGCCCTAGCCTTCCGCCTCTCTCCTCTGCCTCGCCGTCGTCTTCTCCGGCTGCCCCGTCCCCGACGTCCCCAACACCGCTTCCCTCTGACCCGCCGTCCCCGAGTCCTCGCCAACCTCCACAACCGGCCGCCCTCTCCTCTCTTCCTTCCTCCGCCACTCACCCCATCCAGAGCCGCCCCGGCCGCCCATCTCACCATCTCCAGCAGCAGCCCGCACCGCCTCTCGCTGCCGTACCCCACCCTAGCCAGCGCCCTCCTCCGCTCAGGCCCTCACCCACGTCGAGCCTTGCCGCAGCTCCACCACACCCGAGCCCAACTCCTCCCCGCTGCCCACTCCGTCCCAGTCGACCTCGCCGGAGACCCGAGCCGCTGCCGACGACCCTCGCCTCCGACCAAGGCCAGCCCGTCCGCCGCCAGCACCGCCCAGGCTCCACCTCCTTCGGCCAGCCCCGGCGAGTTCCAGAACCCTAACCCTAGTCTCTGTGCGTGTCGGACACAGTGTCAGTTGGACACAGGACACAACTCGAGACACGAGGATACGAAGATCTTGGTTTTTCAGACCCTGTTCAGGTACCGTAACTTCTTGCTCGTAGCTCTAATTTCAATTCCGTAAATTGTATCGCGTAGCCTGCATGACCCCCTCGGTGCCCGTGCAAACCGCTCGGGGCATCGCATCCTGTGGTGATCGCACACCGCGATCCAAAAACAGGCAAACCAACGCCCTATTTCACCCCAGAACTGGGTGTGCCCCGCCAAACGGGACGACTTGGTCGCGTGCGGTCTTCACAGATACGTGCGCATCGTCGATACGGACGTGCGAGATTTCACAGAAGCTTATTCGGATGTGCGTGCACACCGAAATCAGTGCGTATCCGCGGACAACGCCCCGTATCCGACTATTCTGATTCTCGCTGTAACTTAGTGTACATGTTGGATCGAGACAAAACTTGCGCCATTGGACTCGTCGCAATACGCTGGTCCTGTGAGCCAAGTTTGGTACGATTCTGAGAACGTTGACAAAATCGTGTGTCGTGGGCCCCACAGGCTCCACTCGACGGGCGATTTTGTGATCGGCTCATCAGAATCCAATTCTGGAAGTTCTGTTGGGTTCGTATCATTGTTCCTTACCTGTTGACACTAAGTTGGACTAATTTGGAGACCTTTGACCCTGACGCATTTTTCGGTGCAAAGCGGCCCACATTTGGACCCCGCCTTCACCCGAAAATGACATTTTTGCCCTTGTCTCCAAATTGGACTCAAGGACAGGCGTTTCTAGCTGATTGATATTTTTTGGATCTGATAGTGATGTTTGTTTCAGCAACCGGAGCAGTCCCTGCAAATCCAGCTGTTGCTAGAGCCACACTTGGAGCCGAAAACCCAGGCAAGTGTACCTTGCCAACTTGCAGTCTTTGTTACATATTCCTTGGCTTATATATGAATATTTTTGCATGCTTGACCTAGGACCGTGTGACTTACTTAGCGTCCGATTATAGTCGGGTGCCAACATCATACGCGGGTTGTGTAAAGTCAAATAGAAATGGATACCGAAACCCTTTGTATTCTCGTACTTGCATTATCAAGTACGTATACCCAGGACACTTGACACTATACATGTTCACAGAATCTTCCTGAGATATTCAAGGTGATTCTGTGTAGGATACAGGATGGACATAGACATTATATTCTTAGATTATGACTTGTTGTATTAGCTCTGATCTCACGTGACATGGACATAAGACGTTATGAACATGAGACATGTGATTACATTGGGTGGGGAGAGACACACAGGCTACAGGCTGATCATATATATAAAACCCCTATTATTGCGGTGCTCAAGACTCTAAGCCCGAGCTTGGCCCACTACTAGTTATTTACTGCTACCGGCTCCCCGACACAGAGCTTGTAGCGGTCTCAGCCTGAGTACTAGTGATGCTCTCAGTTGCATTTCACTTAGATGGTTATGTAGTTACCCTGCTTATTTTATTTACTATTCTACTACATTATTTTAGCTTGTATTATTTGTACCTTGCTATGTCCCCTGAGGACCTGGAATGGATTATGTCCCCAGCGTTAGCAGAGGAGATCCACTCTGAGGCTTACAGGACAGGTGCTTTAGCAGGAGCAGAAACAGGTTCAGGAGCAGGCACGGAAGCAGAACCAGGAACCAAGGACTAGGTGATTGCCATGGATTTCTCTGAGTATATGTTCTTACATACTCAGTCAGTGATGTTATTTACTTTCTTAAAGAATAATTGTATCAGACTTGATTATCGGGTTGTTCCTCGAATACTCTATTTGTGACTTGATGTTGATGACTTATTTCCTTTTGTTGATTTGCTTTATTCTTCTGTGGATGAGATTAGTTTTAACATATTGTTTTAGTAGACCCGGACTGTTGTAATACAGCTTAAGCATGCCCCGATGGATCCATTAAATTGGGTTTGTCTATCGGTGTGTGCTGCTGGCCATTGCCACGTGTCTAGTCCCTCGTTATTTTGGGACTGGGGCGTGACAGCGGGTCATGACAATAAAAGATCTATCTACTGAGCTACGAGTACTTGGTTGTCTGTCTCAATCGGGATGCGACCCTCCTGAGCCAAAGTCTCTGGCTCTAAGCCAACTACGTCCTGAGGCCCGTAGTAAGTGGGATACCACTCCTCAGTATCATCTGGAAAAAATATATCCAATCAGGAAAGGAGCAAATTATATCTCTAACAGCAGTTCTAATAAATGATATAAACTATGTAACAGTAAATAGAGCGAATATACAAGATGCAATATATAGGTACAAGAGATATGCAATATATGAATACTGTAAATAAATACAAGAATGAGCATCATAGGAATGAACAAGAAATACTACTGCTAAGTGAATGAGTACCAACTTAACATGTGATCGGCTTGGGAACTTGCACAAGGATTATGGCCTGGTTAATCATACGTGGGGTGTATGATTAACATAATTCAAGGAACAAGACATGAACAAGGAATGTATGATCACATATCCATACTAAATACTCCTCACCCCCGACTTTTATAGTGGATCCAACCATGGTACGTTATGACACGGGATTCTCTGGGTAGGTAGCTAGTGTCCCCAAGAATTAATATATGTACATCTACAAGAAGAATATGGAACAAGGCTTGCACAAGATATACCATAAATACCAAGGAATAATATCTCATAACGAGATCCAGATATACCAATCCGTATAACCATCGTGTCAAGAAATCAAGGATATCTACACTATATAAAAGAGACATAGAGGATATCATGAATAAGAAACTATCAGAGAATGTACTCGCTTAGAATTTGGTAAACAGTATCAAAAATGTCCAGTACGGTGCCACAAAGACTTAAATATGGAATATTATATCAATACAAGATTTTGGAATAAAAATAAGTTAAACTATTCAAATTTTAGGTCATAAAGCCATTCTTTGGTATAGCAATACATGTATATGTATATGATGTATGTAAGTATGTATTTGTGTAGGTATAAATGTGTATACGTATACGTATATATTAACATATGTATTTATATTAATGTGTAATAGTATATGTAGTAGCATATTTAATTAATGTGTAGATAGATATACGTGTATAAATGCGTATACGTATATTAGTATGTATTGTATATATGTATAAAAATATATATTTTGTACATGTTTTATTATATTCCTAATATACATAGTATAAATTTAAATTTGGTGTATTAGTATATGTATATGTATATTTTTATTTAATTAATGTTTAGCACATGTATATGTATGGTATATAGATATATTTAGTGTATTCTATGTTAATGTACGTGTATTTGTATATATTATTTAATGAGTAGATATATATATAAACGTATTTTTGAGATGTGTATAAATACGTATTTTGGTATAAAGGTATAAATATGTAAATGTATATTATTTATTTTTATTTAAATAATTGTATAAGTATGTTTTTAATAAATGCATATGTATAGGTATGTATTTTGATATAATTATATATTGGTAAAATATATATTAAATTAACATATTTTGGTATAAATATGTGTACCTATATATATATACATGTATAAACATATTTTTGGTATGTAAAAATATATAGTATATAGATAAAAATGTATTGATATATATATATGTACTTGTAAAACATATTTTGGTATATATAAACATATGTATCATAATATATATATTTGGGGATATAAAATGTATATATAAACACGTATTTGGTATATGTATTGATTGGTATGGTAATAATGTACATATTTAATAGGTGTACATTATTCAATATGATGAGTATAAATATATATATATTGTAAGTATTAATGATAATTAATAATATGTATATTTAATTATGTATATCCTACTAGATGACCCTAGTTGACTAGTGCCCTGCCTGGCATGGCCCTGAGGCTAGTGTTTTTAGACTGTGTTAGTGTAGCATCTGATGCAAATATGGTTTTGCTTTGTGATATATTTTTAGGACTGTTGCTTCGTCCAGGGGATACTCTGGAACAAGACATCCATAATTACCAGCTAAGGACCCAAGGCAAGTACATTCTCTGATAATTTCCAATTCTTGATAATTTCTATAAGTTCAATGATCTTGAAATGTTACAACTGAATCTTTGACACTGTGCTACACGGACTAGTATATAGCCTGGATCTGCAGTCATGAGATGTTACCTTGATTATCGTATTGACATTGTACACGACATGTATATTAGACATCGTACATGATAGACTTGCCTTGCTCGTGTATCGTGACGTGTCATGGTTGGATCCACAGTACTAGTTGGGGGCGGGGAAGTAGTTAGTAAGAAATATGATCATAACCTCTTATTGTAGTATAGAAATTGTAAGTATTAATCATGCTCTTCACCCATGATTAGCCAGGCCCTGTAGCTATCGTACATGTTCCCAAGCCGATCACATTTTGAAACTACTATTTCAAACACTTAGAATAGATTACAGTTCCCTATTTTAAATCATATACTACATCACCCGTATATGATACTGCTTCTTGTTCTTTTCACTTTCATACATGCACTGACTGTATCATATTGCCTATTGCCTGTCTCTCTTAAATTGCCATTGCATTTATTTCACTATTTTCTCAGTAGCTAGCATGACATGTTTTATTGTATTATAGACATTATCAATTAATGGAACTGTTATTTGAGATTGTTGCTTTGCTCCTTCCTGACTAGAAATATTTTTCCAGACTATGCCTTAGAGGACCGCTGTCCGACACTTTATGGACCACATGGTGAGTAGCTGCAGACTTGGTAGTTAGTTGTGATTCTGGAAGGTCTAGCCGGAATTATTATTTATTGTTAATTCTTCAAGTAGACTATTTGGTACCGGATTTGTCTCCGGCATTTTGATGAGACTTGGATATTGTTGAGTTAGAATATTACTTGTTGACTTGTGTTGTGTTTAATTTTTATTTCTGTTCAAAATCTTATCATGCTGTAATCCTGTGATTGAGTATGTGCTCGTTTATTCGTGTCATCCGTGCCTCCTTATGGAGATTGGATGTTTACGTGACATTAGCTAGATAGTATCAAGACCTTGACAGCGTTCTACCGCCGATGCTGCGGCGTAGGCTGGACGTACCCACGCACTCGTGCCCCTAAACCGGGTGCGGGTCATGACACGTTCAAACCCCATACTATACACATCTTCATTCTTTCGTTTAATACCACAAACATCTGCTAGCAGCTAGGTCAAGTACACTACTCATCGACGCATTCGTCGACTGCACCCAAGTCAATTTCGGACGCACACAGTTTTAAATTAAACAGTAATCCAGCAAGGTATACTTGCCTGAGTCCTCTAGCCGCGAATGCCAATATCCTGCTCCTAAAGTCTCGCATGTACGGTCCAGCGATCCTATATATAATATCAACATCAGTCACTACAATAGTACGATCACGATCCACTATGTTGCAGTAATAAACTGACGCAGGGTCATGACTGTCCATCTAGTTGGACCACGTGTGTACGTCGCTAAACGTACACGTGTCGTTCCTCAAGTTCCGTGTACACCAATCACAGTTCCTTACATATGGGAATATGCTAAAATAATATTTAATACCAGAATACATATTTCATTATTATTGCTTAATTAGCTAGGACCACATAGTACATATATATATATATATAACATATATACATATATGTACACAAATACATATTTAAACATAATAAAATACGTATGTTTAATTGTACATATTTAAATAACATCTATATAATTAATTAATAATACACAAAATAATATGTATATATACACATAGTACATAGGTATATTTTATACACATAACTAATTAAAATAATATATACACTTATTAATAAAATACATGTACATATATATGTAAATAATAACATAATAAATACATAATACCTTATATATAATTTAAATACATATACATATACATATATTTAAATAACAATTTATATACATAAATACATACATATACAACATATATAGTTAAATACATATATATTTATATGTATATATACATAATACATAATATACTAAATACACAAAGTATATATATATATATATATATATATATATATATATATATATATATATATATATATATATATATATATATATATATATATATATATATATATATATATATATATATATATTCATATATATACATATATTTATATAATATACTAATATACACAATACATAATATACTAAATACACAAGGTATATATATATATATATATATATATATATATATATATATATATATATATATATATATATATATATATATATATATATATATATATATATATATATATATATATATATATATATATATATATATATATATATTTATTTATTTATATATATATAAATATATATATATATATATTTATATATATATATTTATATATATATATATAATAGATACTAATATACACAAGGTATATATATATATATATATATATATATATATATATACACACAATACATACAATTTATAGAATAATACGGAATACATATATATATATATATATATATATATATATATATATATATATATATATATATATATATATTATACACCCAACTATATAGAAAAATAGAATACTAGTACATATAGTATAGGTATATACGTAAATACACAAAAACAGAATACGTATACATATATATTTGCATATACACAATTAAAATAAACTAACTATACTCGTATAAATACAAGGTATGTACTAGGTTTATACCTCAGTCCAGGGGGTGGGGAGTGTGTGTCCGCCGGGCATGTCGTCGCCGACGAGGTAGGTCGGGCGGAGCTCCGGCAGTGAGGGGGTTCGACAGCAGCAGTGGCAACAGCAGTAGATGCTGCTGCTGGGGCTGTGCCGGCCGGCTGAGGCGGTGACCGAGGGCGAGCTACGGCGGGGACGGAGGTGACGAGCCGGGGGGTCGTCGACGAGGTGTGGTGGCAGGACGGGCTGTGGTGGCGAGGCTAGGAGCGGTCGGGTGGTCGGCTCGGGCAGCGGGGGTGTCAGTTTGTTGGTGATGACGGGGGTGAGGACGACTGCTGCTGGCGGAGCAGCGGACGGTGGCGGTAGCTAGGGGTGGTGGAGTGGATGTTGGTCGGAGGGGGAACGGTATCGGGGGTGGCCGAAGGTGGTGGTGGCCGGGGGAAAGCTGAGGGGTGGTCGGGTGAGGGTGGTGAGGGTTGGTGAGGGGTTTAGTGATTTAGGGTTTTCTCACTTGTAGTTTTGGTTTGAGTGGGTTTTTGAGTGAGGTAGCATATAGTATTTGTAGGAGATAGAGAGGGGGGATCCTTGGGATTAGGGTCGGCTGGGTAGTTTCCTAGGGTTATGTGAAGCCTCCACATGTTGCACATGTGGCTAGGATCTAAGGGGTTTGAAATATGGGGTTGGGATGTGTCCTCAAATAGTAATGTAGAGTACATAAAAATGGGGGGAGAATTATGGTAGACCGATCAAGGAAAGGGGGTTCCCTTCTTCATGTGGTTGGGCCAATGAGAGGGGGGCACCTCATTGCTTAATTGCATAAAAGCCCTTGAATAATTAGAAAATTGCACATAAATTGGAATTTAGGATTGGATATGGCAAAATACCATGTTTGGTGCTTTGTAATGGACTAGAATGGTGTGTGGTGTTTAGTATGAGGCTTTAGGGTATGTGTGTGGGTTTGGGTTGGAGTTGGGTCTAGTTTGAGTGAGGTTGGGTTACTACATTAATTTAATTAAAATTAATGTACTGGGTGTTCCTAAATTAATTTAAAAATACATGGGGTCTAAATTGGGTGGGCACAAGCGTCATGGACGTGGTAGACTTAGAGTATAATAATGTCATAATTAGGGTTGGTCAAAACGGGTTGATGTTTGGTCCCAATTTCGATTGGAACGGACAAAGAACGTACATATGGAATTAATTGAATTTACGTACGGACGTTTGTAACAACTTTTGTGCGACTAAAATCAGGTACAAAAATGAGTATTTGTGGGTTGCACAAAGGTTATTATGGTAGGTTGGTATGTCTAGGCCAAGTGTATGGAATTTGTTTAAAGGTAATAGCTAGTGTAGTGTCCTAAATATCAAAACAACGGTAAGGCATCCTAAGTAATATAAACACTACACAATAATTAAAACTCTGAGTAATAAATTCTAATTTGTATCTAATTAACCCTAATCAAGCTATGTAAGCTAATCAAACCCAAATTTTGGTCGAGGGGGTTTACAATCTACCCTCCTTAGAGCATTTTGTCCTCAAAATTAAAACAGACATATGGAAAAACTATTGATTGAATTAAAATGCTATTATATACCTAGGCCTTCGAAGAGATGGGGAAAATGCTATTGAATATCGTCCTCTCGTTCCCAGGTTAATTCGCCTAGTGCATGATGCCTCCATGCGACACGAACTAGAGGGATAGTCTGGCCTCGCAGTACCTTCTTGCTTTTGTCCAGGATCTCCACTGGCTCCTCCTGGTATGACAAACTTGGCCCGACGGTGATCTCCGAGTGGTCAAGCACATGACTCGGATCTGGCATGTACCTCCTCAGCTGAGATACATGAAAGATGTCATAAACTCCTTCTAGTGTCTGTGGCAAGGCTAACCTGTAATCAACTTCTCCGACGTACTCTAACACATCGAATGGCCCAATGTACCTCGGACTCAACTTTCTTCTGCCTCCAAATCTGATGGTTCCTGGGGTAGGTGAGATCTTCAAAAACATATGATCTCCAACCTGAAACTCTAGGGGTCGTCGATGCACATTTTCCCAATGCTTCTGCCTGTCCTGTGCTACTCGCAGATGCCCTTGGATCTTCTTTACCTTCTCCACTGTACGAACGACCAACTCTGGCCCTAGAATCTGTCTCTCATCTACATCGCTCCAACATACTAGGGAATGACACTTCCTGCCATACAATGCCTCATAGGGAGCCATCTGAATGCTCGCTTGATAGCTATTATTGTAGAAAAATTTGACCAAATGCAAATGGTCCTCCCATGAACCACTGAAGTCAAGCATGCATGCCCTCAACATGTCCTCCAAAGTCTGAATAGTACACTCAGACTGGCCATCGGTCTGCGGGTGATACGATGTGCTAAACTTTAGGCTGGTATCGAGACTCTCTTGCATACTCTGCCAAAAGTACGATATAAACCTCGTATCCCTGTCAGACACTATACTGACTGGCACTCTATGCAGTCGTACGATCTCCCTCATATACATGTCTGCCAAGACTTCCGTAGATTGCCCAACTCTGAAGGGTAAAAAGTGGGCAAACTTGGTGAGTCGATCTACGATTACCCATACCGCATTGTGACCACTATGACTCCTCGGAAAGCCCGTAACAAAGTCCATGGTGATGTGCTCCAATTTCCACTCAGGTATCGAAAGCGGTTGAAGTAATCCGGCAGACCTCTGATGCTCAGCCTTGACTTGCTGACACATCAGACACTTTGCCACAAAGCGGGCTATCTCCCTCTTCATCCCATGCCACCGATAGTACTGCCTCAGGTCTCTGTACATCTTCGTACCTCCTGGATGAATAGAGTATATTGAACTGTGCGCCTCCGTCATCAGCTCCTGATGAAGCTCTCTATTCGGAATATAGAGACGATCTCCATATCTCAAAGTCCTGTCCTCGTGTATACGCAGTCCTGTCTGTATTCCAGCCTCTTTCCTCTGTCGAAGCCTCTGAAATCTGGCGTCTGTCGGCAAAGCAGCCTTGATCCTCTCCACTAATGTCGATTGCAACTGGAAACTCGACATCTTACCGTCTACTCCGGGCATAATGACCTCTATACCCAACTGTTCTAGATATCTTAACATATATTGTTGGGTAGTCAGGAAGAATGCCATGGGTCTCCTGCTTAAAGCATCGGCTACCACATTGGCCTTTCCTGGATGGTACTATAGCATGATCTCGAAGTCAGTCATCACTTAGAGCCAACATCTTTGTCTCTGGTTCAGGTCCTTCTAGGTGTAGACGTACTTCAGACTCTTATGATCAGTGAATATCTCCATGCTCTCTCCGTATAGATAGTGCCTCCAAAGCTTTAAAGCAAAGATCACTGCGGCATGCTCCAAGTCGTGGGTAGGATAGTTCTTCTCATGGGTCCTCAGCTGCCTAGAGACATAGGCCACAACCTTCCCATGTTGCATCAAGACGCATCCTAATCCTTTCCCGGACGCATCACTATATATCAAGAATCCTCTGGGTCTAGAAGGAATGGTCAAGATCGGTGTTGTAGTCAGACGCTTCTTCATCTTATCGAATGTTGTCTGACACTCCTCTGTCCAGGTGAACTCCTACTCCTTGCGGGTCAAGCGGGTCATCGGTTCTGCGATCCTTGCGAAGTTCTCTACGAACCTCCGGTAATATCCGGCAAGTCCTAGGAAACTCTTCACCTCCGAGACGTTGGTAGGGGTCGGCCACGTCTCTACTGACGAAATTTTTGCAGGATCTACCGAAATGCCATCTCCTGAGATAACGTGTCCAAGAAAAGTGACACGATCTAGGAGAAACTCACACTTGCTCAGCTTTGCATAAAGTCTCTCATGTCTCAGCATCTCTAACACTAGCCTCACGTGTTCTCCGTGTTCCTCGTGGCTCTTCGAATATACCAAGATGTCATTGATGAAGACTACCACGAACTAGTCCAGATAATGGTAGAAGACTCTGTTCATCAGGTTCATAAATACAGCAGGCGCATTTGTCAATCCAAAAGGCATCACTAAGAACTCGTAGTGACCATAACGAGTCCTGAATGCTTGAATATTGTCTTTGGAATATCTTCTCTCCGCACCTTTACATGATGATAACCCAATCTCAAGTTGATCTTCGTGAACACCACTGCTCCTGTCAGTTGGTCGAACAGATCATCAATCCGCGGTAGAGGGTACTTGTTCTTGATAGTCAAAGCATTAAGGGCTCTGTAATCAATGCACATCCGGAATGTCCCATCCTTCTTTGGTACAAATAATACTGGTGCTCCCCAGGGTGATGCACTAGGATGGACAAATCTTTTGATCTGCAATTCCTCTAACTGTAGCTTCAGCTCGTCTAGCTCCTTCTTCGCCAACCGGTACACATTTGAAGATACCGGTACTGCTCCGGAAACTAACTCAATATTGAACTCTAGCTCTCTATCAGGCGGTAGGCCTGGCAACTCCTTCGAGAAAACATCCTCGAACTCTGCAATAATTGCTGGGGTGCTGTCTCCAAAGCCATGTAAGCTCCAGTTGTCTGTCCTACTCCTCGCTCGATGGTGCCCCGTATGTACTCGAACTCTGGGTGATCTGGCGGTCTAAAAGTGACGCTACCCTTCCGACAATCTAGTATGGCATTGTACTGACTTAACCAGTCCATGCCCAATACAACGTCGAAAGTTGGCATTGGGAGTACCAAAAATTGCGCTCTCATCTCCCTACTACATACTACTACCGAGCACGTTCTAATAGTGTTGGTAACCGGTACGATGCCTCCTCCGGTAAAAATCTTCCAACTCTTAGGTAAGGGAAAAGTCGCTGCTCTATGCATGGCTATGAAGCTACTAGATATAAAAGATAGTGTAGCTCCAGAATCAAATAATGTAGTCGCAGATAATGATGCAACTAAAATGGTACCTGTGATAGCTTCCCCTTCTGGTTCCTCCTCAATTGTTGCTAATGCAAAGGCATGCCCGTGCGTCTTCCCTCCAGCCTGCTGTCTGGCTTGGTTGAACTGTGCCTCCTGTAGGACCAAGGGTGGTCCTCTTTGAAATCCTCCGGTAGCTGGTGGACGCTGACCTCCTGTAGGGGGTAGTATCCTCAAGGGTGGTGCTGCTGGCCTTTGTCCGGTCTGCGGTGCTGCATCTCTGCACTGTGGGGAGTCTCTGGCAAGGTGCGGGCTTGCTCCATATATCATGCATAATTCGAGCTTCTTTCGGCAATCTCTGACAATGTGTCCCTTCTTGCCACAATGGTGACAAGTCGGAAGCTCCTTGTGCTGGTAAGGCAATGTCCTCTGCTGCGTCTGTGCTCCTGGACGGCGGATCGGTCCTCATATTCCGGACTGGACTCTGGCTGGTATATTTGTGCTGGAATGTCTCGCTCCTCCGCTAATGGCCTCCTGGATCCTCGCCTCTGATAGAATCTCTTCATAAGACATCATCGCCTGAGTAGTGGTATACCTCTGCAGCTCGAAGAAAAGGTCGTTATGGAATCTCCTGGCCTTCTCCAGGTCGTTGTGTATCAGGGCGGTACCAAATCGACTGAGTCGGCTGAACTCTGCATCGTAGGCGTCTACGGTCAAATTCCCTTGCTCCAGATACAGAAACTGGGAGTATAGGGCATTCTTAACCGTAGAGGGAAAATATTTCACATTGAAGTACTCCAGAAACTCCTTCCACATCTGCGTCTTGCCGACGCTGCGCTCCATAGAATCCCACCAGTGATGGGCATTGCCCTTGAGTTGGGCCCTCACTGCGGTCATCCAGAGGTCTGGATGTAGCTGCGAAGCCTCCCGTAGCATCTTCGTGTTGGAGACCCAATCCAAGATCTCCTCTGCACTCTCCTTGCCCGAAAAGGTTCCCGGGCCCATCTAGCGAAAACCTCGTATAATACCCGCTAGCTGGACAGGTGCAGGTGCTGGTAAGGGTGCTGGGGTAGGTATCCTCTCTAGTACCGCCATTAGGCTCTGTCTCAGGGTCTCAGTCTGCTGCCATTGCGCCTGCATCATCTCCTGGAAAAATTAGAACATCTGGGGCTGTCCCTCCGAGGGTGGCATCTGGGGTGGAAATGGCGGAGGTGGTGGTAGTGGTACCTTCGGTTGTACCATCGGCGTCTC
Source organism: Iris macrosiphon (assembly GCA_036927795.1). Taxonomy (NCBI): domain Eukaryota; kingdom Viridiplantae; phylum Streptophyta; class Magnoliopsida; order Asparagales; family Iridaceae; genus Iris; species Iris macrosiphon. The sequence goes on from JAYESA010000016.1 coordinate 64,167,762, forward strand.
CTCGGATGCCGTCCTCTCGAACTGCGACATCGGCGTAGCCCTCGATGTTTGTCCCTCGAAATGCTGCATCGGGACAGTCTGAGAAGTCTGGCCCTCTGGCTGTTGCATCCTGTCATCGGGAGAGGTCTGGTGCCAATGTATCATCGGGGCCTGGGGGAACACCGGTGCTTGTGGCTGAGGCTGCTCTCCGGGTGGTCCCTGGGACGTCTCCTCCCTCAGTGCGGTGGCAGATGGTACCATGGTACCATATGCCTCGCGTTCGCTATGTAGGTTCATCTCGCTATAAGAGATAGAACTTCGTTAAAAGAGTACATAATCAATCAAATGCATATATATATTTTTTAATACGGAAGAGGTTCAAAGGCGTAATCAAGTGGATGAGACCTAGTAATTTCTATCCTATTGCAGGCTCGCTGGGCACGTTACCATACCACAAGCGATAAACATTTGACGAGACCTGCATGGGCCACCGCTAAAACCATGTTATGCCCAAGTCCCAAAATACACGAGACCAGGCCATGTGGCATTGGCCAGCTGACACGTCTCTGAGGATATCCCAATTTAATGGATCCTAGTGAAGCACGCTGCACTATCCTAAATCTAACAAGTCTAATACTATCAAACAACAGGCAGAGTCTAATCTCATCCACAATACAACGTATAAGTACTGCAATAACCTACTGGAAAATACGTTGCAGAGTCGAATATCATAGTACAAACCAAATTATATTCGGTAAGAACAAACCCACTACAAATGATGAAATAGAGTACTGAAGGACAGAAATTAAAGAGTGCGACTAGAGCAACTTGCTATCTAGACTAAGAAGCTTCCAGTCCTAGGCGGAAGGCCTACCACGGTAATCAAGGTGGTAGCACCTCTAGCTCCTCCTCGAGAGCGTATCTTGTCTCCAGTCCAGGTCCATACACAGTGGGATAATATGCCTTGTACAAATCTGGAAAGGAACCAGGTCCTTAGAGGGACGTAACAAGATACAAAAATATATGCCATATATAGTACTGAATAAAATAAAGGGGTGTGCTAACCATCTAAGTGAATGCAATATGAGAACAACCTTGGAAAGTATGGGTAGGTATAGGCATAACGTCTATACTCCGAAGAGCATGGTATCTGTCCATGTAACGTCCATCATTCCGAAGGAATGAGGTATCTGCAAATGTATATACGTCTGTATCGCTCCGAAGAACATGTATCCGAATAAAGAATGTCATCGGATCCGTGGCTCCTCTGGATACTACGGAGTCAATGTGGGTATCCCATAAGCTTTATCAGTTATCCTCTCCGCCCAATGTGGATACATAAGTCGAATATACGATGTGAATATCCCGTAACTATATGCTAAGTCTCATTCTAAATTACGTACTAAACTGTGATGCATGTCGTATGTACCGATAGCTAATCGGGTACACGAACCCGCATCCTAAACAAGAATTTACCATTGTGATGCGTGTATAAGTGTCACGGTATAGGAAGATATCAAAATATCCTCACAGTAGTAGGTGAGTCTGCTAGCAGCTAGGTCAAGTAAACTACTCATCGACGCATTCGTCGACAGCACCCGAGTCAATCTCGGACGCGCACAGTTATATGTATATTGCAACAGATATCATACAACAGTTATGATTTAAATTAAACAGTAATCCAGCAAGGTATACTTGCCTGAGTCCTTTAGCTGTGAATGCCAGTATCCTGCTCCTGAAGTCTCGCCTGTATGGTCCAGCGATCCTATATATAATATAATAATACCAACATCAGTCACTACAATGGTACGATCATGACACACTACATTGCAGTAATAAACTGATGCAGGGTCATGACTGTCCATCTAGTTGGACCACGTGTGTACGTAGCTAAACGTACACGTGTCGTTCCTCAAGTTTCGTGTACACCAATCACAGTTCCTTATATATGGGAATATGCTAAAATAATATTTAATACCAGAATACATATTTTACCATTATTGCTTAATTGTCTAGGACCACATAGTACATATATATATATATATATATATATAACATATGTATATATATATATATATATATATATATGTATATATATATATATATATATATATATATATATATATAATATATATATATATATATATATATATATATATATATATATATATATATATATATATATATATATAACATATGTACACAAATACATATTTAAACATAATAAAATACGTATATTTATTTGTACATATTTAAATAAATCTATATAATTACTTAATAATACACAAAATAATATGTATATATACACATAGTACATAGGTATATTTTATACACATAACTAATTAAAAGAATATATACACTTATTAATAAAATACATTTACATATATATGTAAATAATAACATAATAAATACATAATATCTTATATATAATTTAAATACATATACATATATTTAAATAACAATTTATATACATAAATACATACATATACAACATATATAGTTAAATACATATATATTTATATGTATATATACACAATACATAATATACTAAATACACAAAGTATATATATATACATATATTTATATAATATACTAATATACACAATACATAATATACTAAATACACAAGGTATATATATATATATATATATATATATATATATATATATATATATATAGAAAAATAGAATACTAGTATATATAGTATAGGTATATACGTAAATACACAAAAACTGAATACGTATACATATATATATTTGCATATACATAATTAAAATAAACTAACTATACGCGTATAAATACAAGGTATGTACTAGGTTTATACCTCAATCCAGGGGGTGGGGGATGTGTGTCCGCCGGGCACGTCGTCACCGGCGAGGGAGGTCGGGCGGAGCTCCGGCAGTGAGGGGGTTCGACAGCAGCAGTGGTAACAGCAGTAGATGTTGCTGCGGGGGCTGTGCCGGCCAGCTAAGGCGATGATCGGGGGCGAGCTGCGGCGGTGATGGAGGTGACGAGCGGGGGGGGTCGGGTGGTCTGCTCGGGCAGCGGGGGTGTCGGGTTAATTGTGATGATGGGGGTGAGGGCGACTGTTGCCGGCGGAGAAGCGGTCGGTGACGGTGGCTGGGGGTAGTAGAGTGGATGCTGGTCGGAGGGGTAACGGTCTCGGGGGTGGCCGGAGGTGGTGGTGGCCGGGAAAAAGCTGCGAGGAGGTCGGGTGAGGGTGGTGAGGGTCGGTGAGGGGTTTAGTGATTTAGGGTTTTATCACTTGTAATTTAGGTTTGAGTGGGTTTTTGAGTGAGGTAGCATATAGTATTTGTAGGAGAGAGATAGGGGGCTCCTTGGGATTATGGCCGGCTGGGTAGTATCCTAGGGTTGTGTGAAGCCTCCATATGTTGCACATGTGGCTAGGATCTAAGGGGTTTAAAATGTGGGGTTGGGATGTGTCCTCAAAAAGTAATGTAGAGTACATAAAAATGGGGGGGGGGGAAATTATGGTGGCCTGGTCAAGGGAAGGGGGTTCCCTTCTTCATGTGGTTGGGCCAATGAGAGGGGGGCACCTCATTGCTTAATTGCATAAAAGCCCTTGAATAATTAGGAAATTGCATATAAATTGGAATTTAGGATTGGATATGGCAAAATACCATGTTTGGTGCTTTGTAGTAGACTAGAATGGTGTGTGGTATTTAGTATGAGGCTTGAGGGTGTGTGTGTGGGTTTGGGTTAGAGTTGGGTCTAGTTTGAGTGAGGTTGGGTCACTATATTAATTTGATTAAAATTAATGCACCGGGTGTTCCTAAATTAATTTAAAAATATATGGGGTCTAAATTGGGTGGGCACAAGCGTCATGGGCCTGGTAGACTTAGAGTATAATAATGTCATAATTGGGGTTGGTCAAAATGGGTTGATGTTGGGTCCCAATTTTGATTGGAACGGACAAAGAACGTACATATAGAATTAATTGAATTTACGTACGGACGTTTGTAACGACTTTTATGCGACTAAAATCAGGCACAAAAATGAGTATATGTGGGTTGCACAAAGGTCATTATGGTAGGTTGGTATGTCTAGGCAAAGTGTATGGAATTTGTTTGAGGGTAATAGCTAGTGTAGTGTCCTAAATATCGAAACAACGGTAAGGCATCCTAAGTAATATAAATACTGCACAATAATTAAAACTCTGAGTAATAAATTCTAATTTGCATCTAATTAACCCTAATCAAGTTATCTAAGATAATCAAACCCATATTTTGGTCGAGGGGGTTTACAAACCCCCACATCTGTATAGCAAAAATAGAAATTATCACCTTAATACCCAAGCTCTCCAAGTCCTCCAACAAATATCGATCCTGCGTCAAGAATATAGCTACTGGATACCTGCTCAAGACATCGACAACTACATTAGCTTTTCCAGGATGATACTACAAAGAGATGTCAAAATCCTCTATCAGTTCCAACCACCAACGTTGTCTCATGTTCAACTCCTTCTGTGTGAAAATATACTTTAAGCTCTTGTGGTCTGTGAAGATCTCCACACGCTCTCCACACAAATAGTGTTTCCACAACTTTGGGGCAAAGATGACTGCCGCCAACTCCAAATCGTAGGTAGGATAGTTCTTCTCATGAGGACACAATTTCCTGGATACATAGGCAATCACTTTCCCATTCTGCTGAAGAACACAACCCAGACCTTTTCCCGATGCATCACTATAAATAGTGAAATCTCCAGACCCTGATGGCAACATCAAAATAGGAGCAAACATCAACCTCTTCTTCAATTCCCTAAAAGCAACCTGACAATCCTCTGTCCAAACAAACTCTACATTCTTCCTGGTGAGTCTGGTCATTGGCTCGGTAATCCTCGAAAAATCTTGCACAAACTTTCTGTAGTAGCCTGCCAATCCCAAGAAACTCCTAATCTCTGCTACTGAACTCAGGGTCTTCCAAGACTTCACTGCTGTGATCTTCTTCGGATCCACTAAAATACCATCATCAGTCATAACATGTCCCAAGAACTCTACCTTGTCCAGGTAGAACTCATACTTTGACAGCTTTCCATATAGCTTCTCCTTCCTCAGCACATCCAACATAATTCTTAATGCTCCTCGTGCTCCTCCGGTGTCTTCGAGTATATGAGTATGTCATCGATGAACACCACCTTAAACTTATCAAGGTACTAATAGAATACCTTGTTCATCAAATTCATAAATACCGCTGGGGCATTAGTCAACCCAAACGATATCACCATAAACTCATACTGACCATACCGAGTTCTAAAAGCAGTCTTCGGTATGTCCTCCGGCTTCACTTTCACCTGGTGGTAGCCTGATCTCAAGTCTATCTTAGAAAATACCTTGGCACCACTCAACTAATCGAATAAGTCATCAATCTATGGAAAATGATACTTATTCTTGATAGTGAGATTATTCAATACCCTGTAATAAATGTACATGCGCATCGATCCATCCTTCTTCAGTAAAAACAATACTAGGGCTCTCCACGATGAAGAACTCGATCTGATAAACCCCTTATCCTGCAAATCGTCCACATGCTTCTTCAGCTCAACCAACTCACTGGTGTTTAGTCTATAGACATTATGTAAAATTAGTTCTGCACCTAGCACCAAGTTTATAGATAATTTAATATCTTGATCTTGTGGTAATCCTGGCAATACCTCAGAAAACACATCCAAGAACTCTGCTATCAATGGATGCGGCAACACTTTGTCTTCTACTATAGCTTTACAAATAATGCCTTCTCCCTGTTATGTAGCTCCTCTAGCAAACTCGAACTCTGGCTCTCCTGGCAGACCAAACAAAACTCTACCTCCTCTGCAATCTATACTAGCACAGTGCCTACTCAACCAATCCATCCCGAGTACAATATTGTAACTCGAAAGTGGCATTACAAGTAGACACACACTCAGCTCCCAGTCTCCGAGAGTAACTCTTTGATCCTTGCAAATATCATTAACCAGGTTAATGTCTCCCCCGGTCATGATCTTGCAAGTCCTAAGCAAAGACTCAGCTACTAAACCATGCTTCAGAGCAAAAGAAACATATACAAAACTAAGGGAAGCACCACTATGAAATAAAGCTAAAACTGGAATAGAATCAAGAAGAACAAAACCTGCGATGACATCTTCGGTGGGCTCGTCCTCCTCGACTGTCATAGCAAATGCTCATCCCTGACGTGCACCTCCTTGATGTTGATATTGGACATAACGTTGCTGCTAGAACGGAAGTGACGGTCCCCTCGGTTGTACTGTAGGTGGTCTCGCCTGTGTCCTCGGAGCTGGGGCTGCTCCCTGAACTGCACGACGAGGGTTGGAATGACACTCTCTCAACTGATGCCCTTTGGTACCATAATACAAACAAACTCTCAACCTCATCCTGCAAACTTTCCAGATGTGGTCGAGCTTCTTGCAGAAGTGGCATGGAGCTTGTTGTAACTATCTCTGCTATTGTAGTACTTGATAAAATGGTGCCTAGCTGTAGTTTGGTGTTGTTGTGGTTGCTAAAAAGGCCTGGACTAGAAATGAGGATGCTTGGCAGATATTGTACTGTTGTTTGCCCCCAGAAAAAAATCACGATATCTCTTGGGCTTCAAACCCAACTCCTGTTCAACCTTGTATGCCTCTGCAAGTATCTCCGAGTAGGTCTCATAAAAAGACGGAATGAGGTCTTCACTTCCCAGTTTAGACCCACAAAAAAATGAATAGCTCGAACCTCCGGCTCTCTCACCAAATACTCCACAAATCGGCTCAACCTGCCGAACTCTGCAGCATATTCTTCCACAGACATGCCCCCCTTAATGAGGCTCTCAAACTGTCTCCCCAAATCTAACCTGTCTGCCCGAACAAAGAATTTCTTCTTGAAGAGATCCTTGAACACCTCCCAAGCCTGTCCTGCGTCAACAAGAATCGGCTCATTCCTAAACCAAGTATGGGCGACGTCGAACAGCTAAAGTCATATTGCCTCAACCATCAGATCCTTAGAAATATGGGATACCCTCATGAGACGCTCAATGTCCTTGAGCCAATCATCAACATAGACGATGCCCTATGTCCCCTTGAAGACCCTAGGCTCTAGCTTCTTAAAGTCCTGAATGTTGCCTGGCCGAAGCTAAGCAACCTGAGGAGCAACCTGCTGCTGGATCAAAACTCCTCTCTCTACTATGTCACGAGCAAGATGATGAGCACTCTCGATACCCTGTCGCAATATGTCGGCCTGCCTCTGGTGTGCCTTAGACTAAGCCCTCTATGCCTCCAATATCTCGATAAACAGTATGAATATCTGCGTCGCATCTGTTGGCACGAAAGGTGGAGGTGGAAGTCCCTCAGATACAGCTGGCATAGTCCTCAAGTAGGAGGTGGACCTCCAAAAGTAGCTGACACTCTAATCACCGGAGAAGTGACTAGTGTAGGCCCTTGGGAAATTACAGACCTCTCAGAAGCTGCTCTCCCATGCTGTGATATAGTCTCAGGCGGTATTCTGAGACAAAGCGGAAGGAAAGAATCAATATGGCACATGATATAAAATACTCAAAGAAAGGATAGTTTAAAGATTAAATATCAATATCAAGGAAGAATAGTTGAACAAGTCAAAAGATTTTTTTTTCCTAGACGTGATTGAGTATTCTCAGCCTATAGCCTATAGCCTATATCCTATATACTGAAACAGCCTCGTAATAGCACTCAATTTAGAGCACCACTATAAATTGCACTAATTGCGACCTCGAAGACCTGCATGGGCCACCACTAAAAATGTGTAACGACTTACACCAGGTGTAGGGATGCAAGTCGGGAATAACGTCCAGCCTACGTCATAGAATTAGCAGTAGAACTTTGTTTGGATAATCTATCTAACAATATAATAAGCCACCAACAATATCAATATACTTAATCACAGATCTAAGATGGAAATAAGCACGAATATGAAAACAGAATAGAATAGTCACAATATAACTCATGAGTCAAAATAATAACATCAATAAGTTTGAGAAAAACTAAATAATAAGTAGAGACAAATCTAGTACAAGGAATAACTAAGATACTATAAGTCCTAGGTCAGTCGGGATGAGTCCCTCCTGAGCCAGGGTCCATGGCTCTAAGCCCACAATATCCTGAGGCCCATAATGAGTAGGGTACTACTCCTCAGTGTCATCTGGGGAAAATATATCCAGTCAAGAAAGGAGCAGAGTGCATCTCTAATAGCAGTTCTAATCAATGATATAAACTATATAACAGAAATAGATATAAATATACAAGATACAACAATAGATACAAGAGATATACAATAAAAAAATACTAAAAATAAATACAAGAATGAACAATATTCCAATGAACAAGAATACTAATGACTAAGTATGTGAGTACTAGCTTTAACATATGATCGGCTTGGGAACTTGCACAAGGATAACGGCCTGGCTAATCATACGTATGGTGTATGATCAATACTCATAAGGAACAAGATATGCACAAGGAGGGTATGATCACATATCTACACTAAAATACTCTCCACCCTCGACTGGTATAGGAGATCCAACCATGGTACGCTATGGCACGAGATTCTCTAGGAAGGTAGCTAGTCTCCCCGAGAATCAGTGTCTGTACATGTACAAGAAGCAAGGAAACAAGGCTTACACAAGATACACTCTATATACCAAGGAATAATATCTCATGACAAGATCCGGATATACCAATCTGTGAACCATCGTGTCAAGAAATTATGGATACCTATACTAGATACAATGAACATAGAGGATATCATAAATAAAAAACTGTCAGAGAATGTACTAGCCTGAAGTCCGGTGAATAGTATGACAGATGTCTTGTACGGTGCCTCGAAGACCTAGATATGGAATATAATATCAATACAAGATTTCAGAATAAAAATAAGTTAAACTAGTCAACTTCTAGGTTATAAAGCCATTTCTAAATCAAAATAGTCAAACTAGGTCAACTCTAAGTCAAACTGGTCAAACTACCTATTTCTAGGTTATATGAGTCTATCTCTAGGATATTGGGTCCATACACTATGAAACTAGGTCATACTAGCTAAATCTAAGATACTATGAACACACCAAGATACTGTATCTTAGGATACGCAACCAATTAGATATAGAAATATCATCTATGCCTATAATTATCAACTATATAATATTCTAACTAATCTAGTGCTAAGTGGATACCTTGGCTTTGGACCAACACGATATCGTACCACTAAATACCCCTCTTGATACCCAGCTCAAATACCTTGAGTATCCTTAATAACTTGACACTTACCTTGGTATCTCAAGATAATGTCACTCTATCATATAGTTAACTACCTCACTAACTATATATACTAATACATGTATATATGTCACGACCCATACCCTGGATTTGGGCACGAGTCATGAGTACCCAGCCTATGCCGCAGTGTCGGCTGTAGAACGCTGTATAATAAGCCACATGTAATCTACAACTCACCACATATATGCATCTCCACATAATACTCAATCACAGGCACTAGTTTAAAAGAATACACTAAGATAATAAAATAATAGTCTTGATGAGGGTTCAAGGAATTTCCCCAAAAACTAAATATCCAAAATACAATGTTCAAAATACTTTAGAAAACTGTCGGAGAACAATCCGATCCAAATAACTAACAAATCAACTACTAATAAACTACTCTATCGCAGACGGTATCTGAGATGCTAACTATCCCTGATCGTCCGGAAGGGCAAGATCAGGCTCTATTATGTCGCTAGCATACGGTCCATAATATGTAGGGATTTCATCCTCAATATAGTCACATAAAATATTTATCCAGTCAGGAAAGGAACGAGTACATCACAATAAAAACAGTTCCAACACATGGTAGAAACTATAAGACAATAAATAGTAAGAAATATATGATAGCAACAAACTGAACTCACAATAAAGCAACTAGAATAACCAAATGCTGAGGTCCTGTCATGGCAACATATAGTACAATATCTCTAAGCAATAAAAAAAAAACTACAATGGATGAAAGAACAGATAGGAACAACTACTCTATGTGATTTGAAATACCTTGTTGACATATGAACGACTAGGGGGTAATATTTGGCAAACCACACATGTCGTGCATGGCTGCTATTATTTCAGAAAAGACCATGGGATAGAAAGGGTAGTTCATACATCCACTAAGTATTTTCCCTCCCCACAAGTACACATGGATTCCAAACCAGTCACGAAGAAATAACCATAATCCAGAAAAATCACTTATCTCATAATAAGAATCCATCATACTAATCCGTGTAACAAGTGTCAAGAATCAAATAATCGATACTAAGTATGCATTATAGATACAATCAAGTACTGAAAGTAATCACGAAAATCTACTCGCCTGGGGTCCTTAGCTGGTATGAATCAGAATCCCAATCACAGTCCAAATAGCCTATGTATTAAAATTTATCATGTCAAAAGATAATTTATTTTAATTTATTTAATTCTAAAATTCTATTTTAATCTTATTATTCTGATTTTTAGGTCAATTCCTAATTTTGTCCAAAAGAACCTAAATTTTATCGACTCAAGACTCAGGCACGCAAATTGAGACGATCTGTTGACTGAAAAGTCAACCAACACAAACTCGACTTTCATGCATAATTTCCTATATATTTCAGCGTCAAAAATATGCTAAAATTTACGGCTCGTCCGAATTCAAATTCGTTTGGGAATTATGGCACATATAAATTTTGTATTGTGCTCCAATGGTTAAATTCTAACCTAGAAGTTCTACAGAATTAACTGTATATAAATATTTCGAATTAATTTCTGGGAAAAACATATGTCAATGATCTCGATATTAGCTTTCCTAACTTCAAACGGTTCATAATTCTGATTCCTGGTTCTCCTAAAATCACGTAAACATCGAGACGCATCTATTTTTGAGCATGCTATGCTCTACGACTTTTCCAAAATTTAAGACTCATAGTTTCGTAAAAAAAATTATATATTCAAAAATCTAACCTCAATATCATTCTAACACAAGAAAGTGGGCCTCATTTGGAGTCTGGAGCTATGCACAATGGCTTCTGGAAGATGAAGGAATCCTAGATGGCAATTCTCTAAAATTTGGCTCAAAGAAAACCCTAAAATTATAACCTAAACTATTATATATAGAGAGAGAGGGCAGCCGCGGCTCAAAGGTCTGCCACATGGCGTGCATCCATGCAGCCCCGCCCAGATCGGATGGTCCCGGTTTGACCCAGCTTGGCTCAGCTGAGTCTGAGTCGAACTCGGACTCTACTCGGCTCTGGGTCGGCTCGGCTGCACCCGCACCCACCTCGCTGTCACTGACAGGCAGGCCCCGCCCAGTTGGCTACGAAAGGCTGACGGGTGGGCCCCCTATCGGCTGACTGGGCAGAATAATTACTATTATCGGTTTTTATTTTCAGAAAATAGTTTTTAATTTAGTTTTTCCTAATTAACTCAAAATAAATGCTAAAAGTAATCAGAAAATTCCCAGAAAATATATTTGATTATTTCGAATATAAAATAAAAGTTTGGGATATTTTTAATTATGTTTAACCCTAAAATAAATTATTACAAGTCCTAGAAAATTAGTGCTACTAGTTTTTAATTAATCAAAAATTATGGAAAAAATTCCACTAGCCCCAAATTAACCTAAAACAACATTTAAGCTAGAATTTTAGGATACGGAGGTTACAAGTCTACCCTCCTAAGAAAAATTTTGTCCTCAAAATTTAAGGCAGAACAAATAAGAAGAAAATTACCTCATGGTGCAAAAAGATAGGGGTAACACTCTCGCATCTCCTTTTTCCGCTCCCAAGTGGATTCACTGGAAGAATGGTGCCTCCAAGCAACATGAACCAAGGGAATTACTTAGTTACGAAGCACCTTATCTCTGTGGTCAAGGATCTCCACTGGCTGCTCCAAAAAATGGAGGCTTGGTCCAACCTCAAGCTCCGAATGATCTAATACATGACTAGGATCTGCCATATATCATCTCAGTTGGGATATATGGAACACATTGTGTACTCCTTCCAATATAGGTGGTAAGGCTAGTCGATAAGCTACTACTCCAATCTTCTCTAGAATATTGAAAGGTCCGATGAATCTTGGACTAAGCTTTCCACCTCCACCAAAATGAATTATTCCACGTGTCGGAGAGATCCTTAAGAACACTAAGTCGCCAACCTATGCCAAATCAGGAACTTAAGGCATTATCTAAGAACGTAATAACTATTCAATAAATGAATCGATACCTTAAACTGTAGCAGTCGCTTGTAGCTATCGGCCCACTGCTTCTGTCTGTCCTGAGCCACCCGAAGTCTCTCTCTAACCTGCTTCACCTTCTCTACAACATTAACTACCATCTCTGGTCCCAAAAGTACTCTCTCTCCTACATCGTCCCAAGATAATAGAGTTCGGAATCTCCTACCGTACAAAGCCTCAAAATAAGACATCTCAATACTAGCCTGATAGTTATTGTTGTATGCAACTCTACCAGGTGAAGATGATACTCCCACGAGCCACTAAAATCTAGTACACATGTCCGAAGCATATCCTCGATCATCTGAATAGTCCTCTCTGACAGTCCATCCATTTGAGGGTGGTAAGCCATACAAAATTTGAGTTGGGTACCCAAGCTAGCCTGCAAACTCCTCCAAAAGTGGGACGTAAATCTACTATCCCGATCGAACACGATGCTTACTAAAATACCATGCAGCCTGACTATCTATCTTACATATAAATCAGCGAGCTTCTCCATGGACAATCCTACTTTGAAAGGCAAAAAGTGGGCTAATTTGGTCAGCCTGTCCACAATGGCCCAAATTGCGTCCTTCCCTCATGGAGTGCATGGAAGTCCGAAAACAAAATCCATCGTGATATGCTCCCATTTTCACTCAAGAATTTTTAGTGGCTGTAGCAATCCTCCTGGTCTCTGTCTCTCGACTTTGACCTGCTGGCACCTAAATATCTGGCGCCAAAACATGCTACCTCTCACTTCATTCCATACCACCACACGTGTTCCCTCAGGTCCTTATACATCTTATTAGCTCCCGGGTGTATAGAATACTGAAAACGATAAGCCTCCTGTATGATCTCTTCACGCAGGTCCCCACTAGGCACACATAACCTAGTCCCATGCCTTAGAGAACCATACTCTACAATAGAGAAGTCATCCATCAATCCTGCCTGTACCTGAGCTCTGAGGCTTCGCAGACCCTCCTCATGGTACTGCGTCTCTTGAATCTTCTCCATCAATCCTGATTGAATCTATATGCCTATCATCTATGTCTCCACTCCTGGAATAATAACCTTGATGCCCAGGCTATCCAATTTTGCTAATAAGTGATGATCCGTTATTAAGTACATCGCTACTGGATATCTGCACAATGCATCTGCAACTATGTTAGCCTTCCCTGGATGGTATTATAGTAAAATATCAAAATCCTTCATCAGTTCTAGCCACCTGTGCTGCCTCATCTTCAGCTCTTTCTGCGTAAAGATGTACTTCAAGCTCTTGTGGTCAGTGTATATTTCTACACGCTCTCCGTACAAATAATGTCTCCACAACTTTAGAGCGAAGATCACCGCTGCTAGTTCTAAGTCATGAGTGGGATAGTTTCTCTCATATGGTCGTACCTGTCTAAAAGCATATGCCACCACCTTCTTGTTCTACTCTAGAACACATCCCAAGCCTTTTCCTGAAGCATCGCTATAAATGACAAATCCTGTCCCCGATGGAACCGTCAAAACAGGCGTTGTGGTCAATCTCTTCTTTAGCTCATTAAATGCAGCCTGACATTCTTCGGTCCTCTTGAACTGCACATCCTTCCTAGTAATTCTAGTCAACAGCTCCGCGATCCGTGAAAAATTCTTTACAAATTTTTGGTAATATCCGGCTAATCCTAAGAAGCTTCTGATCTCTGCAACAAAACTCGGAGTGGTCCAAGACTCTACAGCAGCAATCTTCTTTGGATTCACCGATATCCCGGCTCCAGTCACCATATGCCCAAGGAACTCTACCTTATCCAGGAAGAACTCACATTTTGAGAGTTTTTCATAGAGCTTCTCCTTTCGAAGGGTCTCTAGCATAATCCTTAAATGCTTCTCGTGTTCTTCCTGTGTCTTCAAATAGACAAGAATATCATCTATGAATACTACTACAAACTTGTCTAGGTATTGGTGGAACTCCTTATTCATCAAGTTCATGAAGACTGTCGGGGCATTAGTAAACCCAAATGGCATCACCATAAACTCATATTAGTCGTATCTTGTCCAAAATATAGTTTTTGGAATATCTTCCTTCTTCACCTTCAACTGATGATATCCAGACCTCAAATTGATCTTCAAAAATACCCTCACTCTATTCAACTGATCGAAAAGATCGTCTATCCTTGGTAGCAGATTTTTTTTTGATGGTGAGGTTGTTCAGAGCCCTATAATCAATGCATATTCACACCGACCCATCTTTCTTTGGTATAAATAAGATTGGGTCTCCCCAAGGTGAGGAACTCGATCTAATAAAACCCTTGTCTAGCAAATCATCCACCTGCTTCTTCAGTTCTGTCAGCTCGTTGTTGTTGGTCCTGTAGACTTGCTGCGACACCAGTTCTGCCCCAGGCACTAAGTCTATAGAAAATTCAAGATCTCTATCCGGTGGCAATCCGGGTAGCTCCTCGGGAAATACGTCTAAAAATTCTGTAATAATAGGGTGTGGCAAGTCCTTCTCTACTACCATGGCTCTACAAATAATTCTATCACTCTGCTCAAATTCTCCCATAACAAACTGAAATTATGGCTTTCCTGGAGGGCGGAACAGTATACGTCCTCCACGACAGTCTATGCTAGCATGGTGCATACTCAACCAATCCAATCCAAGGACAATGTCAAAACTCGAAAGTGGCATTACGAGTAAACTAGCATCCAAATTATGGCCTCCCAATGTAACACAATATCCCTTACAAGTATCACTGACTAGGATAGTGCCTCCACCAGTCGTGATCTTGTAACTCCTACTAAAGGGTTATGTTACTAAACTATGCTTAAGCACAAAGGATACAGATATGAAGCTACGCAATACGGGTGGTGTGGGAAAAGCACCATTTTCTCTGGAACCACGCGCTCTGGTCTTGGTTGGCATTCTAAAAGGTTAAAAACAACAAAAATAAGTTGATATGGCATAAGATAAGGAATTATTCAAGAAGGACGATCAACTATGAAAGAGGTTCGATTGCTCGAAAGAAATTAATAAGGGTTAGCAAGTTGAGTATACGGGATCCCTAGTTATGATTGAGTATTTTCCTATTCCTAGTATGTATATCCTATGGCAAGCTCGCAGTCGTACATCTAAATTGAGTACCCCCACGAGTTTATAATATTATGCATAATTGAACCTGCATGGGCCACCACTTAAAACATGTCATGACACATACCCTGGATTTGGGCATGAGTCATGAGTATGCCCAGCCTACGCTGCAGTGTCGGCTGTAGAATGTTGTACAATAATCCACTAATAATCTACAACTCACCGCATATATCCATCTCCATATTATACTCAATCATAGGCACTAGTTTAAAAGAATACTCCAAGATAATAAAATAATAGTCTTGATGCGGGTTCAAGAAATTTCCCGAAAAACTAAATATCCAAAATACAATGTTCAAAATACTTTAGAAAACTATCGGAGAATAATCCAATCCAAATAACTAACAAAATCAACTACTAATAAACTACTACATCGCAGATGGTATCTGAGCTGCTAACTCTCCCTGATCGTCCGGAAGGGCAAGATCAGGCTCTTTTATGTCGCTAGCATACGGTCCATAATGTGTAGGGATTTTATCCTTAATATAGTCACCTAAAATATTTATCCAGTCAGGAAAGGAACGAGTACATCACGATAAAAATAGTTCCAACACATGGTAGAAGCTATAAAATAATAAATAACAAGAAATATATGATAGCAACAAACTGAACTCACAATAAAGCAACTAAAATAACCAAATGCTGAGGTCTTGTCATGGCAACATATAGTACAATATCTCCAAGCAACAAAATAAATAACTACAATGGATGGAAGAACAAATAGGAACAACTACTCTATGTGATTTGAAATACCTTGTTGACATGTGAACGGCTAGGGGGTAATATCCGGCAAACCACACGTGTCGTGCATAGCTGCTATTATTCCAGAAAAGACCATAGGATAGAAAGGGTAGTTCATACATCCACTAAGTATTTTCCCTCCCACAAGTACACATGGATTCTAAACCAGTCACGAAGAAATAACCATAATCCAGAACAATCACTTATCTCATAATAAGAATCCATCATATTAATCCATGTAACAAGTGTCAAGAATCAAATAATCGATACTAAACATGCATTATAGAGACTATCAAGCACTGAAAGTAATCACGGAAATGTACTCTCATGTGGTCCTTACCTGGTATGAATCAGAATCCCAGTCACAGTCCAAATAGCCTATGTATTACAAATTTATCATGTCAAAAGATAATTTATTTTAATTTATTTAATTCTAGAATAATTACTCTAAAATTCTATTTTAATCTTATCATTCTAATTTTTAGGTCAATTCCTAATTTTGTCCAAAAGAACCTAAATTTTATCGACTCGAGACTTATGGCACACAAATCGAGGCGATATATGGACCAAAAATTCAACCAACACAAACTCAACTTTCATGCATGATTTCCTATAGATTTCAGCATCAAAAACATGCTGGAATTTATGGCTCATCCGAATTCAAATTCGTTTGGGAATTATGGCACATACAAATTTCATATTGTGCTCCAATGGTTAAATTCTAACCTAGAAGTTCTACAGATTTAACAGTATATAAATATTTTGAATTAAATTGTAATAAAAACATTTTTCAATTATCTCGACATTAACTTTCTGAAACTTCAAACGGTTCATGATTCTGATTCCTAGTTCTCCCGAAATCACGAAAATATCGAGACACATCTATTTTCGGGCATGATGTGCTCTATGACTTTTCTATAATTTAATACTCATAATTTCGTAAAAATATTTATATATTTAGAAATCTATTCTCAATATCGTTCTAACGCAAGAAACTAGACCTCGTTTGGAGTCTGGAGCTTTGTGCAATGACTTCTGAAAGATGAAGGAATCCTAGATGGCAATTCTCCAAAATTTGGCTCAAAGAAAACCCTAAAATTATAACCTAAACTATTATATATAGAGAGAGAGGGCAGCCGTGGGTCAGCGGTCTGCCACATGGCATGCATTTATGTAGTCTAGCCCAGATCGGACGGTCCGGGTTTGACCCGGCTTGGCTCAGCTGAGTCCGAGTCGAACTCGGACTCGGCTCGGCTTTGGGTCGGCTCGGCTGCACCCACACCCACCTCGCTGTCACTGACAGGCGGGCCCCACCCAGTTGGCCTCGGATGGCTGACGGGTGGGCCCCCTGTCGGCTGATTGGGCAGAATAATTACTATTATAGGTTTTTATTTTCAAAAAATAGTTTTTAATTCAGTTTTCCCTAATTAACTCAAAATAAATGCTAAAAATAATTAGAAAATTCCCAAAAAATTCTAGAAAATATATTTGATTATTTAGAACCTAAAATAAAAGTTTAAGATTTTTTTAATTATGTTTAAAACTAAAATAAATTCTTAAAAATCCTAAGAAATTAGTGTTACTAGTTTTTAATTAACCAAAAATTATGGAAAAAATCCCACTAGCCCCAAATTAACCTAAAACAATATTTAAGCTAGAATTTCAGGATACGGAGGTTACAATATATCAATCCAATATAACTTCTAGTATGCACTTATACCCACTACTAGCATTTACTAATAGGAATAATAAATAGTAGCTACCATACTATACTAACTATCAATACAACTAACACATATACACATATATACATACATACATATATCTACAAACTAACTAGATAACTAATTCAGTAGGTATCAATCTAATTAGCTAACCAACTGAACTACTAACCAACTAATATGCTAACCAACCAGAATATTAACTGATACACTTAACTAATCTAACCTCACATATATATATAACACATACATATATATACATATAAGTAGATATACATATATATATCTATACACTAAAATATATATATATCTATATACATTCTTACACTCTCTATGAATATCTATACATAGGCATCAACCACAAACATAGCTATGTATATAGTATGTATCTATAACTCATACATATAGCATATGAACAACACAAGGATACATACAAATCAATATATATATATATTTATATGGATAATTAATATACTAATAGCTATGAATAATGGAGATTGGATCTAGAAATGCAACACAATAAACATGTGGAGTACATCGCACCCGTATCACACTAGATCAATGATATGCTTGTGATACGAGTCCACCACACAACCAAACATACCACGAAGGATACGAGCAAGCCTAATTTACTATTTATGAACAATACGAAGAGTAAAATATATATCTAAGTGTTCGTATCAAAATGTGACATGCACAAAGTCCTGTGTCGGAGAAAAAATCCCTATATTAACACGTATCACCAAATTATTGGGATACGACCTATACGTATCCAATTATGGACATGATACCAGCCACAAACAAACAAATACTTGTCAATTTGGTCTATATGATCCATTGACAAACACAACAAGTGTTAATCTTAGAATTTCCCCAAAATTAACACAAAAAGTACCATAACTTTCTCAATAGGCCTCCTATGAACCTAATTCCACTTTCTATAGGTAGCCTATGCATATGGGATGGTTTCTCATGGTTAAATCTCAGATTTAGAATCTAATTGAAGAGGAAAAAATGAATTTTATCTATTGGGAGATGGATTCCCAATGAAACCTCCAAATTCGATAAAATTGGCCTTCAACTTGTAGATCCTTGCTCCTCTTTGTAGATCCTTGCTTTCTCCTTCTAGATACTTGCTCTACTAGCCTCCAATGGTGATTTGGGAAGGAATTAGGATAAATTTTGGTAGGTAATTGATGTGAAAATAAAAAAAATTGGTTGAGGGAAATTCTAGATCTAGATTTGAAATAAAAAGAGGAGAGAGAAACTTTTCCCCCTCTTTTATATGGCCGACCCCCTTTGCCCTCCTTCCAAGTCACTATGTAATATCCATTATACCCCTTGGGGCCTCTCATGAAGAAATAATTAAGGAGGAAGGTTTTAGTCTAGTGGTTTAATTAAATTAATCATCCTCCTAATGAATGGACTTCTAATTGGGCTTAATTCTAACTAATAATAAATATTGGCCCATGAGTCTAAACTAAACTAGTTAGGCCACTAACACAAGTCTAAAATAATAAACTAACATCTAACAATAATTAAATAATATAATAAATAATTATACAACATGCACAATATTTAATTAATTATAAAATGACCAAAATATCCTTTCCTAGAAAATATGGTAGTGACAAGAACGAATTTATTAACCAGACCTCGTGCCAAACATGACCATGAGCTAAGATAGACTATGAACATGGCATGAATTGAACTGAGATTTTACTATAAACCAGACTAAGTGGATAGTGACTAACCATCTATGTGCATAACATAAGTTTCATGTTACAATATGATCTTGATTCATGTGACCCAATGTATAATTGGTAATTAGACTCGAATACTGTATCTGTGATGATATAAATTATTGCTTAAAAGTGTATATGATCAGATGTGCGCCAAGGTACGACATACCGTGTCACGTGTTAAGTGATTTATATTTGGGTTGTGCATCGAAAATACCTCCAAATACCTAACACATGATATTATAAATATATATTATTTCTCCAGAATGGGTATAATATGCAAGTCAACTACCAAAGCGTGGCCAGGATATTGATTGACTGAATATTGCATACACGCTCAGATGAATCCAGATTAAACTTTCATGGATTTGTATCTAGCGTGTCCGTATTTTGTACAAAATATTAAGGAAAATTCTCATATGACCATGCTTAAGATTTCGAACATAATATAGGGCTAATTAGGTAACTAAAAATGGTAATAACATTTGGAGGGAACGGTATCCCGAGATCATGCCAACGAATCTTTCTATAGAGATTTATTCTAAGTGCGTTATGGGCTGGCCATCACAAATACTGTATATCATCTTTCTTAGTGAAGTATAGTATCTGACCAATTATAAATAATATGGAGCCACTATTTTACTATAGGAACATTGGAACCTTTAATACCGTATTTTTAGCGCAGTGGCCTTACAGGGAACTAGTGCATCCTTAAGTGCCTGTATATTCCTTCTTTGGCTCAGTTAGCTCATGTTTGGCACTAGTGTAATCTGTGAATACCTATTATGCATTATTTTTAAGATAATCTCAGACTCCATAAAATAGCCAGTCGTACAAGTGATTGGCCAATATAAGAAAATGGACTTGGTTGTGATTGTATTATTCGGTTATTAGCCTAGAGAAATGGACTATAATAGTGTAATGGTTCAACCCTTATCCTTGTTTGTTGTAGGGTTGGTCCTTTATGCTAGGATATGCCATAGACCTAAGTTACGACAATGAACCTATATATTATTATATAATTATTTTTTGGGTTTTTGTTTCTCTGTTTCGTGCTTCCATTGTAGGACTTGCTATTTGGGGTCTAACCTCACTATTTTTGCATGGCCAGGTCTCAAGCCAGCACCCGAGGATCCAGCGTATTATATTCTAACTCATGGCGCATACCAGGAACATGGTCGCAGAGGATAACAAGTGGATTTTCTTCTTCCCTGCTCATCATTGTATATTTACTTATTTTGGACATTTAGCCAGCGGCACCTGTTAGCTGGCACGTCTGGACATTAGTCTCCTTATATGATTATATTAAATTAGACTATATCTAATCACTGTCATGTTTTTTTTTTACTCTTCTAGCTTCTTATTTGGCACAACTGGTCGTTAGAACATTGTGAGAAAGTATTTATGACGCCTTATTGCTTTATCGTATATGCTCTATGTTTATTGTTTCTTATTTGAATGATTGAGACATAGAAGTTCTTGACCATAGAAGACTTGATTTTAGCATGCACCCCTTGTCTTATTACAACCGTGATCGTCTTATGACATATAGTACATTGTATGACGTATAGTCTCTATATTCCGGTA